>WEIT01030453.1:295613-367516 GCA_013389985.1 Dryoscopus gambensis | reverse complement strand
CCCAGGCCCAGGCCCAGGCTGGGCGGGGGAGGACATCTGCTCCCTTCACTGACCGGAACACAAAAGGAAGTTCCTCTGTGATTCTCTCCTTTATCTCCCCATGTTCTCAGAGGTGACAAATTTCCTCAGTGGCCACACCAGATGTCAATACTCACTTCTGACCCATGATTGGTTTGACTATACCTTCCTTAAAAAACTTCCTTCCTGTCATACCAGGACACTCTTCCACGGTTTCCGCCTTCCCTCTTTAGTGAGTTGGAGGGCAGCAGATGGGCCCTGTTTATTTTAGGGATAACCTCAGCTGCTGCTTGGATTGGGGGAAGGAAAAAAAGTTCTGGCTGATGGCTTCCTCCTGACACCTCCAGCTGAGGCTGACATTTGTTTTCCAGCTCTTATTGGTTTCTAATTATGCCTGGATATTCAGAGGATCAGCTAATTTGCTCCGTAATTTTTGGAGGCAATTTTTAATTCCCTTCGCTGCGTTCCGAAATCTATGCTAATTTCATGACGTTATTAAATATTCAAACAGGATGGGACTAAGCCCTCTGGGATGCCCTGGTGACTCAGCTCAGGTGTGTCTGTAGCACTGCTCTGGCTCAGAAATCCGGACTTCCCAATCCTGCAGGTGACATTGCCAAGAAAAATGAGGAGCTTTTGCTGCCTTTGTGTTGCCCCACTCACTGCAGTGAACCAGTGGCTCCTTTCTGCTGTTGAGCGAGGGCAGAGAAGTAAGGAGCCTTGGGCAGAAAAAAAGACACTAAAATTGGAGTGTGTGGAGAAACTGAGGCTCTTCTGAATTAATGGAATCATGGAAAACACCAGGGGCAGCAGCATGGGAGGAATGAGGGCACGATGCTCCCCTTCGTGTTTCATTTTTCTTTGCATTTTGTGCCAAGACATGAAACCAGGGCCTAAATCTTATCCTTATAATTCCAAATTCAGGGGTGCATCAGGGATGATTTCACAGAAAAGGGGGGAAAGAATGAAGTGATTTTACACTGCTTACAGAAAACACTTCCAGTGCTGTTTCCAGAATATTTCCAGCAAACATATTGGGAAGTATCCCACAGGGCTATCCCTGTATGGAAACACCCAGTTAGAGATTGCAGGAGCTGTTATTGCACCAGCAAGAATCCAGCAGCATTTCAAGCTGTTTGTAACTTTCAGCCTTCTGCATATTCCAGGTTTGTAAAGCTGTTCCTTTTTAAACCTCCAGGCAGGTTTGAAAGAATCGAGGCTGTTGAACAAAGTGCAGGTAGGACCCGTGCACATGAACTGAGGTGCTAAAAACTGCTTTGCAACTTTATTTTTTGTTATAGGAAAGCTAAAATCTATCCACACGTTCGTGTAATTCACGGGGATCCCTTAATTCCCTTTGCAGTTTCAGCCCACGCGTGTTACATCTCTGTTCTCTCCTGTTTTAAGGGTGACATCTTTTGTAGTTTGCAACAAGGGTTTTCTCCTGACCATCCCAATCTTAGTGAGACCCTACAGTGAAAAATAAGTCAGAATAGATGGGTCACTGCTAAGAAAATATTAAATAACTTTTTGACATCCATAAATTTAAGCCAAATGACTACAATGGCACTCTGAATAAAACACCCCAATTATTTACTCTTGTTTCCCCACCCCTTCAGTAATGATCTGCCTTACTTAGGTACTCTGGCTTCACATGAAGATTTTCCCTTCTTTTATTCCAGTTTGGTGTAATCTCATTGACATTTGGAGCAGAAATACTGAGTTTAAGGAATACAGAAGATCATATCAGACAGAACATTAAAATGAGCACTGGTTTCAGCTGAGCATCCCAGCTCCCTCTTCAAATCCGAGTGTTATCCAAGCACTATTTTCCAGAGGCAAAAATCATGTCTGGTTTTGTTGGCAAGGACCTTCCAGACTGGTGCATTTACCCTGCACAAATATTTGGGGTTTTACTGGTTCCTTCTCTGGTTCACTCCAGTCAGAGCTTTGACAGCACCAGGAACTCCCACAGAGGAATATATTAATTGTGCCCAAACAGAAATAACCAATTAAAACAATCTCAATTTTCCACGACTGAAAACACCAAACTGATAAAAGCTTTTGTAAAATGGGCTTTTTGAGGAGCTGTGGCAATAAAGAAGTTGCTGTCTCTGTTGTCCTAAGCTCTGTCAGTGCTGTTCAGATTTTTAAAAATGGTTAATTTTAGGAAATTGCTGGGAGGATGCCTGAATTCCCTTCACCCTCGCAGAGAGGCTCGTGGTTTGTAAGGCAGGTTATGGCACCAGTGAAGTACATCGCTGCTTCCACCTCCTCTCAGGAAAGCAAAAATCCTTGAAAAGTTTTCTTATTCCCACTTAGCAGATGACAAAGACAGACACAGAGTGGAAGTAGCTCTCCCCAAGTCAGGTCCCTAAAGCCTGAATGATCTGTTGGGGATTTAGAGGAAATGGAATAGCTTTAAGAGAGAATTTGCTGGATTAGAGAAAAAAAAAAGAAAGAAAAAAACCCCCAAAAACCCAACAACAACCACCAAACAACCCAAACCAACTGAGCTGTTTAATTGTCAGGCTCTCTCTTGTTCCTTCAGTAAGAAATAGGTTTAAGGTTTTCTAGATTTTGGACCTGTCACTTTTAAGTCCACCAAGCTCCCATCAAGAAGAGTAAAGAAATATTTTCCTTTTTTTTTTCTCTCCCCAGCACCAGCTCAACAGAGCCTCAGCATCACAGGAACAATAGGCAATAGTACTCAAAAATCAGATTTTTATTTCCTCCCGTCAACTTTCCTCTCTTGGAAGGCTTGGCTGCACAGAGTGGGATGTCAGCCAGCAGGTGTGATTAAAGTAATAGGATAATTAAAAAGAGCTACATGTGGGCATAAAAATTGGGGTTTTTTCAGGCTGGTTTGGCTCGGTAGCAAACAGCTGCTGCACATCTTCTGCTGCTGCTTTCATGATGGAGTTATTTTTGTTTGTCTCAGTTGTCTTTTATTTTAAAGGGGATTTTCATCACGAAAGAGGAAACTTTATTGTCACAGACAAGTCGGGAGATACCCAGCAGGAACAGAGCTCTGTCCCATGTCCCTCTGGCGTGTGGAGGATGAGTGTCACCCTTTGAAATCAGGAGTGAAGCGAAGCCTGGCTGATTCCAGAAACCATTCCCACTCACCTTGACGCACAGTAGGAATAAAACATGACCTGTCGGGCAGTATTTCAATGGCAGAAATGGGGAAAAAAGTGGTTAAGCCTCCAGGATAAATGTGTTGAAAAGTAGTTTCAAATGATACAATTTGTTTTTAAATATTAAATGAAATGCTGATAATGAAATATTTTTAAATTACTTTTTCTAGACTAGCTCATATTACCTCTACTCTAAAGAGATAGCAATATTTTATCTCTATTAATATTATTAAACAACATCCCAAAATCTGATTCCTAAGTCTGTTTAAATAGGCATAAATCTTATCCTTAGACCCAATACGACATCTATACAAGAAATTTACTGTAGAATATTTTCTTTCCCTTGGTATGATTTTTGTAGGTATATTAATATAATTTTGCATGTGATTTTGCTTTATTCCATTCTTGTCTGCCTCACGGATAGGCTGTTGATGCTTAGATGGTTTATTTTGTCTGAGTAGTGGCAGAACCCATTTCAACATGAAAATTTTAAAAGTAAGGATGTCCAACTTTATTGGTGTACCCGTTAAACCCTCACATTTCCCAGTGGCTTCCTAAAGCAGGGGGAGATTTCTCAAATATCCCAAAATGAAGTAACTCCTCAACTAATTTCATTTGCAGGGTTATAAAAGGGTGGGCACAGGCTCCAGGATGTTCTTGCAATGACTCGAATGACACCGTTTGTTCTTCACTGCTATTACAGATCCTGACTGAAAAATTACCCAGTGTGTTCACACGGAAAAAAATCCCGTTGTCAGAGCACTGGACACCACCATAAAGTGTCCCTTTTATTTACAGGGACTGCAGTCTGTCACATCCAAAAGGTACATGGAAGAAAAACACTATGGAATTATTGAAGATCCGAGCCACTGGTAACAATGTAGTTTGTATAAAAACCACATCATCTCCAGCAGACTTCATGGAAGATGCAAATTGTGGCATTTTTTGAGGCTAAAGACTGTTTAGAAAGGAGCAGTGAAAATCATCTTCCTTCCTATACCAAATTATAATGATATTTTGCAAATTTATGAACAAAAAAACCTTTAGAGGAAATATTAAAAAAAAACATTTATTTTGCCATTGAAAGTCAGGAAAGAAAAAGACCAATGCAAACAGCAATTGCAGGAGGGTGAGAGACCCAATGCTGCACAAAATTTAAAAAATTAGGGATGGAGTAATGAAATTGCAGATAGATGTGTGCACCCAAAATGAACTTAATGTTCTCTTTCCTGTTCTGATTTCCCTTCCATGCCCCTAGACAAAAATAGTTCTGTTCAGAAAGTCAGTTCATTGAGGTAATTAGGTTATTTACAAAGAAAGGTCATTAAAATGGTATCCACCATGTTCTACTGACAGAAAAGAAACTCTAAATAGAAATATCTCTCATTGAGTCAGTGGCTTTGAATCTCTCTGCCCAGAGACCATTTATTGTTAAATATTTCTGTAACCGGGGTATTGTTACCAGTGATATAAATGATGGTGCACGTAGAACAACAAGAAAAGTATATATTAGTAGTTACATTCTATTGTCTCTAATTTGTGTGCAAAACACATCCCAAACATCCAAATACATTCCCAGACAAGCAGAAGCTGGAAGCAGCATGCAAGCCGGAACTCTGACTTCGTTCCAGAACTCCTCTCCCCAAAAGTCAACCCAAGAGATGGAATTTCCACCTAGATTTGGTGGGCAAGTTTCAAAAATCTAAATCTCCCAATGAGAGGGACTCACGTTCCTGAGTTTGTGCCACGAGCTGGGTTTGGAGAGCACCCAGGAGATGCTCTCCCAGGCCAGGAAAGCTCAGAGCCAGGCAGCTCACAGCCAAAGCCAAGAGCAGCCTGGCAAGATGAGCTATTTTTTTGCTTCATTGTTTGCTCCCAGCAAAGTCTTCTTGTTCCCAAATCTGGGCATGTCTCTGAACTTCTGCAGCCACTGTACCAAATGGGAACATTCTGCTTGAACCAGCATGGTACAAAAAATCCCCAGGAAAACCTGGAATCTTGCAGCAGGAGCGAGGAACAAAGAATTGCTTCCCATCCTCACGTTCAGAAAGGTTTCAGAGAAAACCCGGCAACCACAAAGAAGCTGGGAGCTCATTGCAGGGCTGCTGAGCATCTTGTACATAATCTCCGTGTGTGGAAGGCCCAGAGAGCCCTGGCAGCCTTTGGGGATGGCAAACAGAGGGTGGGGAAGGTGCAGGAACAGCTGAGAGGGCGGTGCAGCTCCCCAGGGCTGGGGTTCTGGCTCAGCACCAACCCAGGGCTGTGCGCAGGACGAGCAGAGGGATCCCTCCTGCAAACTCTGGAAAACAGCACTGGGGAAGGGAACTGCGCCCGTCTGGGGGTATGAGAGAGCAGGGCTGGCTCTTATCTACCAAGGGCAGATTTAATTACATTCTGTGAAGCATTCTCGGGGAAAGATGATACCAAAACCACTCAGATTTTGCCTGGGAACTTTATTATTTGCTCTTTCATTTGACTTAAGTTGTTGTAAATCAGACCAAAGGAAAGTGAGTAATTACTTTTGCCTTATCCAGTGTATTTCTCTATTACCAATATTTTTGACAGATGGCCCTGTTAAACCCAAAGATAGAAAGGAAAGCATAATATGCAGTAGATACCACAGCAAATATAATAAGGCATCATTTTCAGGATCTCTAACCATTCTTCTAAATAAAAAAAAAAAAGATTGCTCTATTGATAAAGCCTTATTTAAAAAAAAAAAAAGTGTCTGTTTGTATTGTTTGTCTCCTCTCTCTCCCACCTTGCAAAGGGTCACTGCAGATCTGTAGCATTGAGGTGAATTGCCACAAATTTAAGGCTTTGCACCTTTCCCCTTTTTTCCTCCTGATAAGCAGGAACTGAGGAACTGAATTGCCCAGGACCAGGGTTTTGCCAAACTCAAGAAAAAGTAGAGATTACTCTCCAGTGTGGATCCCTTGGTGGTGAAAAGGGATCTGAGTTAATCATTAACAGCAGGGAGCCTGATTTCAGCAGGATAAATCTTAGCCCAAGCGAGAGGAATAGACTTTAACTCAGCCAAGGACAGCCCAGAGCCTGGCCAGGTCCTGCACTGGAGACCTGGTGAGAAACACCAAACGATGGACCTTCAAGCCTGCCATGCCAAAATGCTTTATTTTTGGAGGGTGTCAGGAGAACTCTGCTGCCAGGGCATCACCTGCCCACAGGCACTGGTGGTGCCTCCTGCAGCACTGCTACACCAGGGAAATCTGCCACAAACCCAGCCCGTGCTGCCTCAGAACCTCTGGTGCAAAGACAGCCCTCAAATAAAGGTTCTTGAGTGTATTTTATTTTGACAATATAGGTGAGAGAGTAAGAGTACAGAGCACATCTGCTATCCTTCGAACAACAACAAAAGTAAGATAAGCATGAAAGTGCCGTCATTTGTTAATTGGTATCAAGTGTTGAACGTCAGATAGAGCAGCAGAGGGCATTGCCAACCCCACCACCTAAACCAGCTAGACACAAAGGTTGAAACAAATACCCTCTTCTAGGCAGGCAGGTAGGAGCTGACAGTAGGGCATAATTTAGAAATATAATTATAGTCACAGTGATGTGATCAGAGAAGAGAGAAGAGATTTAGACTCCTCACTGTGGCTGTAATCCCTGTGCTTAGTGCAGCTTTCCGTGCTCTGCTGAAGCTGCCACAAAAGTGATGAGAAATCTGTACCAAAAACTCTGCAGAACTCTGTTCATTATCATACAGAGCTCTGACATTTTGCAGGATGAATGGAATCGCAGAAAAATAAGGATTAAAAACTCAGTGCCAGCCCAGCTCCAGGCTATGATCCTTGCCAGCATAAGCACAGTGGAAATATCCACCTGGAATGATAGGAAACAACCTAAAATCAGGCCAGTCTACCTGCGGCCTCAATGGCAGCTCTGATCCCATTAATACTTGAAGGAAAAAAAAGGATGCAATAGTGCCTTTGATTCCCTCAATTCAAGAGCTGGAGACCTGCTCCATACAGGAGTGGCTGTCACTCCAGGGATATTCCCTGCCTCTTTCTCTTTAACCAAAACCAAAATGGTGAGGAAATTGTTTGCCCCAGCCAACACTTCCTTTTTTTAGTTCCTTTATTTCCTTTCTTACCCCTTAGCTGACTATTAAAAACCCCCAAACACATTCAGCGTGCTTTCATTTCTTTCTGCCTTCAACTCAACTTTCAGCATTACCACTGGAGTATCTCCTTGGAGATTATCCCATTCCAAACCCCTGCCATGAGCAAGGGTGCCAAGGGCTGACATTTTCCCTGTATTTCAGATGTAGCCATAAGATCTATTGAAGAAGTAATCTGGTACTACTGCAATAAAAACCCATCTCAGCAATGGACCGTTCCTTGTCAGAAAGGACAGGGGAAAAGACCCTTCAAAACCCAGCCCATGCAAGGCAGCAGATTTGCAATGTTCATGACCTCCTTATTCCATTTTCCCCAGTCCAGTTCTTGGTTTAGCTGCAAGAAGGTGAACAGAAACTTTATCTGCCTGTTAGAACAGACTCTTCCCAACTGTATTAGCTCTTTAACTAACACACAGTCAGAAATTAAGTTCTCACTGCCAGCTGTAGAAATGCAGCTCAGGGAAAAGTGGGAAATTTTAATTTCCCAGTGCCCCCATTATGCTGCAGCTGTAACAGCCCTGTGGTTTTGTCAAGATCCACAATCTTCTTGTACTTTGTTTTTCACATTTGATTCCAGGATGTTGTCACAGCAATGCATCCGGGAGGAGAATTTAGAGAAAACCATTGCAAGAAATGCTCACTTTTATGGGTCTCTACTCTAAAACCTTTGCAGAGGGAAAGAAAAAAATATATACATATTTATATGTCTATGAACTTGTCTTTATGCTAATATCATGTATTACTCTGTATTAAAAAGAGAAAGACTGTGTTGTATTTATACTCAAAAGAGTTCCAATAAACATAAAAAATATGGCTATTTAAAATGACAGCAATTTTTAAAAACTGTAATTTAGAAGGGTAACTTTATAATTTTCATATCTGCAGGAAAAGCTGTTTGGGCAGTTTTAAAAGCTCACTGTAACTGCAATTGTAAACATGTAGTTGCAAAACATAAAGATGAGTCGCTCATTTGCATTTTTATCTGTGTTGTCTTACAGCCATTAATTGTGGAAATGAAACAGAGAAATATGTATTAAACCCCAGGCTACCAGAAATTAATATACATGGAGAATAGAAATATCTGGAAGTTAGGGATGACCTCCATGTTTCGGAGAAAGATTAATCAAGGCCCGAGTTATAGTTTCCAATTTACTGCGAAACAAAAGATCCTATTTCATAATAACTCTGGGAACACCACCCCAGCTCCGGCAGCGCTCAGGTGATGTGGATAACACACAGCTAAAGCCAGCGCTCGGGGTTCTGCAGCGTGAAGCGCCGCACGCGAAAGCCAGCGGCGCGCTTGTTTAACTGCGATGAGCTTTAATCAGAGGACTGAGCTCCACCTTCAGCTCCCCAGTTCGAGCAGCGCTGCCGCTCGCACTCATTTTCAGCCCATTTGGGGCTCCGCAGGGCACGTCCGAGCGGATGGCGAGTGTCGCAGCTGCACGAGAGGCGGTGAGGCCGATGCGAACCGGCACCGCCCGGGATGGGATTTGGGCTATGGGCAGCAGGAGCCCGGCTCGGCTCGGCTCAGCGCCCCGGCTCGCTGCCCGCGAGGGCCCGGCAGAGCCCCAGCAGCTGCCAGAGCATCCGGGAGCAGAATTCGCCTCCTGGCTGCGTGTCCGAGCGGTACCCGGGAAGGGGTGTGGGAACTGCCAGTGCGGGCGGCCCAAACTCCCCGAGACCATCGGATCAGGCAGCGAGCTCGCCCCGGCCGCACCAAGCTGCGGTCCCCGAGGAGCGTCATATTAATTTAATGTTCTTATGCTAATAGCTAGGAAATGTCGTGGCATTTAAGCTGCAGGACTGCCTTGTAACCAACTTCTTTATCAAATTTAAGGCTCCCTCTCGCCAGCCAGGGGATGTGGCTCAGACGGGGCGAGCAGAAGGCAAAGAGGGCCAGATGCTCTTGACAATTAAAGCAAAGCTGCACTTCTGTGCATTCCCAGCATGGGAATGCTGGGCTACAGCCTGACTGTTACCGGCAGCCAAATTGGAAAAAATATCGATTGGGGGGGAGAAAAATACAACACACAGAACACCTATCTAAATGAATGTGATGCAGTCTCGTATAAATCAATACCCAGTCTTCTGAACTGAGGAGAGAGGAGATCTTTCAGCATGCCTGACATTTTCCCTATCATTTGTGAGTCCAAAAAATGCTTCCCAAATTCCCATGGAACACTCCAACAACTGCTGAAGTGCAGAAGTGGGAGCACGGGGATCTGTAAGCAAATGGAGCTGCTCATTTGAGCATCCTCATCACTTGTTAACTCCACTGAGGCCTCATCAACAATTCTGACATATTAGTCATGCAATTATTGTTATTATTATTATTCTTGGGTAGCAGGTGTGTCCTGATTTTACTTTTCAGGACATAGGAGAAGTTTCCATTGCAGCAAATTTACACTCATTAAGAAGGAGAGAAGAAAGGGCAAAATAATCTCCTTTTTGCTACTTGAGAAAAGAGGCAGACCAAGGGAATTAAGAAACTTGCTCAGTAAATCCATTTCCAGCCATTTCTCAAGCCCCCTCCTGGTCACACCTCTTTGCTGTAGTCTCCAATCTGACGCCAGACAAAGCTGTAGATGTGAAGGCACAAAGCCAAGGAAATATCCAAAATCCAAGTGAGCTTTGCAGATCAGTTTTCCCTACAGATTTAATTGATACACTTTGAAAATAGAGGACTCCACCTCCTCTTTTGCTTCTGATAAGAATTAGAGACACACGAACAACTGAGATCCTAACTGCCCTCAATTTTCAGTAGGACCAGTCTCTTCCATTCCTAATACAGCCAGTTCAAAATTTTTCCTTCAATCTCCATTTCCATCTCCACCCTCCCTAAAAATATTGATTCTCAGCTTCTTGCAGATAATTCCAAACTTCTTGCATGTTAAGATTACTTGCAATGACCTCTTACACATTAAACTTCATTTTCAGAATGGTCAGAAACTGTGGCTTTGCTTAGAAATATAAATTTTAACAATAATAAAGCTGCAGTGACACATCAGGAGCGTTGAAAAGAAATATTTTGTTCACAGTTCATCACCTGCCCAGCTGTAATTCCCCATATCCATTTTTACATCAGGACTTAGGTTTCCAAGTCACCTTGATGGATCTGAAAATTCCCCTTCTCTGCCTATGTTACTGTAGAAGGAAATATCAGGGAATTTTGCCACTCCACGTGCAAGTTAACAGCCAGTTCTCACTCAGGGGCTCGTCGTGGCTGGAAAGAGAGAAAAAATACCTTAAAAGCATCTGTTTTCTATCTAAAAAACCTAATTTAATTTACACTGTTTCACACAGGTGCTGACAAAGTGAGGAAGACAACAGCTCTGTGAGGATGCTCAGGATCACCCTTCCCCCAGGAAAGGCAGCTGCCCTTGCAAAGGTGCTGGAAGGGAGGCTCAGAGCCCGAGGGTGTCGGGGAGCCACTGCTCCTCTCCCGCAGAGCACTTCTCATTCCGGGCATGCACAGCCCCAGCGCAGCAGTTATTTACGGCTGGAACACCTGTGTGATACCGCCGAGGAAATGAGTAATAAGCATATTAATGACACCATTATTAACCAATTAATTAGTTCCTGCCGTCTGCACTGCAATACTCGCGCTTCCCCTGTCTAAAGGGCAAAATACTTCTGTCCACACGGGCCAACATCCCAGCTCACCTTGCTGCCAGGGAAAGTTAGCAAATACGGCTCCGTGTTTGGAGATCCTTTTGAGCTTGGGAGTATCTGGCAGCGCTTTTAGACTTTTTCCTCAAAGTGTTAGCGTTTGGAAAACATATAACCACACAAAGCAATTATATGCCGGTGCTTTATTGGAACGCGCGGGGGCACAGGGGCAGCAGAAAGCCCAAATCAGGGAAAATACACGGAAGCTTGCGATTTTATATCTTCACGTTATGCATATTGATAATACATGTTAATTAACACACTCCCCCTAACTACCAAGTCCCTGACCATAGTTACCATCACAAGATCACACGAAATCATACCTATTCTCTCCCCTTGATGTATTACCCGGACCCCCTTCATACTTGATTCGTTTTAGACAATTGCACCCGGATTTGAGTCGCACTCGATTTGGTTGAGACAATCACGTAATGCTGGCCATAGCAAGCTAACATTCTGTCCTAACGTTCAGTTCTCAGGCTATACCTCTTCTAACCACCACCTCCCCCCCTGATTACCCGTTTACAATTTGAAAATCATTTTTGACCCTATACTATCAAAAGGAACACCAAAAGGAAAACGTGACTCTGATTCCCCATCTCTGAGCCCATCTTCCACAGCCCCTTCCCCCTGCCGTGGATTGCTCCCCGCACCAAGATGAGAGGCACGGAAGGCACTGGATTTTCACCGATGCCTGGCACGGCTCAGTGACATCTTTCTTCTCCCACACTCGGAGCTCTCCAAGCAGCACCATTAGGACAGAGCCTTCAGAAACAAACTGCCAGCTGTGGGATCCCACATTAGCAACATCATTAGCCAATTCACTGTTGGATAAAAGCCTTCTCATCTTAAACACTCCTACTTAGATTGAACTTCACCCACCCATGTTAGTCATTTAATTTTAATGTTTCATTTCACCCAATGTATTTTTTTTTTTTTTTACTTCACAATTTTAATCTCAGGCTCATTTTCCTTTTAGTACAAAAGCTGTCTTTAACCTTGTTGTACTTCAGCTCTTCAGCTCACTACAATGGTTAATGTCATTTTCTACTGAGGTTTAGAAACAGGAAAAAAATGCAGCGTTGGTGAGCACTGTATTGAATAGCAAACTTCTCATTATACCACAGAAACTCCATCATAATAGAGAACAGAGATCACCTTTGGGCTAATAAATGAATGAAAGAAAGGATCTAAGGCTGGACTGTTGCTCGCATTACAAAGATTACATTTACTGCATGTTTCACCTTAGGCTCTCAGCTCATGTTTACCAAGACTTAAATACCATAATCCCCGTGAGAAGACGGAGGCACAAGGAACTTAAATAATATTTATTCTTTAGAGCATTTAAGAAGAGTGTTTAGAAATACCAATTTCCTGATCAATTGGATGCTACTCTAACCCAAGCCCAGCTGGAGGGGCTGGAATTTCACTCTCATTCCCTGAGATACAGCTATGAAGCTGCAGTTCTTCCCCTTTTCTCTCTCCTATCTCAGCTCAGACCTGTGCTCATCTCCTCCTCCTGCTACAGCAGCAGAATTTCCAACCAAAAATCCTCAGGCAAGGACACAGGTGAAGGTGTGTGCTGTGCTATTCGAGTGCCTGGGCAAATATTTATTGTTAATATGTATTATCTAGATTGGAAGAAGCAAACTGTCCCCAGCCCAGAGCCAGCATCCCGCTGTGCCAGGCTCTGGAAGCACACGGTGGGATAAAAGTCAGAAAATCTGGTGTTTCCTCCTGGTTCTGGTGGAATTTTCTGCGCAAAACACCACAGTTAATCTTGTGTTTCTTCAGCAGTGACTTGCCCTCGCTGTGCTTTTGGCAATTTGGGATAACAGCTCTGCTTAGGTTTGTAATTCCTACAGCTCCTTCTCAAAAGGAACTGAGCTACAGGACAACTGTGGCAGCTGAAGAAAGAAGCTTTTCAAGGCCCTGTGCCTTTCATACTTCTCTTTCAGTGACCTCCGAGATCTAAAGGAGAAGGTAAAGATCCGTGAGCAGGAGCAAGGAGCCAATGTGACCTTTTCTCTGAGGCAGACGATAAACAGTAAAGGGTATTGCTCATGCAGTGCACAGGCATTTAACCACATGTCTCATTAACTTTAATGGGAGCCTCACCTAAATATCTGAACTTCACTCCCAAACTATACTCTCAAGTGGGATGTCTGGGGGAAAAAATGCCCAGAGAGAACACGTGGGAAGAAAAAAGAAAAAGAGAAATACCAAAGAGGGAGGCAGATACAAAAGTGCACGTGTGGGTAGGAATACATAAAGTTATTTGTGTGTTCCCTGGGAAAAGAGGGATAATCTCCCATCCAGACACGAAGGGGCTTTGGAGTATTCAACTGCAAGGGAAAAGGTATCCAAGGAATAGTTCCATTAGCAGCAGCAGGGACAGCTATAGGAAAGCATAAGGGGAATCCATAGGGAAAATCAATCTACAAACCCCAGTGTGACAGTTTTATGGTTCCCCATAATTTAATATAATAGAGAGATGTAGGCATTAAAGCATTCAGGTTAAAGTATTCATGAATAATGAAATCATATTCATTTTATCTGGTCACATTCTATTCAAAATTATTTTATTACCTTCCAAAGGGTAAATCTGGCGAGGCTTTTGAACATGTTAGGATAATTCAAAAGTAACTGCTCAAGTTGTTTAAACCTTGAATGGCTTCTTCCATTTCTGTCTTCCTGAAAGCCAAGAATGAAGAGGGAGGAGAAGAAAAATAAAATGTGCATCCAAACAGAAGGGGCCAGGCTGTACACAACAGGGCTGCAGAAATGGATTTGCTTACAGTAAACTTCCCATGTAAACATCGAAACGTTTTGTTCAAAATGAGCTTTGAAACTAGAAATGGCACCGAGCACGGGGCTGCTCCTTCACACACGCAGAATTATCGCAGCTGGTCCTACTGATAAAAGTGAGCATTAAGATCCCTGCTGATAAAGGCATTTAGCATTACAGAACTAAATTTTATTGTTCTGTCTGAGCCTTTGCGGGGAAGCAGCAGGATGCTGGTGGCACTGTCCGGTCACCTGAGCCCCTTGTCCCCTGCCCACCGGGCCTGCTGCCCCAGGTCCCCAGGAGCTGCCCCTTCTCCACCCCCGTGGGGGGCTTGGGGCTGGGGAGGGCTCGTTTCCCATCACGCGGGGCTGGGGTTTGGAGCTGTGCTGCAAACGGGGTGATGGCAGCAGTGGTTCTGCCATGGCTGAGCAGGGCTAGCACAGAGCCAAAGGCCGGTTCTGATTTTTGTGCTGCCACGCTGGCCAGGGGACAGAACGGGCAGCTGGGAGGGGACACAGCCAGGCCAGCTGGTCCCACGTGGCCAAAAGGACATTCCAGCCCGTGAGCCCATGCTCAGAGGGTGAAGAAGGAAGGAGAGGGGGGAGGTTTGTACTTACAGCATTTGCCTTCCCAAGTAACCTTGGCCTTTTGAGCCCTGTAAATCAGAACATGAATACAAGATATTTTTATTTCTGGTGTTTCATGAGCTTTATTCTCCTGTGAGCTTCAAGCCTGACGCAGAGGAGCTTTGGGCACGTGCTGAAAACACATGAATAACCCAAAGGCTTCAAGCTGTTTGGTTCCTCCCTTGCACCCAGGGATTTGGCAAATTCCTGGAGCCAGGCAAAGGAAACTGCAAATCATTAACAAAATAATCTTTGCCCATGACAAAGACATTAATCAAAATGTCTGTATTCATGTTCCAGAGGGGCACTTAAACCATCACCCAGCCGTTCACTCCAGTACAACCCAATGTCACTGCCACTGAACAGCACTCAGATTTCCTTCCAAAAGTATGACAGTATCGAAACTAATTTTAGCTTTATGGAACAAGTCCCATTTCAAAAACATGCAGTATTTATGGGATTGAGCAAAAGCAAAAAAATTGGTTGTGAAAATCAGTTTTGTATCAGGCAAAGAGAAGGAAATATTCAGCATTTGAGCACATGCAGCCTTGCCACCTGGACAGGGCTTTTTAATAAAAACCAGCCAATCTTTTCTCCTCAACAGTGCAAACCCCACTGTTGAATTCCCAGGTGCCCCAGTACCCCCTCACTCTCATTTCTCACCAATTCTAATACCTCAGTCTTAAATCCTTCAAGAGCAAACCTTTAGCAGTGCACAAAATGTGAATTCAGCAGGCGAAAATTCCCCAAAACCAATCCCCATCAAGCCCATATCACCGTGCATTTATTTCTCCTCACAACAAAACGTTTTTGTCAGGAGCTAAGCAAAACACCAGACAATAAATCTAGAAATCGTGTTATATTACACAAATTATTCCATAATTGGAAACAAGGCTGTTTTACCTCTCCAGTGAGAGCAAGAAACAAATGCTTAAACATAACTTTCCAGGAAATATTTGATTTCTTGATTATTTTCCTTTTTAATAGGAAACGATGGAGAAACAAATGGAGCTGATGGTTTCATGAAATCCCTGCTAGGAAGTAAAATTCTTCCCTGTGAGGGTGTGAGGCCCTGGCACAGGGTGCCCAGAGCAGCTGGGGCTGCCCCTGGATCCCTGGCAGTGCCCAAGGCCAGGCTGGACGGGGCTGGGAGCAGCCTGGGATAGTGGGAGGTGTCCCTGGTTGGAACTGGATGATCTTTAATGCCCCTTCCAACCCAACCCATTCTGGAATGCTCTGATAATTATGGTGCTGACCATGCCTTTCATATTGGAAAATACAATAATCAGGAATTCTGAATATATAGTACAAAACCTTGGAAAAATACAGGAATTTATATCATAAATATATAAGGAATGGATGGAATTAGGATAGTTTTTAAAGCATGTCCTACTGGCTTTGCTGAAGTATTTTATCATCTCGAAGTGTGCCTGCAGAGAAGGTGAAATGAGTGACAGCACGTCCTGACAGGGCCTTGGGAACAGCATGGCCAAACATCCTAACACAGGGAATCAGCCAACAGGAAAAGGCTTCCTGAAAGAAAAAGCCACATTTCCACATGTAACAGAGGGCTCCTCTAACTAAAATCCTCGTTGTTAAGCCAGATTTCTGGTGTATTTGTGCAGTTTCCTTGTGTTTCCCATCAGCTGGGCAGGGACCTGCAGGAGCTGGGTGCGGGGCACAGCAGTGTGGGGTCTCCAGGGGGTCAGCTCAGCAGGGCTTCTGCAACCTTATCACCCACACAGCTGATAAATCCTAATGGCTTTGTGGCTTCATTAACAGGACTTGAGGGGAAAAAGATTTACCTCAATGGCAGGATCATGGAAATACAAAGAAATTTTTATTATATTTCTAGATGACAAACTGGTGCATTGCTATATTCAGAGACACAGCCAGGCAATTTATTCTTGTTTCTTCAGCCCTAATGAAGACCTTGGATTGTAGCTGTTCCTTACACAACATTCCCACAGCAGACCAGCACCGCGGCATGTGTACTGATCTAATTTACAGCTGATTATTTCCTAGCTGCTGTTTGAAGTCAAGCAGCAATAACAACAGCAACAATGAAGAACTTTGCTCTTCATTTCTGGGCGGCTGGAAGTTAAAAGCATTGAGAGGCAAACCTTCAAAGCACCCAGGTTGATGTTTGGCCTCCCAGCTGTGCCCTACAGCCTCTGAAAGTTCCCAGATGCGTGCTACATCTCTCAAAATTCAGAAGAATTAACCTATTCCTCAGAAATGTTCATTAACCATGACCCTGCCCCACCCTCCCACAGCTGCATTGGCTGCTTCTTGCTCCAGAGCTCATTTCTGGATCTGGAATTAGCCCATGAAGTTGTTCATATTCCCACACACGGTCATTCACCACCTAAAACCCCTGACTCCTGCACTGCAGCCTGATCCACTCCCTGCAGCAAACGGGAGGAACAACGAGGGTGTGCTCAGGGAAATGAATAATGAGCAGAGGAGCTTTGGGATTGCTGCTCAAGGAGAGGTGCAGGACCACGAGCACAGTGGAGAGCAGCTCCCAGCCTCTTGGGGAAGTAGGCACAGAGAGGGAGGAACATCTCCGGGGGTCTGATGCCTTTTTCCCCGTGCATTACTGTCAGCTCCACTAAAATCACCTGGCACGAGCTATTTTTCCCTCATAACAGGCACTGTGGCTCATGCACTCCATCAGGGACACTGGACAGGACAACAGAATATGGGTTACCTTCATGGCCTGAAGAGCCAACTCTATTGCAGATTTTAATCTCTGTCATGCGCCACAAGAACCACAAGGACATTCCAGCCCGTGAGCCCACCCCTCAAACAGCACCTTCACAGCTCATTTCACCCTGAGCTTCACCATCCAGACCTACACTGGGTCACCCACCCAGCTTCCGTGCTGGTCTCCATTCGATTCCAACATTCAGCCCAAAAAATCCTTGAGTGGACCAGGCTGATTATTTGGCTGGCAAAGGAGGAATCTCCACCCTGAGGGCTAAGAGAAGTCTCTTCTGTCTGACACGTCTGAGTTCAGTGTTACTGTCTCAGAGATGGACAAGGCTGTGGGCAATGGGGTGGGTGGGCTTTTTGCTGGAGAGCTCATGCACTGAGAAATACAGTTTTAGGGAAGAATATCATGAAGTATTTGACAGGTAGGTCACATCTGAGTAATAGTCACTTGACCAAAAACCCCCAAGAGTTTGACTCTGATTTTCATAATTTAGGATATTTCCAGAACTCCTAGTGCAGAGTTTGAAAAGGTGTTAGCAACTCAAAAATGAATGACACATTGGGATTTTCAGCAAAGAAAATATTTTAAGCTTAAAAAAAACCCCCAAACTCTTCACTGTGGGAAGAAAACCAATAAATCATTTCTGCATTCAACTCTAATTTCTCTGTCAACTTCTCTTTGATTATACACCCAGGAGCTTGATGAGGACTAAACTACAAGCTACCTCATCTGCAATGTGCAGCAATTCCCTGCTAGAGATGCTCATTATGGCCACAGGCACTAGGCCAGTGGAATAAGTCTGCTAGATAGTTATTGCTAGGTTTTAAACATAAAAAAACCCCATTAAAAATCACAGTAATCACAGCCACCTCAGCTCTCCCGTCATAGCCCCAGGAATAACGAGGCCTGGCAGGGTGAGGGCAGCCTGGCTGGGCAAGTGGAGCAGGGCAAAGTCACAAATGGAAGGCTGGGAGTGCAAAGCCAGGGGTTTGGAGATTGAGCTGGGGGTTTAGGGAATTTCCTGGACGCTCTGTTGGCAGCAGAACCATAGAGAAGGCTGGCGTGGGCGTTTGCTGGGCCAGGCAGCTCTGGATGAGCAGAGTGGTGTAATTCCTGCTCCGAGTGCCTCTCTGGAGGGAGCAGCAAGGCCCACTCAGGGCTGCCCTCGGGGATCCGGGGCAGGACAACAGGGGCCACCTGCCTGGTGGGCAGAACTTGTGCAGAGCAGGTCCCGCTGCTGCCTTCGGGCAGTCCAGCTGTTGGTGGCCTTGGAGGTTTTCGTGGGTTCTCACCAGAGCCCATCTCCTCCTGATGCCTTAGGTTTTAACTTCTATATTTTTCCAATCCCGTATTGCCCAGTGTGTGACTCTGCAGTCTCTTGTAGCTCGTGAGCTGCTCTCCCAGGCCAGACAGACACAACAAAGCTGCTCTGAGCTTGTTGTCCAAGGACGCTCAGACTGTCCCAGGCCCAAAGGTGTGAGCTAGGGCAGCAAGAGGGGTGGAGAAACTGAAGAAATAACATCATTAGCTAAAGATTTAATTGGCGAATTTATGCTGATATGCAAATGGACCAAACCTATAACAGTGTGAAGAACTCATGACCTGCCGTCCATCCTGGGGTCCATGTTGGAAGCAGCCTCTGGCTCCCCAGGGTGCGCCTTTGAAGGCCTCTCAAATAAATCCCTGCCTTTATTCCCTCACTCCTGTCTGGGCTCTGTTTCCAGGTAGCCACTCAAGGCATCACTCCCACCACCCTGCAGCAGCTCATCCAGCAGGGTTATCCAGCCAAAAACTCCCCCAGTGCCCTTAGCCAGCAAGGGAAAGGCAAAAACCTTGGAATGGACACAGCCAGGTGCTGCAGGGTGGAGAACTGAGAGACATCCTCTGCCAGGGGCTCCACTCCACCATTCTTTACTACAACCTCTCAACCCTGCATGCCCAGCAAATTCACTCCTGGAATGTGTTTCCCTACTGGGCCATCCTGTATTTTATTTATTAAGCTTAGTAACAGACAGGGGTGGGGAAAAAATATAGATTACAAAAGCCACAGTGAAGAGATAAAGCAAACACTGCTCCTGCAGCAAAGCACATTGAGGGGCTGGCAGAGGGAGCCAACACTTTAGCTGGTTTAGAAAGGAGGCTTTAGCTTGATGGATGTTTCTGCTACATAGAGACATTCTTAAATTAAAATGAAGCTAAGCCAAAAATATTTATCAAAGGTCACAGACTTATTATTATCTGTGTAATAGTGTTGCCATCACTTTGGCTCACAGCTCAGTGAAATTCCACTCGTTGGGCTGAACAAGGTTGTGCCAGGTAATGTTCCCATAAAACTAAAGGACAGTTCTTGCCCTAAACAATTTACCTGTACAATAGCATATATTGCCTCTGCTACTGCCTCTCTATTTTTGCTTGTCCTAACACAATGGGAACACACTGATGTTACTGCAGAAAAAACTGGGGTCTCCTCTATTGGGTCTTAAATCCTCGTCTCCCCGTCTCTTTGGCTTCCATGGGAAAGTGGCATCTGCTTCCCTTCCAGCTTCCTTCTCTCCCCCTCGCCCTCCCAGCTCCACTCCTCACGCAGAGGATTGGGAAAAATGGAGTTGGGTTTATGTTAGGACAAGGGTGTTCTACTTCAGTTATTTATTGCAGTAATCACCCCACGGAACTGTGCTTTCCTCAAATTGCACGTATAAATTATCAGCTATTACTCCCTCTTGCAAAGGTTAATGCAACCTCTTGTTTTACAGGTAGAGTGAAATTTAGAGGTTAAAACATGCTCATGACTTGATTTTTCCTCCCTGCTTCACCAGCGACAAGGTAACGGGTGAGGAAGGCGAGGCATTACCCTCGGAGCAGCTGATCTGCTAAGTGCAATTACAGAGGGGTTTTGTGAAGCATTCTGCAGTGCTGTACATGAGCTCTGAGATCTGGCTTCCCTCTGCTATTCATTTTTCAATTTTCAGCTTCAAAGATCTTGGACATTCTCCTCTAGGCTCATCTACAAGCAGGAATCCAAGGTCTAATCACGTTGGATGATTTGCTCAGACACAGGATTTGTTGCAGCAGTCTCAAGACAAACCAGCAGAAGGGAAAAAAGGCAGGAAGTTTATGCAATATTAGAGTTGCTTTTATTTTCCCCAAATGCCATGACAATCCTATTGTCCTTCAGAGACGTGAGCAAATTTACCTTGTGGAATTTCAGCAGGATTATTATGAGTTTTGTACTGGATAATCTGCTTTTTTCAAGAGTCTTTTGTGCAAAGCTGTGTTTGCCGTGGTTCCATTGTTGGAGATACAAGAGCCCTGCTGATTGCTGACACACAGCACCCCTGGAACGAGGCCACACTCCCACAAGGGATGTGGGAAGAGGAGCACAGGAGATGCCACCTGGTGCAGTCCCAGGGAGAGAGAGGCGATGCCAAGGGAAACTGCTGTCAAGTGCTGTCTGACAAGGGAAAAGCCTTTTCGGGATGAGAGTGGTGTAAAGTCACCATCTGAACCACCCACAGGTATTCCGATGTCTCTAAAACCTGGGGA
The DNA here is from genome assembly GCA_013389985.1 of Dryoscopus gambensis. Classification (NCBI taxonomy): domain Eukaryota; kingdom Metazoa; phylum Chordata; class Aves; order Passeriformes; family Malaconotidae; genus Dryoscopus; species Dryoscopus gambensis. Next base: position 346,872 of record WEIT01030453.1, on the reverse strand, counting down.
GTTCTAGTGAAAAAACAGGGGCAAGAAGTCCTGACACTCACATGGTTTCCTATACATCATTTAGGATGTAAGTAGAAAAAAAAATTAAAAAATAATTCAGAGCTCATTGATACAGGGTTCCTCCACAACACAGAAGCATTCAGGCTGGAAAATTCCCTTAGCAGCACACCCCAAGGAGCCTCTGCGTTCTTCCCAACATGCTGGTGGGGGGGAATTCCTGCCACAACAGGGAGGAGCTTTCCCACCAGAGCCAGCCCATGGTACCTGAGCACCCGGCGCAGGGCAGGGCCAGGGGCAGGCAAGAGCTGAGACCACCAAACCTGCAGTGACTCAGCAGGTCCAAGGTGCAGTTAGAGAAGCCAATCCCGCTGAACCAGGGCCATAGCCAAGGCAGGGACCACCTCCCCCTCAGCAGAGTTCAAACCAGATTAAGAGCCCAGGGCTGAGCTTAAATAGAGACCCAGGTGGGGCTGGTCAGGTCCATCAGGGGCTCTGAATGCCCTCGGGGCTCCCCACACCCCTGTTCCCTCTTCCCACTCAATAATCAACATTAAAAACCATCCAGAAAGGACGCACCAATGAGATATAGATGGATTTTTTCATTCAGAAAGGCTGTGGAGCTGAGCCCTCAGCTGCTGTGCATTGTTTGGAGTGGAATCAGTTAACAGCAGAGGAGGATTTAGCACATGATTTTGTTCCAATAACCTATCACATTGACCAGTCCTTTTATTAATCTGAGCATTTAAATGAGTTCTTATTAGAAAAAAGTAACTGGAGCTGCAAAAAAGGAACAAGGTAAGGCAAGGACAAATACATAATTATCTTGAATATGAAAAAAAAATGGTGCAGCAGAAGTTCATGTTCCTTTGTGTGGAACACAGCCCAGTTAATGTACAATTTAGATGCAATAGTTTTCTCTGGCTGGGAAATCAGTTTGATTTTTTTTTTCCCCCTCAGCTTATGCTTTTAACATTTTCCCAAATAACAGAATGATGATGGAACTGAACTGCTGCAGTGGGCTGGACAAATTCATTAATGTCATTAGCCAAATAATGATTCCAAATATGTGTGTCAGCACAGGCAGCAGCACCACATTTCCAGTGAGGCTTCCAGCATTCCACCTCTTCCTTAATGGGAACACACAGCTTTGTCATCCCTGCTGCAAGAAATACAAGGTCTTAAAAAAGCTCTATTTGCCATGTTCCTGCACATGCTCTGCTCGTAATTTCAGGTATCCAGGCTTGATCTGGCAATCAAGCAGCTCCCAGTGCCCTCCAGGAGAAGCTGGGGAAAGGGTCGATCTCCTGGGGTTAATTATTAGCCTTTGTTTAAGGAATTTGCCATGGAGATGAGCAAGTGAGGTATTTCTTCTCCTACTAATGAGACACCCTGAGGCAGACCCACAGCTCCTCCAAAACCTGTGGGGTGAGAGAAGGCCCTGTGCCACTTGTGCCTCCCCTGAGGGCCCTCCCAGCCCAAACCATTCCAGGATTCCGTGTATCTCCCGTGTCTGACGCACGGAGAGCTCCAGCACGCGCTGCTGCCTCCCTCTCTCCTGGTCAAAGCCTTTCCCTGCCTCTTCTGGAGCCCTAAAGCTGCCAAATGGGGGCTCCTGTGCCCACAGCTCCAGCCCCAGGAGTGGAATTTGGGTGGGAAAGGCTCTCTGGGTCTAAAATTGAATGTTTATTGCCCGCCAACATCCTGCACTCTGGGACACCTTTAAAAAGATGGGAAAAGGAGCTGTGGAATTGCATCATGAGGATGCACAGGAAATTGGTGAGGGGTGCCAGAGTAGCTGGGGGGCAGCAGGAGCAGGAAACAATTTCAGGCGACGCTGCTTCCCTTGGGGCATCAGTTATCCATCAGACTGGACCCATCCAAAATCCTGTGTGCCTTTTAGATGGAATATTTTTTCATCTAAACCTGCTGAGTGCTTGCAGCAACCCTCCCTTCCCTTTTGGTTTAGCTTTTGTGGGTGGTTAAAACCTGCTGGAGCTGGGTCCTGCCACCCACAGCAATCAAAACAAAACAGGAATAATTGGCTTCCTGCAGGATCTCGTGGCTCCCTCTGTGTGTCTCTGCCCGTCCCCGCCCTGATATTGTCCATCTAATTCATCCTGAGACTTTTCTGTCAACTTTTCTTGCCTTCTTGCTGTGCATCAGGTCTCTTTTTCACAGTTTTCAAGTGCCTAGCACAGCCAGGTCTATGCTCAGCCAGCACTGTGGTAAAACACATGATTTATTTATTATAATTAAGTTAATGATGGAGAATTCCAGTGGAGGAGATGTTGGGAGAGTCCAGCAAAGCAACCAAACTGTACAACTGCCCACAACCCTCCAGACCAGACCATGAAATGAGACTTCCAGGGCAATGGATAACACCGAAACATTGAATATATAAATAATAATAATAACTACAGCTTCGGTTTTCAGAGCTTTCATCACAAGTTCTGCTGATGCAATGAGAAAGTTTGCAAAGCTCAATGGGAAATTTTAATAAGGGGTAAGAACCACACTCTTCATCCACTAAAAGTACCTGATCCTGACCTATTTTATAATAGGGTTATTCAAAATAACTCCACTGACATCACAACCCACTGGGGCAAGCAAAAAATAGAACCAGTCCCTTGGTATTCATAAAATAACCTGCCTGGGGTACACAACAGAAACATGAGTGGAAACCTGAATAAATATCCTCATAATTAAAAAAACACTGGAGCAAGGGGGTTTTTTGCCTTTTTCTAATTTGGACCCTTCTTTGATAACACACAAAAAGTTCATAACTGAAAGATCTGGAGCAGCTAAAATGCAGCCATGGATTGGGGATGCAGTGATAATCTACATATTTGATTGCAGCATTTATGGCCTAAATGCAGAAATGGTGGTGGCAATACAAAGCTCTGATTTCTCTTGTGGAAATTCGTGTTCCTGTAGGCTGGAGGGACTGGGGGGATGTTCAAAACATCCAGAAACTGGGCATGGCTGTTAGCAGCAGAAAGCAGGATTTGCTGTCTCAACCAGGTGAAGAATTTAGGGATGGAGGGAAAGAATGAAGGAATGAAGGGTGGGGTGTGGAGGGAGATCTACCCCAGCGCTAAGCGCGGCTTAGAGAGGGGCCACGGGTTTGCCTCCAGCTTTGGGGTGTCCCCACTTCAGAGGGGTTGGAGTTACCAGGCTGCTACAGCTGAGCTCTGGAACAAGGCTGAGGGAGACTGGGATGGGATGGGATGGGATGGGATGGGATGGGATGGGATGATTTTGAAGCTCTGAAGAAGCTGGTACTGGTTTTGGGTGCCATCTCGTGCATTCCTCACAGAGTTCAGGCTCCCTCTTCTCAAACACACAGGCTGTGCTCTCTCCAGGGGCATCAGAGTCCTGAGGGGGAAAAGAAAGCTGTTTTCTCTGTCCTCTGAAAAATAATTAGGCACAGAAAAGGAAATAAAACTGCTCTCTGGTGGCAAGGTGTCTGCATTCTTTGGGTGAGTGGAAACAGAGCTGAACGAGGCCTGCAGGCTAGCAGGGCATTGACAACACTAAGCCATAAAAGGTTGGGAATCTTCTCTCTTAATTCACTTTATCCTTGCTGGATGCCTGTGTTTACAAGGTGATGGGAGCAGCCACAGAGATCTAATCCTGCTGATGAGAAATCCTGAATTAAACCTGAGATTAGAGGCAGGACTGACACAGATGCACTGAGCCAGGTTTAGCTGAGACACATGCAAATGGGGGGCGAGGGCTTTGCAGGTCTGGGACAGCCCGTCCTGGCTGTGGTTCTTGTCTCTTCCATCTATACACAGGCTGACCTTTAAGGACTGAAATGAGGACAATCATTAGCTCAAAAACCAGTTTCTATGGAGAACTGAGTCTGCGGTGGTTGGTCTATTGCCTCTCAGGAGTTAAGTCCTGATAGAAAAGTGTTTTTCTATTGTCTTTCCCCCTCACAGGTACCACTCTTACTGTGGGAAGTGACTGACAACTCTTTTCCATCAAACCTTTCTTCTTCCTTGAGCTGTTGAAGTGCTTTTGTCAACAAACATGAATAGATCAGCCAGTGCTTTCTCTTAAAAAGCAAAACAAAAGTTCTCTCCAGGCTCATAAGAGAGAAAAATATTAAAACCCACACCCTTTTTAAATAAAATCTCAATTTTGTATTACTATTTGAATTACCTTAACTGTTCTTTCATGTACTAATCTTCAGACTTCTTTTAAATTTGTGAGCTCCACTTCATTTGTTAAGGTTTTTAAATCCTCAGTTGTTTGTTTCAAGTTGTTTCCTTTTGGGTTGGTTTTGTAAAAAAGACATTCTTCTCATATGTCCCCTGCTCTGGCTACAGTATTTTCATGAGAACAAAAACATGATCTCACTTTGCATGCTTATAACAAACAACTCTATCAGCTGATCCAAAAATAAAAAAAAAAAAAGACCCCACCTTTTGTGCCATGTTTCAGCAAGTTCTGATGTCCAGGCAGGATCTAATAAAGGTTTAAACCGAGAGCTGAAGTTGTAGGAGGTGGTAAAAATGAATGACCTGCCTACAAGGATTTACCTCTGCTCTCTTCTCTGACAGGAATTTGCTTAAAATTCCCCTCTTGCAGCTGTGCCAGTGAGGATCCCGCTCCCTGACCTCTGCATTATTGGTTATCCACTTTTTTCCTCTCCCTTGGCCTCTTCAGCCCCTCCTCTCTGGTGCATCTCAGAGGCTGCGGGGTCTCTGCTCTCCTCTTGCCCCACCATTCCTGTCCCCCTGCGTGCAGATGTGGTGGCTGAGCTCCCAAAAAGCTCTGTGGCAGACCTGCCTGGGGGCTGAGCTCCCGTTTTATGCAGTAAAGCTGCAAAGTGTCCTTGTCAGCTCCTGCCCGAGCTTATGGTGGGGCTTTAGCTGGGACTAATGTCCTCAGGCTGCATAAGGAGGTAGGGAAGAACCACTCATAGGGAAGCTCTGTTTTCTCCTCGGTTCCCAATCCAAAGCTCTTTTTGGTGTTTCATAGACGGTTATGAGTGGAGCATTTTGGGATAACCACACCTCCATTCCTCATTCACTGCAGACATCCTTCACTTCCCAAATTAATGTGGGGTTTTCTCCTCTCGGTGAGGAGGCTGAGGCTGCAAACACCTTGAAAGTCTGTGGGACCCTGTGGTTCCCAGTTTGTGCATCCTTCCCCGCCCAGGGCTGCTCTGCTTTGCAAAGCCGGCTGTAGAGGTCACTGCACATTCCACGTTTTCTCCAGATCACTTTGGCTGTGGGCCTGTGCTCATCAACAGCTGTGGGTCCAGTGGAGGGGAAAGAGAGGGCTTCCTTTATGTTAAAAACTTGCACAGACTTTTGCTTAATACACATGGGCACTTTCAGTATTATTTTATGGATTTATTTATGGATAGTTTTAGCATTTAAAAAAAAGGTGCACACATTGAAGATTATTGTTATTATTATTAATAAGATTATTATTATGCATCTCTTTTGAATTGTGCTACTCTGTTTCCCTTATTAGCCAAAATGAAGCACAAACTATCCATGTGTTACTAGGAAAATCTGCAGAACAAGGTTTCCCTATAAAACCCCGTTTCTTTCAAATAAAGAGAAATACCAAAGTGTTTGCTGTTCTGATTTACAGCTGGGAGTTTCTCTGGTGTAAAGGGAGTGCAAACTAAATCAGAAGCACTTTTCTCAACTGTTCTTCTGTGGTTTAATGCCTGTACTGGGGAAACAGCCCCCAGAAAACTCCTGCAGAAGATAACAGATATTTTCCTCTGATTGACCTGGAATGGGGTGGGTTTAATGTGTGCCAAATCCCAGAGTCCTTACTCAGGCACAACTGCCCAAACCCACATTAATAAAGCCAGAAGGATGTGATAAAAACATCAAAATAAAATCCTTTCAGTAAGAAAGTGCAAACCACCTCCAGTCTAGCCTAGAAAGGTGCACTGGCTTCAGAGCTGATGGGTTTTGCCTCAGGGATGGGCCGATCCAAAGTGTTTTGCTGGCAGGGGAGAGGGCAGGGCATGGGAGTGAAGTGTGGGATGGACGGCAGGAAGAGAATGAATCCCCATTCCCTGACCAGCTCTGCTTTCATCCCGGGCAAATTAGAGAGCAGGAAAATACATGGAATGAAAACTTTCTTTCCAATAAACACTTTCAAAAGTGTATCTGGAAAGGTGATTTAAGAGGACAATGACACAGAAGTGCATAATGAATCTAGACCTGTGCTGCTGCATTTGTATGGACTTTGCAGCAATAAAGTAGGTTAAAAGACAAATTAATTGTGTGCTTCCTCTCCAAGAGAAAGAGGCCAATGGTGGTTTCTATGGCAACTACTTGCAATTCATCCTATTAACTTTCTTATTGCAGGAACAATCAATAATGATACAGATCGCTTTAGGATAAAATATACATGAAGACTTTTAAAAAAATACATTGTTTGCTCTACTTTCAAATCAAATCTGATATGCTCTTGAAAAAGCATAGACAATGTTAGAGAGAAGCAAAACGTGGATTTGCCAGGAGGGAAAAAACCAGGTGAGTCAATTTGTACCAAAATCCATCTTCTCCTCATAGCAACTCGAGCAAACTGCTCAGATTAATTATTTTCTGAAATGTTTTGACACTTGTGTTCGCTCTGGTTGTGAAGGTTATACCTTATTTAAGGGTGTAATTCTGTGTGCTGATATCTCTGCTCAAACCAGTCAAGTGCAGTCACAGTCCCTCAAAGGACTGGTAACTGCTCCAAAAGGCTTTGGGAAGTGCAGTGCTCTCAGTGAGCAGCGTGACTGATGCTTCTCCCTCTCAAAGAGCTACCACAGAGCTCTATTCCACTTCACTTCTCAGATGTGGAACAGCGAGAGGGATCCAGGCAGATCCCTCCTGTTTCCCGTGGCCCCGGCAGCAAAGACAGCCCGGCTCAGCCTCCCTGCTGATAGATTTGGTCTGCAGGACACTGTAAATTCTCAAATTTTCCCCTATTTGATTTTTGTAGTTGCCAGGAGATGTCAATACCCTGAGGTTTGCCTCCCTTCCTCAGCATATCCTGAGGCTCCACTGGTTTTAGGGGCGCTCAGCCACCAGCAGAAAGCTCCCATCTGTGCCTGGATCTGATTCATGGCTGGGCTGGAGAGGCTGGATGCTACAAGAAGGATTTCAGGTTGTGTAATTTGCCAGTGGAAGTTGGCTGTGGAGGGACCTCTGGGTGGGCAGCAGATATAAAGTGAAATACAGTGATCAGGACACTGGGTTGGGTCTTTAAAAATGTTTCTTTCTCAGCTCAGCTGAGACTTTTCAGTGAGGTTTTATCTAATACCTTGCCCTGTCTTTTTCCTTGTCTCACCTGTGGATGATCCCATGCTTCCCTGCAAATTCCAAGTGGAGCAGTCACGACTCCAAGGTACTTGGATGTGCCAGAGTGAAGCAGGTGTTCGATCCGAAAGTTCCTTCTCAAGGACCTCCCAGGGCACTGAATTATCACCCTGAGGTTGCTTTAAGTGTTTCCTTCCCAAGTCTGGGGGAGCCTCTCCCTTTCTTTCAGTGATATTTTGCGGCGGTGCTGCGTTACTCCACGCACGCGGTGGACGCCCGGCTAGCTCAGTGCAGGCACCGCCGTATGATGGGAGCCGCCCGACGACCCGAACCGAAGGGTCGCGAGGCAGCGAGGGATCCGGGAGATCCGCTCCGCGCCACTGTCAGCGAGGTCCAGGACAAAGGGTTGAGGGAAGGAATAGTCCAGACCACAGTCCGAGGTCAACAGTTTATTGGCCCGAACCCTGCTTGGTCGGACTAATTCAATTTTTGACAGCTTACAACGAATTTTATAGGAGGGGTGGTAGCCAGGGTACAGAACCAATCAGGGGGGAGTAGGGAGGAGATAAGGGTGGGATAACATTTACCTATAACCAATAAGGGATAATACAAGACGATTGACATCTACTTTAACAAATGGTGCATCGAGTAGAATAGAACTTTCTGGACAGAAAGGCAGGGTCAGGGAAAATTGACATTTCTCTGGGGTATGGTTTTGAGGGATTGACAGGGAAGGAGCTGGAACAAAGGGTGTGGTTTGGATGATGGATGGGGAGTAGGGGATGGGTTTCAACTTTGGGGATGGGGTGCAGAAAGGGTGGCAACTGGGACAAGCCTTTATTACAACTTAGTAGGGGGAAAAACAGAACATACCAACTGGAAATAAAACTAATTTTTCCACACTACCACAATATTTGACTCAGACTAACTCCCTGCAAGCTGCAGGAACAGAGAACTTCTATTCCCAGTCTTTCTCCATCCAAGTCACTGTTCCAAGTCCCTTGTCACTCAGTGTGGCCCTGTTACATCAGGAGGTGACGCCCCAAGCTCTGGTTTTGTGCATATGACTGTAAATACATGAGGCACCGACACTTTCCAGTGGATAATCCTCAAAAAGCCAGCTCTGGTTTGCTGCTATCTCACCTGCAGGTGTGAATCATAAGATATTACAGAAAATTGAATGCGTGGATTGCTGAGGGCATTGTCTCCTCCACGTGTCGGCCTTCCAGGACAGTAGAATTTCCTGAAGATGCATTTCACAAGGTCCAGTGCATAAACCTGAGCTGCCTGGGCAGGGGGAATGCTGGAACAGGAATATTTCTCTGCGTTACAGAGAAGTTTGCACTTTCCCAACTTTACACATCCTAACTTTACACATCTCCTGCATTTCGTACACCACAGTTCTGCTTTGTTTCTTCTGACTTACAGAAGGTGGTCCTTCCTGTAATAATTCTAAACTCAGTTCATCTTCAAAGGAAGAATGCAAAATACTTTCAAATAGAAAAATGGAAGATATTGCACAAGTTAATTCACTTCAAACTGAAGCTTTTGATCTGCTGTTCTTAGATCACTTCATTATTATAAACACAAGCAGAACAGTAATATCTTAACCTTCCTTTCCAAATCTCCCGTGCTACTGAGTCATTTCTTTTTTTTCTCATGTCACTTGAATTCTTGATTTTCAAGTCACCTTTGCCTCTTCTCTCTATTTCTTCAAACTCTCCATGTTTTGCTCATTTCTCTTACCAACCCCCCTGAAACACCCTCCCCTTGCAGCTGCCCTTCAGCCATAACAAAAAACCCCAACCCTCCTCATCTTATCTCGGTTCTTTCTTTCTTTCCTCCTTTTAATCTTTCTTCAGGCCAAAAAAACTCCATTTCTGGGTCATGGGGTTTCTCAAAGGACCATCCCAGTGTGACTGCAGACCCAGAGATGTCTCACCATACTTGCTGTGTATTCTTCTCTTTATTGCTCCTCAGGTCCAGCAAAATTAAGCTCTACATAAACATATCTTTATTATCGGATTTGTCACTTGGTTTATTTTCCCCTGCTCCATCCCGACTTAAAAAAAAAAAAAATTCAACAACTAAAAATATCATTAATCAGCTTCAAACTTTGCCTTCATTTAAAGGAAGTGCTGGTGAGAAGGGAATGGAGCTCCCGTGCTCACCAAAAATGCCAGAGTACTTTTGGCTGCTCTATAAAAGATCAATAAAATAACCAGTGTCAGAATCAATGTGTAAGTTTGGGGGTTTTATAGAAAAAAGATGAACAGCAATTCCCAGAGGATGCATTTAAAAGCTCTACACAACTCTCTACTTTGAGACTCGGATTCTCCTGCCTTTTTAGACTTTTCCTCTACTTTTACCTTCTGAAAATCTTAAAGGGAAAACTGTCACAGAGTATTTGTAAAGCACTCAGTGAAACAGGAAGGCTCTTCCAACACCAGCAATGCTGTGCACACTCGGAGTCTTCATCCAAGCACTTTAGCTCGGTGACACACTCAGTCAAGGGGTTGAGAATCAAAACATCCTCATCAGAAATTGGATTTGGGGACTGGTTGGGGTATGAAACCAATAACTGAGACTTCCCCAGCGTTGCTCTGTTGTTAGAGGAAGCTGCACAGTGTATCTGGGAATGTGGGGATCCGGCAGCAGGAAGCACCCGGAGCTGGAGAACGGAGCCCGCAGAGGTCAGAGAAGAAAACAGGACCTGGCAAGAAAAGCCAGGATGCCATCAGTGGAGCTTCCTGCTGCCTCAGCTGCCCTGGCCTGGTTATGCTCCTGGGTGAGGGGTGTGACTGAGTGACACGGAAGGAAAGAGAGGAGCCCGAGCAGTCACTCGGAAAATAACTGAACACGCTTCGATGTCTGTTGCAAATGGCTTTTCTCCTGCTGAGAGGAGCTTACTCCTGAGCTCCATCCACCTGAGGGGCAGCCCAAGAGGCAGTAAACTTGCTCTAACTGAGATCACAAACATAAGAAGTCTCTCTGAAAATCCATGTGTGGAGATTTCAGCTGGCACGAGCTGCTGTCTGCACTTGTCCTGGTGTGAATTAATGCAGCTCTGAGCAGGGTGTGTGCACCTGGGTGAGAAAGGAGGGAGCCAGAGCTGGGAGCCCACTTGAGTGGATTTCTCATGCTAAAACACCCAGATGTGCTGAAGGATGGAGGGGTGAAGCCAGGCTTAAACCCCAAAACTGTAACAGCAAGGGGAAAAAAAAATGCCCTCTGCCTCCTGTCTGAGATTTGCATTTCAGAATTCATTCCCTCTTGAATTATGGTGCTCTCGCTCTATAAATTTGATGACCTCTGACCAGAAGAAATTAAGTTCAATGATTTTCTTATTTGTTAGAATATGAGCCTCTCAGGCAACTGAATGTCATGTAAGGCTGCAATTTTTGGCATGCTAACTTACACCTTCTCCAAACAGGTGGATCTTCAAATGACCCTATTTTAAACTATTTTTGAAAAGCATTATGTATCCATCGAATTACATAGCAGGTCAAAAGTCTTGTGCTGAAGGTCATGCCTTGCCTGTTATTTATTCAAAAGGAATATTTATTTTGCTTTTTGATCGATAGTTGTTATACCAATCTCTCTATTATCTTTAATTCATGTTGCCATTTTTTTTCCAGTTAAAAATGTGAAGAATTGATTAAAAAAATGTCCACATTGAATATCCGTTCGGTTCAAGCTGTGTAATGTCAGTGAAAATACAGCTCACATTCACTAGATGTTGAGTTATACCCACGCTTTGTGATATTATCTCAGCTTTATGCATCTTCTATTTTCTGTTTCATCTGAGCTCAGGTTTGGTGCCCTTCCTGCTGCTCCTGGAGAGAATTCTGCAGCCACTCCGACACCTGGGATGCACCCAATCTCCTCTGTATTTCCTTGAAGTTACTTCTGTGTTTAAATAATGTCAACTTCAATTGCGCTCGAGATGAAGGGAGGGGAAAACTGAGGGATTGACTCTCTGGTCTCATGGTTAATGCACTCCGATTTGGGATGAGGAGTGGTGTCACGTTCAATTCTCTGCTTCAAATAAGGAGGATGGATTTGAACTTAAATCTCCTCTATTCCCATGATTAACCCTGGGCAGGCAGCTGAACGATGGCTTCATTTCTCCTTCCTCCCTCCTGGCTGTGCTCTGGTCAGGAGAGCACTCAGATCTCGTCTCCCTTTAGGGAAGGCTGAGGATGTTCGGCCTGGAGAACAGAAGAATCCAGGGTGAGTTTATTGCAGCCTTTCAGTACCTGCAGGGGCTGCAGAGGGGCTTCTGCCGAGGGCATGGAGTGGGGGTAGATGCTTTAAACTGGCAGGGGGCAGGGTTAGGGGGGACACTGGGAAGGAATTCCTCCCTGTGAGGGTGGGCAGGCCCTGGCACAGAGAAGCTGTGGCTGCCCCTGGATCCCTGGCAGTGCCCAAGGCCAGGCTGGACGGGGCTGGGAGCAGCCTGGGACAGTGGGAGGTGTCCCTGCCCATGGCAGGGGTGGCACTGGATGGGCTTTAAGGTCCCTTCCATCTTGAACTGTCCTGTGATTCTGTGATTCCACGATTTATTACAAATGGCACAAGGTCCCCTCTAGCCAGGGACCACAGACAGCATTTCGCAGAAGGCGAGAGTGAAGCTGTGATTTATTCCCAGCATTTCCCTCTGCAGGTGTAGCTGGTGCCAGTGCCAGCAGGCTGGAGGTCGCTCAGCACTGCGTGACCACCGCATCCCACCTAGGGCAGGGTGGATCCCAGGGTCCCACCCAGGAGCTGCCTCCAGAGGAGGGGAAGCAGAGCAGAGCCGGCATCCATTTTGTGGATCTCAACCAACCCTTTCAGCTGAGTTCCTGCAGGGGATTATTTCCGTCCCTGTTTCACCTCAGACCTGTCTCCACGGGAGCGTTGGATGTGGAGCCTGTCAGAAACTTCAAAGGAACATGACATTAAGGGTCTGTTAATGTCTCCTCTTCCCTGACAGTGCCAGGAGCAGGACTCCCACTGACATCACTCCGGAGCCTCCAGCCTGCTGCCAATGCAATAAATCTCTTTCTTCAGAGAGTAACAACTCTGTGGGAAGGTCAGAGTGTCCCTCACTTGTTTCTGAGAGCAGCCAGCATCCATGGAGAGAGAGGACGCCACGAATTCTGCAGGTGGTGGAGCTTCAATGCTCAAGCACTACCCAAAATCTGCTCCAAAAACATGCGACCTTAATGTGCTATGAATTTTTTCCAAAGGGAGCTTGACTGCTTTCCAGATAAAATATTGGGACTAGAGAAACAAAACAAAGCACACAAGGGTTAAAAATGTGGTGGGATAAATAAATAGTGTTTGATAAGATAATGATCTGAGACCAGCTGTTGCTGAAAAAACATTTATTATTATAAATCATCAGAGGCCTTACAATACCAAACAAAAATGCTTCTGTAATTAAATATGCAAAATTCACAGCTCTCTAGAGAATTCAATTTTTTCAGGGATAGGTCCAAATCTATTTCACTTCCATGAAAACCACTCATAGGCAGAAATCCTGAAAATGCTATGTCCTTGCTAAGATTTATTTAATCATTTAAAGCAAGATTTGTATTGAGACAATGAAGATAGAATTGCAAGATTACCCTGCTTGTAACATAGCAGTGGTAGAACATTCCAGATAAATCCTCATGTTCTGCCCTTCTTTCTACCAGGGGAAAAAGTGGGATTATGAAAAATGCTGGACATGCCAAGCTGCACTAAAAGGTGCTTGGGTAAACCTCAAATTTCCTTCCATGATTTATTTCTAGCAGCTAAAACACACCAATCTTGCTGGAATTCAGCCCAAACTTGGAAGGACCCGGAAGGAGCAATGCTGGTGAGGAAGCTGGGAAAGGACAGAGGTTGGGGAATATCTTCCACATGGAATGTTTGTGTTCACACAGCAGAGAGGAGCTGAGTTGTGCTTTCACAGAGCTATAACCAGAGGGTATCAGCTCTCCTGGTGTGAGATCCTGTAAGAAAATGAGGCATAAACAGGCCTTGCAAAGTTAAGCAATATCAATTTATCCCCCCGAGGCAGAATAAGATAAAAATAACTCAGGGTTTGTGGGAATGGAGAGAAGCTAATAAATCATTTTTAAACCAAAACCAAACCAACCAATCTCTTTAGAAGGTGACAACAGCTGAGGACTCCGGGGTTGGTGGGGAGATCACAAACACTTGAACCTTCCCAGAACAGCCTCCTGAGCCTTCCCACCAAAAGCCCATTTATTGCCAGGCACATTGCAGCACTTCCCCTTTGGCAACTCCCAGTTGCTCTGAGGGAAACGGGAGCTGCTTTGACCCCACTCTTTTAAAGCTGAGCAGAATCAAGCAGCAAATCTCTGCAGGCGCTGTCCGGAGGCTGCCGGGGGTGGGGGTGAGCAGCGAACGCTGCTGCTGCGGCTCAGCCGTGGGAACCTTCACACGCTAATATTTCCATTATCTCCCTTCTCCTCCCAGGAAATCCCTCCTGAGGCCCTGCACAGACCGCGGAGCACTCCGCCTGTCAGCACTCCGTGGCACTGCCCAAAGGGATGCTTTTCCAAGGCAGTGCCAATCCCCTTTTTGCCTGGAAGCTTCAGCAGCGTTTGGTGCCTCTCCCTGCCGCTCTGGGTCCTCACCGTGGGGAAAGCACTGCATGTGTCGAGCTGCAGAGTCAAACCATTTCCCTTGATTTGGTGACAGGATCTTTGACTGGCTTGGGGTCACGCTGGGCAGGCAGTGAGTGGCTTTAGGAAGGGCCTGAAGATAGTACAGATCCACAAAATGACATTTTAATCGTGCCTTGAGCAATTTGCTAATTACATTCAACTGCACTTGGAGGAAAAACAGTTGTCAGGGGTTTGTAGAGACAAGAAGAAAACTGGTTTGGGTACACCACTGATTATTACAAATACCAAGGTGTCATATTACCCAGAAAAGGGACAATGGAAAACCCTAGCAAAAGTCATATTTGCAATTTTCCTTCCAACTTTTTTGGAGTAAATTTGGCCACCAGTTTGTGCTTCTTTTTTGTTTTTCCATGCGGCAGGTTTTTTTCTATATTTGAGTATGTATAATGGATCTGCTAAAAACCATCAGAGACCATTAAGCCAGAGAAGCATGAAATCAAGTAGAAATTATTATTTTAATTCTATGCACTTGTGCATAACAGTATGAACATGGTGCCAAATAAACATTCATCAGAACTCCAGCTAGCACTCAAGGCAGTAACCTGATTTCCAGTTTGGAAGCAGGAAATACACCCCTACACACATTTCAAGACAGATTTAGGTGCAGAAACCATCTTGTATATATTCTGAGAGCAAAGGAAAATGTCAATTACTCAATACTAATTTTATTATTAAAAAACTCTTCAGATGGCTGCACTGGGCCTTTACAGCCAAGAAGCCACCTGTGAACTTTGTCAATCATTGTGGATACAGAAACATGAGCTGAGTGTTCATTAACTTGGCACGACGCTGTTTCACCCTGAGCAGGTTTAGGGTCTGGATCTCACAGGTAATTCCCAAAGGGAATTTCCCATTTGCCTTTGTGGAGGTGGTGGCAGAGATCCCTGGTGTGTCACAGGCACAGGAAAATCCGTGTGATTCGTTCTGCCTTGTGTTGATCCTGTAGGTGTGGCAAAGGTACAGCACAAGGTCACTTGAAAGTTTATTTAACTGACAGACAACTGGCCAAAGAGGAGAATCTGTCACCCTAAATAGATCAAAACTTGATATTTTGTTTTGGCAACAAAAATCTTATGAGACGTGAATGTTATCCTACTGGAAAACTTAAAGTTTCTCCTCTGCACCAGGACCACTTTGAGACCTCAACTTGCTGTAGCTGCTCGTCATAGGAGAGCTTGGTCAAAAATTTTGGGTAATTTTTTCAGCCAGCAGTTGTGACTTGCCATTCTCTGATTCTCCTGCTGATTCAGATGTCATGCTCAGGGCTCAGGCACAGAACCTCGGACCATCTACCTTGCAGCTGCTGGGCGGGCTCCATCCACACTGAACGGATGTTCAGGAAACCTTTTTGTGTGTTCAAGGCTGAGCCACTTTGAAATACCCTCATCTGCCAGAACCTGCAGAAGACACGGGTGGAGTGGCTGCAGGTCAGCTCTGCTTTCTTGTTTCTGTGTGCTGATCCTGAGAAAGGGGCTGGATTGACATCTCCGCACTTCTGAGTTAAAAAAAAAAAGGATGCTCACAACTTGGATTCACTCGAAGGGTTCATAAATATGGATGTTTATAGCAGTGATCATATGATGGGGAAGGAGCAAAAAATACTTGACTCAAGTAAAGACTTGAGGTCTTGTCTTCACTGTTGTAGTGAGAAAGGAGCTGAAACGTCAAACCCTCTCCTCACTCCTTCACCACAGAAGTGGTCTCTTAACTTGCCAATACCGAAAAACTTCTCCCCAGTGCTCCTGAACTCGTGCTGAGGTAAGAAGTGAGGTGGTGTGTCCTTTCTCCTTCACAAGGGCCCAGGAAGAGCAGTTTACTGACAGCATGAACATCCAAGTGATTTTCAAGCTACAGCAGTTTTTTCACCAACAGCTGTCTCAATTATCCTAAAAATGTTCAGATGTGATCTGGAAAATGAGTCCTTGCCTCTAAACAGAAGTTTGCTGTACACCGAGCTAAGAATAGGTGAACTTGTCTGATGCTTCCTTGGGCCTGTCACATCGTGTTTGCCAGACACATTCATGAATAGTAATCCTCACAGTGAAATGGAATATATTAATCACAAGCAGTCTTTTTTAAGTGCTGCTGCCTTGTCTCCCTGGCCCACCCTGCCACTCTTGCTTTCCTTTTTGGAGCCGCTTCCACAGAAACATGAATTTCCTCATGCAAATGCCTGGGCTGCAAACGGAGCTGATTTAGCACTTTGGTGGCTGAGGCTGAAGTGCTGATGGGGCAGGAAGTGCCAGGCTGTGACTGCACTCTGCTCTCTGGCCAGGCAAGAGAGGAGCTCCCTTGAAGGGTTCCAGGGGGCTGAGTCCCAGCAGCATTGGATTCAGGGCTGCTACTGCCACATTTACACTCAATTAATTCATTTTACAGACAGACTTTTTTAACAGGAAGGGAACTATGGTACTTCTGGAAAGATAAGTAGAATAATGCTCTGCTACAAGCTAATATATTAATTTCTTATCAGTTGCAGTGTGTGAAAGCTATCACAGCTCAGGGAGAAGAAGAGGGACCCATCCTTTCCAGATGGGGATTGACACCCAGGGGAAAGGGGCATTCCCCAAGGGTCTTTATGGAACCTGCTGAGGAGAGTCCAATGTTTTTCCCTGAATCCCAAGCTGGCACTTGAGGCAGTCTTTCTTCACTTGTCTCACTGCATTTTAAAGGGCTCTGAGCACATGGGTGATTCCTGGGATGTCAGCAACCCACTCACAGCTATTAACAAATTCCACAGGCAAAAGGTGGGAAAAGAGTAGAGCGCCACAGCTCAGCTTCATGGTGTAGGAAAATACCTAGCAGGAGCAGTGGGAAAGGAGAGAGTCCTCTTAAGTATTCTCTGACACTTAAGTATGATCCACAAAGAGCAGAAGATTGTCCACAGCCCCTTCCTTCCCAGATAAGTGATCTGAAGTAGCAGATGACACATTATAATTGAGAGTTGAATATTACAGCACCTCTTCTCCTTTGTTTCCAGGTCGGTTTAATGGTCCCAGCTGAAAGCCCTCAGACTAGAACTGCACTGGGCCATTCCCCTTGGGCGAGAGGTGGAGAAAAACTCCTGTAGTTCCAGTGTAAAACGCAAAGTAAAGCAGCTCAGCCCTTGTGCTGCCTTGCAGCAGGGAAATAAGTGGCTGTAAGAAAAGGATGAAGCAATATTTCCCTTCTTCCCCTACTTTTCTGGCTTCTCGATGTTGCCTGTGCTGCCCTTTGCTCTGTCATGTCTTTCCCTGGCTCTTGGAAGGAGGAGGATTCCATGGAATACTAAAGAGCTGCAGGCTCTTAATGAATAACAAAATGGAGAGTGCGGTTTCCCGGACTCTGTGATCTCAGAAAATGCCATACAGGAGTCTGAGGCACCTGAAATCCCCAAAATTTCCATGTGGGGAAAGAGGCATCTCTCTTCTCAGTCTGCACTGTATGAGTGTCTTGGTTTAGAAGACAGGTGACTGCCAGGGGAAATCAGAGCCTCCCTTGGAATAGAGAATGCAAACCCCCCACCTCCGAATTGCTATAATTTTGAAATTATGGGGCTTTCAGGCAAAGATGTAGGGATAGGAATACCAGTTCTTTACTAAGAATATTACAAACTACAAAGAGAGTGGTACAGAGGAAAAGAACAACAACAAACAAATAATCCCAGAAACTCTGACGAAGTCAGAACACGACCTGACCCCCTGTTGGTCAGGGTGTGGGGAGCAGCCCAAAATAATCCTCCTGGAGTGGCAGCTGTGGCTCCGTTGGAGCAGAGGTGATCCTGTAGAAGGGTCCGGTGGTGACAGGATGGGTCCAGTCTTCCTCGGGGAATCCAGTGGAAAAACCAGCTGCTCTGGTGTCCTGGGTTGCAGGTTTTATGCAGGTAGAGAGGCTTTGGCTCCTCCCACTGAGTGGGACATCTCCCAATGGGATGATGTGATGTTATCAGTCACAAGGGAGCCTTAAATGGCTCATTCCCAGGTGATATCCCCTTGGAGGAGGATGGGTGGAGGACGAGATAAGGAAGCACTGCCCCATCTGGTTTTAACGAGTGACCCATTAACAGAAGGCACCCGCCCTCCTTCCCCTGGAGTTACAAGAGATAAAAAATATCTTCCAACTGGTTCAACAGATGAAATTAGAATACACATTTTGGGTTACATATTGCAACCCAAGACAATGAGAAAGGGCTGTGAGCTCGGGAGGGTCTCCTGATGGCAGTCGAGTGGAGCCATCTCCCCGAGTGCCATCTTTCAGCCCTGCTCTTTCACTTTTAAGGCCACTTGGGTCTTTTAGGACAGTTCCAGGCTTGGCCTTGCAACCTGTATGGTTGAGTGTCCTCTCCCTGAACTCTGGTTTCTAAAATACTGAACAAGGATATTATAAATGTACCCTACATTGTTGTCTTTGTGGGAAAGTTTGCTGATCTGTTCAGGTGATTTGTATCTGTCTAGGTGATTGCCATCAATCAAATTTGGTTTGCCATCCATCAAATCTGCTTCAGAGCAGTGAATCTGCAAAATTCACCCCTTAAACTCCCAGTTGAAGTCAAATGCAAGGCACACAGGAGAGGATCACACATGTGATTGCCATCAGAAACACCAGCTAGGAAATGGAGCAGGGATTAGGAGTAGTATCTTTTAAAAAGCTGCATAATTTGAAGCATAATAAGGAAGAATTATGTCGAAAGCTTATTTGGAACAAGATAAGGAAAGAAATGTGCAATAATGCCTTTTATTAATTTCTGGTAAGACTCTGTGTTTTTTCCCAGCACCATTCTCCTGAATAATGGGTGGTATCACTCTCGGTGCTGTCTTGAAATCTTTCGACTCCTCAGACAAGGCTCGATGCTGCAGATGTTCTTTGAGATGCTCTTGTCCCTGCTTATGGGCTGTGGTGGGCAGGAAATCAGCCCCCTTTGCTCACCAGGGGCAATTTTTAGCAAAATGAGTGTTTGGCTGCTCAGCTGAGACCAGACAGTTATGAAAAGAACCGGTGCTCGAGCGAAGAGAGGAGAATTCCTGTAGATGGACATGAAAGACAGAAGAAAGCAGCTGTGTGGATTAATTTAATACCTTTTACATAGGAGTAGACAGCTCCTGGGGCTTCAGTTGAACACTCCCAGCTAAACCCAGTTAAGCCACGTGCGGGTCAGTCCTCACAAACAACAGACATGCAGCGAGACCAGAGCCCCTGCATCCATGCTTTAAGTAGGAAAGAGAAATATTCTGCAATTGTTTAAGCCTCTTCCCAAGCAGGGAGCTGTTCCCAGCTTCCCTGGGCGTCGGCTTGGAGCACATTCCTTGGCCTCTGGAATACCCTGGGATCAGTCCCTTGGCCTGCACACTAAACAAGGTTTTCATAAAATCACAGAATCTGGAGTGGTTTGTGGTGGAAGGGACGTCCAAGCTCATCTCACTCCACCCCCTGGCATGGGTAGGGATACCTTCCCCCAGGCCAGGCTGCTCAGATTTGCATTTAATCCATCAGGTAAAGAGCTTTGGGCTGGTCGTAGGGCAGCAATGCAGCCAATCATTCTGTCCTTTAATTCTTCCAGGAAATACCAGCATAGTTTGGGAAAAGACCTGAAGGAATGAGTGTTTGTGTGCCTGGAATGTGTTATCTCCCCAGCGTGGTTTGCTGTCCCTTACAGAAGATGACAGAGACAAGAGGAAAAGCAAAGGAATCGAGAATTTCGAAGTCTCTTCTTAATTTGGAGCTTTTCGTACAGTTTCCAACAACGGGAGCAACCTCCAGCTCCTCCTGGGTTGCCATGGATTAGGAATGTTTTAGTGCTGGTTCCCTAATCCTGGTGCTTATTAACACTCATCTGGCCAGGGAAAAACAAGGGAGGAGATGTCTGGGGGCTGAGCGCAGGAGTTAAGATCTGCTGAGCCGCCCGTAAACTTCATTTTAGTCCTAATGTAACACAGACATCAAAGTGAAGTATTGATTAAACTGCTCTACCAGGCAGGCTGGAAAACTCAGCTTCGAGGTACAGCTCCGACCATTTTTCACAGCAAACAAGCAGCCCCTGACAGCACCTGCTCCGACACGGGGCTGCTGACATTCCCAACCTTTGCTGCGGGAATCCCGGGGGCTGCAGCAGCAGCAGGAGAGCTGTGGCAGGCGGGGACAAGGCTGCCGATCTTGCTCAGTGCTACCACCTTGATTATTCCCAGTGTCTGAGGTGTTTTAGGTGTTAAAGTTTTCTTTTTTTCCTTTCTGCTGCTTCTTTTCTCTCTTCCATGCCTGGCACCAGCTCTGCTCCAGTTCCAAGTGCCTTTCCCCAGATAGTTCAGATCGCCATCTCTTTTGCTGGTTACTTTTGCTGTGACCTCTGAATTTCCTGATTTTCTGACACTATTTCTATTGGCATGTTGGAAAGAATAAAACAATAGAGAAAACAACAGAGAATGATGCCAAAACTACATTTATTTAGTGGGCTTCGTCAGCCCCTTGTGCTCTTTGCAGAGCAAACCAAAATTATTCCCACTTGATGCCTTTCCCCCCTCCCAGTTTTCCTATTTGATTTTCCTTGCTGTGACCTTGGAATCACTCAGCAGGCAGCACTTAGAACAGTAGCCAGAGCAACAAAATCCTCTTCTGCCCAACAGCCTATTGGAAGGGAGCTAAAATTGCTGCAAAATCACATTGTGGATTTCAAGTATTTATTTGGGTTTAACAGTTCTTATAATTGTTCATGTTATATTAAAATGCAGGAGGGAGCAGAGAGGTTCTGACGTTTACCTTTAAAAAATATGGAATCTTCAGTTTATTAGAATCACAGAATGGTTTGGGTTGGAAGGGATTTTAAGCTCATCCATTCCCACTCCCTGCCATGGCAGGGACACCTCCCACTGTCCCAGGCTGCTCCCAGCCCCGTCCAGCCTGGCCTTGGGCACTGCCAGGGATCCAGGGGCAGCCACAGCTGCTCTGGGCACCCTGTGCCAGGGCCTCCCCACCCTCACAGGGAACAATTCCTTCCTGATTTCTAATCCAAATCTACCCTTCTCCATCTAAAGCCATTCCCTGTGTCCTGTCCCTCCATCCCCTGTCCCCAGTCCCTCTCCAGCTCTCCTGGAGCCCCTTTAGGCCCTGGGTGGACTCTGAGCTCTCCCTGGAGCCTTCTCCTCTCCAGGCTCTCAGTCTCATCTCTCCCAGCCTGATTTGTTCCTCTCTTGAACCAAAGCCACTTCCCTTCTTCAAACGCAGGAGGAGCAGCTGCTGAGGAGCTGGGCACTGAGGGACGAATTCCAGCGTGGTCCTTTGGAAACCTCAGCTGCAGTGCTCAGCTCAGCCAGATTTGCCTTCACCAGGGCTTCTTAAATGATATAATCCAAAGCCATCTGAGTAGATGAGAGGGGTGATTGATTGCAGTGTTATTACCAATAATACTTTAGGTTAAATTGCGCTTCGTTTAAAAAATCTGCCCTATGTCCTTCTATGCTCCTGTTAATAAATTTTAAATCCATCTTTAGATTTCATGGAGAATTTTCAATCGGTTCAGTAGTAAAATCTACTGGACAAAATTTAATCTGTGGCGATCTTTCAGGTATAACATAACACACTAAAAAATATGTATTGTTATAACAGGGCCGTGCTGCAAGAAAACTTATTCAGAATATACAAAAGGAGCACAATCTCCGTGAATATTGGCTACATTAATACCTAATTTAATTAATTCATTAGTAATATAAACATATTTCTGTCTTCACATTTTCCCTGCTAGTATTACAATTGCTGCATCCTTACCTTACCTAGTTTTTCTAATTTAATATGGATTTATTCCTAAGCTTTCCTTCCATGATAACTGATAACTAATTTCAAATTCTGCCGGAAAGAGGCACATAAACAGACATTAAAACCCACAGCTAACATTGTGAGGTGGCAGTGAAAATTTAATGGTGGAGACATAAATTCAGCCTAATTTTATTGCAATTCTACAGGAATCCTTTTTTTCCAAACATTGCATCAATTTCCAAATCCATTTGTTATCCATTATATCAGAGGATAATGAAACCATTTAATACACTATAGCCTGTCATATATACTTCTCTTGGTGTTTCATTTTAATTTAGCTTACTTAGGAGACACTTAACTGATTGTCATTCTTAAATTTAATAGGCAAAATCTATCTTTATCTTGTTCTTTTCTGTAGATTAATATTAATCTTATTCCATGATAAGTTTCTACCATTAAGACANTTCGAGGTACAGCTCCGACCATTTTTCACAGCAAACAAGCAGCCCCTGACAGCACCTGCTCCGACACGGGGCTGCTGACATTCCCAACCTTTGCTGCGGGAATCCCGGGGGCTGCAGCAGCAGCAGGAGAGCTGTGGCAGGCGGGGACAAGGCTGCCGATCCTGCTCAGTGCTACCACCTTGATTATTCCCAGTGTCTGAGGTGTTTTAGGTGTTAAAGTTTTCTTTTTTTCCTTTCTGCTGCTTCTTTTCTCTCTTCCATGCCTGGCACCAGCTCTGCTCCAGTTCCAAGTGCCTTTCCCCAGATAGTTCAGATCGCCATCTCTTTTGCTGGTTACTTTTGCTGTGACCTCTGAATTTCCTGATTTTCTGACACTATTTCTATTGGCATGTTGGAAAGAATAAAACAATAGAGAAAACAACAGAGAATGATGCCAAAACTACATTTATTTAGTGGGCTTCGTCAGCCCCTTGTGCTCTTTGCAGAGCAAACCAAAATTATTCCCACTTGATGCCTTTCCCCCCTCCCAGTTTTCCTATTTGATTTTCCTTGCTGTGACCTTGGAATCACTCAGCAGGCAGCACTTAGAACAGTAGCCAGAGCAACAAAATCCTCTTCTGCCCAACAGCCTATTGGAAGGGAGCTAAAATTGCTGCAAAATCACATTGTGGATTTCAAGTATTTATTTGGGTTTAACAGTTCTTATAATTGTTCATGTTATATTAAAATGCAGGAGGGAGCAGAGAGGTTCT
This sequence comes from Dryoscopus gambensis, assembly GCA_013389985.1. Classification (NCBI taxonomy): domain Eukaryota; kingdom Metazoa; phylum Chordata; class Aves; order Passeriformes; family Malaconotidae; genus Dryoscopus; species Dryoscopus gambensis. Next base: position 323,962 of record WEIT01030453.1, on the reverse strand, counting down.
GACGTTTACCTTTAAAAAATATGGAATCTTCAGTTTATTAGAATCACAGAATGGTTTGGGTTGGAAGGGATTTTAAGCTCATCCATTCCCACTCCCTGCCATGGCAGGGACACCTCCCACTGTCCCAGGCTGCTCCCAGCCCCGTCCAGCCTGGCCTTGGGCACTGCCAGGGATCCAGGGGCAGCCACAGCTGCTCTGGGCACCCTGTGCCAGGGCCTCCCCACCCTCACAGGGAACAATTCCTTCCTGATTTCTAATCCAAATCTACCCTTCTCCATCTAAAGCCATTCCCTGTGTCCTGTCCCTCCATCCCCTGTCCCCAGTCCCTCTCCAGCTCTCCTGGAGCCCCTTTAGGCCCTGGGTGGACTCTGAGCTCTCCCTGGAGCCTTCTCCTCTCCAGGCTCTCAGTCTCATCTCTCCCAGCCTGATTTGTTCCTCTCTTGAACCAAAGCCACTTCCCTTCTTCAAACGCAGGAGGAGCAGCTGCTGAGGAGCTGGGCACTGAGGGACGAATTCCAGCGTGGTCCTTTGGAAACCTCAGCTGCAGTGCTCAGCTCAGCCAGATTTGCCTTCACCAGGGCTTCTTAAATGATATAATCCAAAGCCATCTGAGTAGATAAGAGGGGTGACTGATTGCAGTGTTATTACCAATAATACTTTAGGTTAAATTGCGCTTCGTTTAAAAAATCTGCCCTATGTCCTTCTATGCTCCTGTTAATAAATTTTAAATCCATCTTTAGATTTCATGGAGAATTTTCAATCGGTTCAGTAGTAAAATCTACTGGACAAAATTTAATCTGTGGCGATCTTTCAGGTATAACATAACACACTAAAAAATATGTATTGTTATAACAGGGCCGTGCTGCAAGAAAACTTATTCAGAATATACAAAAGGAGCACAATCTCTGTGAATATTGGCTACATTAATACCTAATTTAATTAGTTCATTAGTAATATAAACATATTTCTGTCTTTACATTTTCCCTGCTAGTATTACAATTGCTGCATCCTTATCTTACCTAGTTTTTCTAATTTAATATGGATTTATTCCTAAGCTTTCCTTCCATGATAACTGATAACTAATTTCAAATTCTGCCGGAAAGAGGCACATAAACAGACATTAAAACCCACAGCTAACATTGTGAGGTGGCAGTGAAAATTTAATGGTGGAGACATAAATTCAGCCTAATTTTATTGCAATTCTACAGGAATCCTTTTTTTCTAAACATTGCATCAATTTCCAAATCCATTTGTTATCCATTATATCAGAGGATAATGAAACCATTTAATACACTATAGCCTGTCATATATACTTCTCTTGGTGTTTCATTTTAATTTAGCTTACTTAGGAGACACTTAACTGATTGTCATTCTTAAATTTAATAGGCAAAATCTATCTTTATCTTGTTCTTTTCTGTAGATTAATATTAATCTTATTCCATGATAAGTTTCTACCATTAAGACAAAAAGGATTTCTTGGAAAAAAAATCTTGGCTGGCAGAATTATCTAGACCACATGCTAGGGATGAAAATATAATAAATTCTCCAGCTTTCTGGAATGGTGCAGCTTGGGAGAAGACAAAATGAGATGGTCAAAATTATCCCAAAAAATGGGGATTTCCAGACCACCCTAAGGCTGAGTTAAGAACTGATAGAAAATGAGCTACACTAATTTAATAACTGGGAGACCGTGTGGATGTCCCATCCCTGGAGGTGTTCTGTGGTTCCAAGAAAAGAGAAGAAGGGCAGAAAATCGTGGAATTTTTATACAACTTCATATTTAGGGGTCTTTGCAAATACAGGGTTTGACCCCCAGAGCATCCCCAATACCTTGGAGAGCTTTGGCCAAGGAAAAGGGAAAATGCCACTACTGGGACATTGCCCCTGTCCTACCTCACTTCTTTACCACGGAAGAACCCCCCAGAGCTGCACTTTGATGATGACAACAACTCCAAGATATTTCTTAAAGCTTCAGGAAATTCCAGTGAAGATTTGGGTGGAATGACTCGCTCCAGACCCTGATTGTCAAGGCTCGAGCAGCTCTGGGTGAGAGCTGAGCTGAAGCTCTCGATGCCACTTCGGTGAGGTTTGGGAATCCCAGAGAGGGAACCAGGCATGGCTGGGTTGTCCCCAGGCCTTGTCACAGCCATGGGGTTCCTCACCCTGACATGGCCCGTGAGGACTCCTGGGCACGGAGAAGAAACCTGGGGTTTGCTCTCGACTCTGCCTCGCGTGTCCTTTCCTTTCCTGTCTTATTTCTGTTTCCTTTTCTCCTCCTCTTCACCTTCTGTTTAGCAAAACCCTGGTTTAATCATGCGAAACTGCATCGCTGCAACACTGCTGTGAGCCCGTGACCGAGGAGAGCTCACAGCAAAGCCCAGGCAGCCCAGTGCTCCCCGAGTTTGCCAAATCTAACAGTGCCTGATAAGAGCGTGCTGCGCTCCAGCTCCTCCAGCTGCTATTGTGAATTTTTAAATGAGTTTGGGAGCAATGGGGCAGTTCCAGGAGGCTGGGAAAAGCAAATGTTGGTCCAGTATTTAAAGATGACCCTGGTAATTACAGGTTTGTGAGATTGATACTGGGCCCGGAATGGCTGCTGGAGAATTTGATTAATAAAGGATTAACGGTACAAACCTAATTAATGCCAATCAGTGTGGGCTTAGGGAAAGAAGATCCTGTCAAAATTGCTTTTTTTTCTGAATGAGATTACAAATTTTGTTGATAACCATGGTAATGTTCTGTAATAGCCTTCTATAAAACATCTGACTTGGTACTGCATGACTGATTAAAAAATAGACACAAAACAAACAGATCACATAAAATGGGGCCAAACTGGCTGACAGGGCTCAAAATAACTCTAAGTGACCTTTACCAGCCATGTAATTCTTTGCTGATGGACTCCATGAAACTCTTATTGTTATTTTGGTCATTTTATTTATGATTTCAAAGGCAAAAAAAAAACCCCTCTGATTTATTCTGGCTGTAAATCCTTTAGTCTTTACTGCAAGCTGATGCCAAGCCTTGCAGGAAGAGTGGGTTGTGAGCATTCTAACTTCATATTTGGCCAGTGGAAGCTCCATAAATAGAAATATGTGGCCCTTACAATGGAAAAGTTTGGACCAACAGGCAAGAAATCATTGACATTTTAATCCCTCCCTGTGAACATGGAACACAAGTAGCAGAAGAGCATTTTTCTAGTTTAGCAGTGGTGAGGAGTTAAAATCACTCCAGAAATATTGTCAGTGCTTAGAGTTTAGGTGATTAAATGTTGGACTGTGGGTTGTGGCTGATTCTCTGTCAAACTCAGGCTCCAAGTTTTCCAAGTTTTCCTGGATAATCTTCTCCAGTTCTCTCAAGAATTAATTCAGGACAATCTTCCTTGGGCAAAGCACTGAAATGCCCTCCAGCCTTTCCACCTGGGGCTGAAATCAGGCTGCAGGAGAAAATCCATCCCAATTGGAGAGCCCAGATTTGTGTTGTGTCGTGTTTATTGGTGCCAGGGGGCTTTGGTATGTTGGGGTTGCATTTGCTGTTCCCGTATTCACTGTTCTCATCTCATCTGTTGAGGCCTTGTACCTTCAAGATTTAGGTTCACTGGCAAACAGAGCAAGAGCATCTGAACTGTCTTCTCCTTTCCTCCAAAAGATTAATAATTAGCCGGCATTAGAAAAAAAAGTAGAAAGAAAAAAAGAAGAAAAAAGGCATCAAATGCAGAGTTGTCTTTATAAATATCTCCTGAGCCTGAGATAAAAGGGATAAGGCTGGTAGGACACCTGAGGTGTAGCCCAATTAACCAACACTTTTATGTTCAGCTGTTCTAATATAACATTTCTTCAGTGTTTTAATAAACCTTAGCCATATTTTTGAGGTGGTTATTGCAAGGAGATTAAAGCTGGGGTCCTTAAAACCCCCAACAATCTTTTCCTTTTTATTAGACAGTATTGTGTTCTAATAATGTTAGAACCTTTTAATTCAGTGAAATAAATTTACTCAGAAATTAATACAAGAGAACTGTCGTTCATCCTTTACCTGCAAGAGAGGAAATTAAAACTGACTTTCCAGAGGATCTTACAGTAATGCTGGAGCCATTTCCAAACTTTGGTCAAGAATATTACAGAGGCAATTTGACATTCTCTCAAGGATTCAAATCTCAGATTATACTGAATGATTACATAGTAAAATATAAATGAATGAAAGTATGGGGTGAAAATCTGACCTTTTTTATAGTAAATAGGAGCAGTGAGGGGGATGTGGGGGATGCACCAAGAAAAGCCTGGAGCTCACAGAGGTGTTGGAGCTGTATTTTTTGTAGAAATTCTCTATCTGCTGACTTTCCCTCAACAATATGCCCTGTCCCACAGCCATGTGACACTCAGCTCTCCAGCAGGACTCTGATCAACACGTGGACCTCAAGGTTCTCAATACAAGAATCTATTCCAAAATCCTTTATATTAACACTGTAAGTAAAATTTAGCTGTTCAGGAGTATTAGAATAAAAACCAACTTTTGAGTTCATTTAAGAGTTTGAGGGAACCAAGGAGAAAAGCTCTAGCAGTGAGAAATTACAAAGGAAATGAAAGTTTGACCATTACACAATGTCTTTTAAAACACTGTTACCTCTCCTGGGGTTGGCTGATATTGAAGGAAGCCAATTTAAAAGAGTGTGGTTCAAGTGATAAAACCCACATACCAAACTCCAATTATTGCCCTGTTTTTATTATTCACATTATGATTCCCAAAACACCATTGTTTCCTGGTGCTTTAATTATTTTCTCCACCGAGTCTTCCAAAGGTTCATTTGAGGCTTGTGAACCTAAGAAATATTTTCAATAAAAGAAAGATAATCAGTGAGCAAGATTGTTTTGCAGGGCTGATTCTCTCAGGTATTTCCAACACCAGTGATAAACCCTACAAGTCCATCTGCAGAAAATGTGAATTTAGCCCGAGTCCAGGATAAGAACTAAACCCATCTGGAACTGGCTGTAAGACCTGACAGTTGATTCAAACAGGTCGAACTCTCCTTTCTAAACATCCTGTGTGTGAGAGTCCACCAACCTTCCAACAGGATTAGATGTTGGGAAGAAATTGTTCCCTGGGAGGGAACATGGCACAGGGTGCCCAGAGAAGCTGTGGCTGCCCCTGGAGGTGTCCAAGGCCAGGTTGGATGGGGCTTGGAGCACCCTGGGATAGTGGAAGGCATCCCTGCCATGGCAGGGGTGGGATGGGGTGATCTTTAAGGTCTCTTCCAACCCAAACCATTCTGAGATTCTGATGGGACACCAGCAATGCTTCCTGCTCCAAGGGCCGTGCTTGGAACCTCCCAGAACTTCCACAGCTGCAGGTGAGAGCGTGGCTGTTGTGGTGGCTGAGTCCACATTACACCCCCCATGTTACTACGAAGAGGTCCCTCCCCACCCCACTGTGCCACAAAGTTCTCCCTTCATCGGGACCCCACTGGCCCCTGGCCCTCTCCCCCCTCCTGTCCCCCCTCCCACTGGCCCCTGTTATGTCACCCAACCTTGCCCCTACCCCCCGGCCCTCAGACTACTGGTTATTGATGCTCTGCCTGCCCCTGGGACCCTTCAGGATAAAATCACACACAGGCTTTTGTTCTTTGTTCTTCGACTCTGTTCCCTTTGAGTGTGTTTGTTCCCGGTCTGTGGTGTGGATCCTATAAATGCCTTGGAATTGCACGCAAAGAATCCCTCACAGAATTCACAGATGTATGGGTTGGAAGAGACCTTCAAGATCATCAAGTCCAACCCGTGCCCTAACACCTCATGGTATCGAGTGCCATATCCTGAAACTCTCTCCCCCCTGGCTGCCCCCAGCTCGTCAGGCCAGCCCAGTCTTGGGGGGCTTCAGAGGGGAGATGTTTCAGAAACCAGGCGAGAGATCCACAGAGGCTCAGTTTCCTTATGTTTATTCTCAGGGATGAAGGAGGAAAAGAGGAAGAACAATGGCGGAGCAGGGTTTTGTCTGGGGTTCGGTAGGTGTGGGTTCTTGGCCCTGGGCCAATGGGATACAGAAAGGAAGGAAGGGTCAGGCTAACATAGTTACAGCTTATGGGGGTCTCTTGGGAGGATCATACCATTCCCCAGGGAAATGTAACAATATCCAGTCTTTTTTTAAACACATCCAGGAACAGTGACTCCACCACCTCCCCGGGCAGTCCATTCCAGTACTTTATCACCCTTTCTGTAAAAAACTTTTTCCTAATATCCAACCTATATTCCCCTTGACGCAGCTTGAGGCTGTGTCCTCTCGTTCTGTCAGTGGCTGCCTGGTGAAAGAGACCGACCCCCAGTTGCCTGCAGCCGCCTTTCAGGGAGCTGTAGGGAGGATTAAGGTCACCTCCCGCCTCTTCGTCTGCGGTTCGTGCACAGACCGAGTGTGAGCGCGGCTGCTCGCGTGCACCTGCGAGGGTGAGGCTGTGCGCACGTGGGGGCTGGCGGAGCGCCGCCAAAGCGTCTGCCCGAGGGACTCTGTGGAAAGAGCGCGGCATCGGTCCATCCACCATGAATCGCGTTACATGGCCATGCTCCCTTCCTGGGAATTCCTTGGGGTTGTGATGGGGCAGAGCTTCGCAAAGGTTCCAATGGAAGTGGTGTGGCTGGAATTAATGTCAATAGGGGACACGCACAAGCATCAGGGGGAGTATTGACTTCATAGTGTGCTAATTAAAAAATATTCCCCTATTGTACCTTAGCCCACTCCTATAACCAATTTAGTCTGCAGAACTGATTAGCATACTAATAGCCTTCCCTCCAGCTCAGAGAGAGAACTCCAGTTGAGAATATCCATTAAATCCGAAGTTATACAACCTGTGAGGCACTATAAGAGAAGTAAAACTTGGTGAAGGCTTCCTTTGGTATGAGTTTACTTTGTTACCACTTTCTTCTTTCCAGCTTTATTTTTCAGTGCTCACCTAACAGTAATTCCCAGGTGTGGAGGGCTCAATTCAATCACTAAAGAGAAAGACATCTTTCATCATGCACTTCCTTCCTAAACTAATTCCTAAGTTTGACTTCTCTCTTTATCTGATTCCTCTTTTCTCTCCTTCTGTTGAAGTCTTCCCCTTACATTTTCTCTCTGTTGCCTTTACTTTTCCTCTTTTCCCAAGGTGTGGAAGTGTCTATGGCATTCTTCATCTCTTGTACACAGCCCTACTCTTCTGGTTCAGCAGGTTTCAGCAAGGACTCAGCCCTGAAAATGTTCTCAGTGAGGAATAAACTTCAGAAAGAGCAGGGATGTGTGAATTCCACCATCAGTGCTGCTTCCCTGTGTTTTCTAATTTTTTTTTCCACACAAAAAATAAAAGCAGTCACAAGACATAAACCTCATTTAAAAGAAAGGGGGGAAAAAGCCATTGACACAACTTTGACATAACCTGACTCCAAACAATAAATATTTTTATACAAATGTTCTCCAATAACCTTCAAGCTACAGTTCTTGTGGATCCTGGTTTTATCCTCTATGGCTCAGCTGAGATGTCAGCAGCACCAGGATTTCACTCAAGCAAATTCTCACAGGATTCTTCTTGTAGGAACAGGTCTCAGGAAAGTAGCTGTTCTACAAGAGCAGGCATCTGTTTTGGAGGTTGGAGATGCCCTTTTTAGGTCACCAGGCTGATCACAGGAACTTGAAACCCTCAACTTGCCCATCTCTGTCGCAGGTTAAACCACGGTGCCTTTGGCAAAATTCCTCCAAGGCTCCAGACATTACCAAGGCCTTGGCAAACACAAGTGGAAGAGCAAAAATTGTAGTACAAAATTGTATCTTGAGGGAGCATCACAATCAGAAAACACTTCCCTCCTTCAGGTAAAGATAAAGGGAATCTCAACATAAAAATATGCATGCAAAGAGGTATTTTGGTTAAAAGGGTTTCAGTTGTTCTAACTGATGGGACAGTTGCAGCTTCCTCTGACAAGGACAGTGGAGACATCAGACTCAGGCAGAAATGTTGGCAGGGACTATCTAATAACCAGCTCCCTGATGTGATGGCAATATCCTTTTACTTGTTGTGAATAAGTGTCAAAATACCTGCTTGCTGAATAACATAAATTGCATGGAGTTATAAAATTCAAATTAGACTCAAGTTTGAAAATCTCTTTTATTTTGCCAAGGTCCCCAACTCTTCTATTCCCTTCATCTTGACACAGCACTGCTTTGAGAAACCTCTGTGGCTCTGCCTTTTTTTCTGTGGGGGCTAATATAGAAATAATCTACCTGTAATTAAAAAAGATAGATATCTTCCAGCTCCAAGATTACAGCTCATTACTTCCCTTGGTCTCATGAGAAAAGCACTCTCATCTATCTTGTCAAAAAATGTAATCCAGGAGCCTTTCCTCTTTGAGAAGCACAAAGGTTTCACAGAAGGACCCTTGATGGGAAGAGGAGTTTGTGTTTGAGAGAGAGGCAGAGAAGGTTCTGCCCTCGATGCGGTGTCACTCCATGAGCACTGGGCTGATTCCAAAGAAACCTGACCGAGGTTGCTTTGTCACCAGTTCAATCCGTGCTGCCCTGAAGAGCATGGTAACAGATATGATTTGTCGTGACGTTATTGCAAGGAAAAGTAGGAGCTGAGGAGTCAGGGGTCACAACAACAGAGGAGAATTCAGGGTTATGTGTCCAAGAGGGGCTGTGTCCTTTGCTCTCCTTGGTGGGAAGAGCCACGTGGAGAGCGAGGACAGGGAGAGCTTTTCTCCATGGCAAATGGGTGGCACAGCAGCACGTGCTGGATGTGCTGGAACTGCGGAGCAGGAATTCCAGGTCGGTCGGCCAGGACAGCCTGGGAGAGCTCGCCGTGTGCACTTGGTGTTCTGGGGCTGTGATGGGGAGGGACCCAAACTGCTTTGGTGTCTCAGGAAATTGCAGCTCGTGGCAATTGCTCACAAGAACTCGGGCAGTTTGCTCTGAAATGCTGCCATGCTGCTTCCCTACAGGATAAAACCCTCACCAATGGATTATTGAGCAGTCTGGAGCAATCTGGTCTAGTGCAAGGTATCCCTCCCCATGGCAAGGGGTTGGAATGAGATGAACTTTAAGGTTTTTTAAGCCCAAGCCATTCTGTGGTGCTTTGATAAGTTTAAAACATGAAATTCCAAACCAGAGCTGGGTAATGAAAGTTCCAGCACATGCTGTGCTTTACAAACTGTGGTTTCTAAACCAAACACCCACAAATTACTTGACACATCCTCCTCCATTGTGCACAGATCCATTCAAAAGAAAAAAAATAATCAACACACATGAAATCATAGATAGAAAAGTGATCTTAGGGGAAAACACATCTTGGTCTGGTTCGATGAAAAACTTCATTTAGTGGCAGTCTATTATAAGCAATCACACACTGAGAGTTGTTGTGAAGGGCAGGGCACCTTGACAGCCAAGGACTGGAATCAAATCCTCAAAATGGTGATAATAAAGAAAAGACATTTCTAAAAAGAGACTCAGTTGATCAGTTGATGGGAAAGGTGTGTCCCTGAGGGAAGCTGGGGAGTGGAAATAAGAATCTACTACTAGAATATAGCAGGAGAGAGTAAAAAAATTCAACTTGCCTATTCTTTTACATGTTGAGGCAACAGTTAAATTTTATGAGGTTATCTTGTAAAACTGTGCTCTGCTCCTCCGGTGTGCCAGTCTCCAGCTTGCCCTCACTGTGCTCCACTGACAAATCAGCGTAATTGGAGCTCTTGGAGCTCATTTGGAGCATCTTTAGCAAAGCAGAATGTATGGGAAAATAAAGCAAGTTGTGCTCGGGGAAGAACACTTGCAACATGAGGTGCTCAGGAATTATATCCCTGTTAAGGTTTTTTGTGAGCTGGGGCAAAAGGTCACAATGGAAAACGTGAAGCAAACCCAGTGCAGAAGTCCCCTGGGCACCCCGTGCTTCAACACGAACAGCTTAACACACATAAAAAGCTGTGTGCTCCTTAAACTGCTCCCAGTCTTTAAATCTGGGCTGGAGTGGTGCCTGGGTGATCAATTCTCAGCACACAGCTCCTACCCTCCAATGGGGAGAGCGGGGAGGGGGTTAAAATGCAGATCCCTGCTTTTGGGAGGTTGCGTGAAGACAAGGTGTCTTTTAACCTCTGCTCTCAGCAGTGTCTGCTCTCCACTCGGCAGAGCACTTAGGGATATGATTGGGAAGAAATTAGAAAAAAATGAAGGACTTAAAATGGAAGCAGGTCTGTTAATAGGGACTGTTTATAAGTAATGAAAAGGGATAAAGTGACCAGAAACTGAGTGGCAGAGCTGAACTAAGGAGGCTAAATGGATTCCTACAAAAATCCTGGAGAGTCTCCTTGAAACATTTTATATTAAAGTGGCCTTAGGACGAAGGAGGGTAGATTAGATTAGATATTAGAAAGAAATTCTTGGCTGTGAGGATGGGGAGGCCCTGGCAGAGGGTGCCCAGAGCAGCTGTGGCTGCCCCTGGATCCCTGGCAGTGCCCAAGGCCAGGCTGGAGCACCGTGGGATAGTGGGAGGTGTCCCTGGTTGGAACTGGATGAGCTTCAAGGTCCCTTCCAACCCAACCCATCATGGGATTGTAAGTGTACTTCACTTACATGAGTAAGCGTTGACTCTTAATCCTACAAAGAAATGTTCCGCAAGAAGATGTGATAAAAAATTAAAGCTTTTTAATCTCCTGAATTTTCAGCCCAGTTTTTAATTCTGAACATCTTATTTCCCACCCAACTACCTGATCCAAAATGTTTTAATTCACTTCCCATCAGCATCAACTTTCAGTCTAGAATGAAAAGGCCCAAGACATGAGTTTGAAATGCAGCCAGTGAGGCTTCCTCATTTGTTGTCATGCCAAGTGAAACATATTTTAGGGGAGAAAAAAGACTCAAATGTTGTTTTCGAAACTATTTTATCATTTATACTTCAAAAAGGTTCAATTACATGTCCATTATGGTAGCAAGTAATATGCCATTTTACTATTGAGAAGTTGACATTTATCATATGTTGCTTCTTTCCAATAATCAAAATAATTGAATGTATTTATTTGCTGTTTAATTAGGGGTGATTTTTTTAGAAATTAACATAAAATAATGAGAACTGCTCCTTCCTACCAAGTAAAACATTTTATGTGCCAAAGTATTTATGATTTGTGCTGTAACTAGAGAAATTTTGACTTGAAGAAGAAGAAGAGAAGCAGTCAGTGGTCTAAGGAGAGGAGCAGCTGCTATAAATGTTCTCTATTTTCAGCCATTACCAATATCTTGTTTTCAAATAGAGGGGGAAGCACAAGAGGAGGAAACTACAGAAAATGGTTGCAGAAGTGTGTGAGCTTCTGAGGTTTGTCGGTAATGAGAGAAAGGTGAACTTTTTGGAAGATTCAGTGGGGGTTTGTGGGTATTTATCCACAGATCCTTCCAGCCTCATCCAAGATCACTGGGAAAGGTGAGGGATGTTGGCTGGACACTGCTCTCCTCCCAGTTCCTGTCTGTAAATTACCAACAGTGCCTTTTTTTGGAGGGGGAGGAAAAAAAGGAGTTGAGAAGTAATGACCCAAAACAGTGTGGAGGAACCTTCACTGCTGCACCAAACATTTGTAGGAAGTTTGGGATCTGTGTGACTTCCTGTCTTGGGCTGCAATATGTAACCAAAAATGTGTATTCTAATTTCATCTGTTGAAACCGGTTGGAAGATATTTTTTATCTCTTGTAACTCCAGGGGAAGGAGGGCGGGTGCCTTCTGTTCATGGGTCACTCGTTAAAACCAGATGGGGCAGTGCTTCCTTATCTCGTCCTCCACCCATCCTCCTCCAAGGGGATATCACCTGGGAATGAGCCATTTAAGGCTCTCCCTGTGACCGATAACATCACATCACCCCACTGGGGAAGGCTCCACTCAGTGGGAGGAGCCAAAGCCTCTCCACCTGCATAAAACCTGCAGCTCAGAACACCAGAGCAGCTGGTTTTTGCACTGGATTCCCNCTCTGTCAGAGTTTCTGGGATTGTTTGTTTGTTGTTGTTCTTTTCCTCTGTACCACTACCTTTGCAGTTTGTAATATTCTTAGTAAAGAACTGGTATTCCTATCCCTACATCTTTGCTTGAAAGCCCCATAATTTCAAAATTACAGCAATTCGGAGGTGGGGGGTTTGCATTCTCTATTCCAAGGGAGGCTCTGGTTTCCCCTGGCAGTCACCTGTCTCCTAAACCAAGACACTTCCTTGGCAGCAACCTCCAGGCTCCTTCCAAATCAGCTGGTGAGTCTGGGATGTGGATGGAAATGAAACCATGACTTGAGGTATTCTGAGCAAAACCCACCTCCCCTCTGTCCTTTTCCAGCGTGAATTTGATTATTACCGATCAGATGGGAATAACGACAATGGAGAAATAAAAGGTTGGGTGGGCTTTGAGGGTTTCCTTGGAAAGTTCATCACTTTTGAAATGGTTTTCTTTGCTTTTAAGGGGAAAAGTGAGTGAGTTCTCTGGGCAGCTGGTGTGGATGTTGTTTGTTTTTATCGAGTGAACTCTTTCTCAAATTTTTGGAAGTGAGAGGAAGTGGTATTATTCCAGTAGTGGACTGAGTGCATACCTGACCTAATAATAAAAGATTTCTGCCACGATAACCACACTGAGCTGAAGCTTTGCAAGGATATAATTCCATATACTCTCTCCTACTGATTATTTTTTCAGTTTATAGATTAAAAAATACGTTTTTTGTGTCTTTAATGATCCCTGAGGTGAGCTAGCATAGTTATGGAGCACTCCTAGCAGGATATCGGGTATGAAAGACAAAATTCCACTGACTGAAAAATGTCAAAATTCTTTTAACAATATCTGACATCGATGTGATTGAAACCGTCCTCTGAATTAGAGCAGGAGGCTTTATTTTTCAAGATGCAGTTAATGTTTCAATTTTTTTTTTTGTACAGGCATAAAAGAGAAAGTTGTATTCTCTCTGTAAGATTGACTTAATTTCATTTTTCTCTTGTGTCTGTTTCCCTCGGATTTGGCTGCTTTCATATTTCACTGTACAAATTTGAGGCAAACAAAGGCTGTAAACTGCACATGGAAGGAGTGATAAAAAATGAGCACGATGTTTGTAGGGAAAAATCCCTGCTGAATAATTACTGTACACCTTTGATTAGAAAGGCAGCATCTGCTGGGGGGGAATGTGTGGAAAGCTCTGCAAGATAGCACAGAGGGATGGGGATCTGAGTGACTTTTTAAGGGGTTTTTCCCCACTTAAACATGTTTAAGTGCAAGATTATATCACTGCACCTGAAAATACATGCTTACAGATGAAAATACATGTTTATATAAAGAATACTTTTGGTGATTGTGGATTATTTGGGACCAGACTGTGGATGGGTGAAAAAGCTCCTTCTGCTCCTCCCATTTCTCCCCCCTTTCACTCTCCTCTTCCTCCCCTTCTTGACTCAGTTCTATTTGGAATAATTAACAGGAATAATTAACTCCTCTCTACTTTTTAAAGGAGATATTTGAAAGGTCTTTGCTTGAGGTTGGTTTGATTCTTTTTTTTGGTAAAGCTGCCAAAATTGAGGAGCTAAAAAAGGTGGTTTAACCCAAGCCAGGCACCACTTCAGGAAGGAAAAAAGGATTTTTATTTGGTTTTCTTGTTGTTTTTTTTTTTTTTTAATTCATGAATCTTCTCCTGCACTACATAAGCGCTGAATACAAATTTGGTTTATTGGCCATTTCACAGCTGTTGATTAAAATAGTTCATAACAAAACTGCAAATGAGCTTATTTGGAGGAGTTTCACTCACAAGAACAGTCCAGTTTTCTCCCAAGTCAAATCCTGACAATACACAGGGAATTCAATGGCCCAGTGGACAATTAAAATAATACATATGCCAAGTTCTTTCCAAAGTAAAGACAGAGGAAGGGAGCAAATGAAGAGAGTGGGTAAAAGGTTAATTAAAAGTCAATTTGTGTCTCATAAAACACCAGGCACAGAAAAAAAGAAACATAAAGCTAACAGGATAAAAGAAAAGAATAGCACAAGATTATACAAAACTAATAATTTAAAAATGATAAAAAGAAAAGTAGGAAGAGAAAGGAAGTTTTCCGTAGATATTAATATGACAAATAAAACATGTTTCAAATGCATGTGGAAGAACCCAATAAAGCAGAAAGCCAGGCCTCCAGGAGACAGCCAAACAAATTTATTGACTGAGGAAGCAGCCCTTGATAAATAATTAAAGAAATTATTTGCTTCATTGTTCTCTGGGGAGCTTGGGGGACAGCTGCTGGCAGCTGCTATTCATCTTCATGGATGCTGAAGGCAGCCTGGCATGGAGGGCTCCCAGCATCCGCAGGGTGGGAGCAGCCAGGCACAACTCTTTGCTCTCTTTCTGTGGGAATGGAAAGATGGAGGGTTTTTCCCAGGTTTCTGCCTGTGCCACTGGAACATGGATATTTCTAAGTGCTGTAGTCCATGCCATGAAGTTGGAAAAGTCAATTGAAACTTGTTTCTCAAAGAAAAAAAAAAGTCCTTTCTTCATTTGTGTGAGCTAACAAGCAGAAACATGAAAAATAAAATCCCCGAGGGCTGCAGCAGCTGGTGGGTTTTATCTGAATTAATAGCTTGAGGTGAATGTGAGGATCCTTCATAGCCCTTCTTGACCTGCTAACTTTGAATTAAACTGCATTTTGCTGTCACTGTGATTTAACTTTCTGTTGGTTGCCTTATGATTTAAGAACACACCTGAAAATAGAGCTTGTAAGACGAACTTGGGTTTCAGCTGAGTTGCTTAATATATTGATAGCAAAGTCTACTCTATCCTGACTTTTCCCACTTTCGGGGGAGTCCTTGTTAAAAGCCATCCCATTATATTCTAGTCTAAAAAGCCTTTGAAAGGCCAGGAAATAATGTACTGCTTGCAGAACTGGGGGCTGGAGATGTATTGAATTTGCTGTGTAAATGCACAGCCTTATTAGCTCTGAAAGAGAAACAGAGGGAGGGAGATTCTCCCTGACAAATGATATCTGGGGTCGTGAGCCAAGGATGCCTTAGAACATACCGAAGTTGAAGCACACTTTTTCTTGGGAAGAAATATTAGACTTTTCTGGAAAAGAAGCCTCATTGTCTGCACCCCAGCCGGCCGAAAGACATGGAATTGGCACAGGAGGAAGAGAGAGGTGTAAGGACAGGGGAAAGAGACTGTTCTGCCCTTGTATGAAAATGTTTGGCTCTTCCTTTGCCATGCCACCTGCTCTCAAAATGCATTTGCGTGGCTGCAGTTGTGCCTGATGGGGACAACGATGGTGTTAGAGCAGAGAGCCAAGCTCAGCCAGGTTAAACATTAACAGAGAGGGCAGGGAATGCTTTATGTCCCTCCCAGTATCTCTGCTTGTGTGCCCATGCTCGTGCAGAGCCAGGATGCAGAAATCCAGGGTGGACCCAACAAAGAGCTCTCCCTCCAAAGGGTGAAGCCCGCGCGTGGTGGAGCACAGCACCGAGCTGAGCCAGGAGCATGGGACTGTCTTCAGCAGGGGAAAACGAGTTGGTTCTGACCCTTTCACTGTGCTTTCCACTTCATCTGCCTGCTCACGTTCCATCCAACACTGGGATGTTCACAGGGCTGGGGTTGTGCAGCTCTGGAGCACGGCAAAACATCATCAAAACATCATCAGCCATGTGCAAACGTCAAATATCCCTCCAAATCCAGGAGTTGCCCACTGGCTTTGGTTCTCCAAAGTCCACACTTTGTGTTAAATCCCCTGGCCTGGGTCCTTGTCACCACTCCAGGGGGAAAGTGGTGACCCACGGCTGGGAGGGACAAGCAGCAAGGGGAGCTGGCACGGCCCAGACGCTGGGAGATGACACGGGAGATGTTTGACTGCTGACACGCTTTGCACCCGGCAATCGACTCGGGTAGGGCACCAGCGGCACTGGAAATGCAGTACCTGGAGTAAAAGAGCCTTCCTGGGCCTGCTGGGACACCAGTGGTGCTCAAAGCACCCCGTAAATCTCCCTGAAGACCAAGCAGAACAAAAGCTGTTCTGCTTTTCCACGCTGCAATGTTTCACTGTTTGCCGGC
Source organism: Dryoscopus gambensis (assembly GCA_013389985.1). NCBI lineage: Eukaryota > Metazoa > Chordata > Aves > Passeriformes > Malaconotidae > Dryoscopus > Dryoscopus gambensis. Next base: position 307,937 of record WEIT01030453.1, on the reverse strand, counting down.
ATTTCTTTCTGAGGTGAAAGAAAGATAAATCCAGCTTCTTTGGAAATGCCATTTGTCCCGGGAAACTGAAGATGCCAGGGCAGAGTTGAGAGTCAAGCCCTGGGCATTTTGCCTGAGGCAAACAAGACAGAACAGGACAAAACTCCACCAGGGACATACCAAAAGAATGGCTTGAGATGATAAAGAAATGAAAAATATCAGGGCTTTTACTCTTTTTTCTGTAATGGGAGTCTCTGGACCCTTGTAGATGTTGCCAGCCTCAGGCCACCCAGAGGTGGAGCATTTCCACCCCACATCCACATCTCACTTCACATCACGGGAACAGGAGCCAGATGATCCCTGAGCAGCTTTTCTCCTTCTCATTGACTTTTCACCAGTGAAACCAGGTGAGTTAAAAATCCATCCTCCCAAAGCTGTTCCATTTCATTTTCTTCTCTCTCAGGTCTAATCTAACTCAATACCTACTATTTAATTCCAACAAATCTGTATAATGTTTCCTTTAAAAAACGTGCCTTTGTTCCACAGCACTTCATTACAAGATCTGAGTTGCTCAATCCCTTCCTTTTGTCTCTTTTGTTGTTTTATCCTCTTCTTTCCATCCTGTATTGACACTGGCCAATAACAAGCGTACAAAGCATACAAAATAAAACACTTTTTCCATTTGTGCCTCACCCAAGGCACTGCAGCTTTTCACTTCTGCTCCTGCAAAGTGTCCAGATGTCACCTGAAAAACCAAAAGCAGGAAGAAGCTGCACAAAAACATTTGAGGTATTTTTTTTCAACTGGCGAGCTGTGTGCCCAAAAAAGCCTACAAATACCTGTCCTGAAACTTGTAATTCACCATTCTGGCTTCTCTTTACAACTGCTAAAAGAGAGGAGGATTTTTAATGTTTTTTTCCACTGTTGATACTCAGGAGAATTTTGCACTTTGTCACTGAGCTGTTCAGCCACTCCAGCGATGAGCTCAGAGGGGGAAGAGCTCTGCAGCCAGATAAATGAGATGAAAATGTTGGCATCATTGCACTGTATTAAACAAGCTCTATGATTACACTTGCTACAGTTCCTCTCTGAATTTAATGGAAAACTTTATATTGATGGAATGCCTGATTAATGGGGATTTATAACAGAAGCTCTGTTAATGTGGAAAGCACATAAATCTCGTATATCTGTATCTATTGCCTGTCTTTACAAGATTATTTTCACTTGGTTCAGGCTTTAACTCCAGTAGGAAACAACTCCTGTGAACAAAAATCCAATGGCTGCACCAAGAATGCAGCAGGGAAATTTGTAACTTGTGCTTTCAAAAGCTCTCGAGTTTAATTGAATGAAAACACCAAACTAATGTTCATCTTTTGGGAGGTGTCAGATTCAGCAGCTTCTCGAGGAGGTTATGGTGATAAAGGGGTCTCCCTGCCACCACTGCAGCACCTCGGCTCACCCTGAGTCTCTCGAGCCAGCTGAGGATGAGACGCAGGGTAAGTTGTTCAAATCCTTAAATCTTTTTCACACTTTTCCCCCCCTCCACAGCTTTTCCTCTTGTAGAGCCACCCATGGGCTTGAGCTGGCATAAAACAGCTCTGAGAGGGTCTGAAATCAGGTGGCATTTTGTCTTGCCTCCTCCAGCTTTGCCTCTGCCCAGCTCCTCCTGGCTCTGGGAGCAGCACTGGGATGGATCTGGGATCAGCCTGGATGGCCCCTGCTCCTCTGGAGAGCCCTTCCAAGCCCCCAGGGCCCAGCAAGCCACGGTTGTGTGGTGCCACCACTGTTTAACTTGGGGTATGTGGATGTTAGAAGCTTCTGATTCCATTTTCATGCCAACCAGGCACTCACACCAGAGGTACTTGTATAGAGAAAGTAAATTCACCAGCCAGTGTTCATGAGCTATTTCATTTTCCAGCCCTTTCTGTCTTCTAGATCTTAGATTCAATCTGATTTTATTAACCTTACTGGAGCTTCCCTGCTTCGTGCCAGAATCCAATCTGGGCCGGATCCATACATGTCTAAAAACAGGGCTGATGGAAAGGAAAAAATCAAACTCAAATTAATAAAGTTTTCAATTTTCAATTAATTACATATTTTATTGATAGGAACAGAAGGAATCCACATTCCTGCTAAGGCTTTTTGGTCTGGCATATTGGGGTATTGATCAGTGTTGCTGAGAGGAATAGTTGCCTTTGGGGGAGATTGCCTGAATAAAGATTTCAGTGCTGGGCTCTCCAACACTTAAAATGTTCCATTACTCAAGATCCTGGAGTATGAAGATTCTTGCAGAGGATGTGTTTTGCACTGAAATGTAATTGAAACATATATCCTGGGCCGGGGATGCCTCAGAACACACTGAAATAAATACATTGTAGGGAGACAGAGCTCCTATTGAGATAGGTAAATGCCTTGCCTATTAAAACATGACACATTAAATCAGGTACATCACTGTTAAGCCAGAGGTCCAGGCAGCCCTTGGCCATAAATTTCTTTCTAAAAGACAATTTTGCACTGCAAAATTTAAAGCCGAAACCTTGTTTACCTCAGATACAACACTTGGGGCAGAGTGAGACAGCATTGTCAGCGTGGAACCCTAAATGATTTCCTGATTAGGGTTTGGTTGAATTCCCTTCTTTAGCCAGACTGGTTTGCATGTGAAGCACATAAACAGTCACAGTGTAAGAGAAAAAAGGTGTGACATGAAAAAGAAAGAAGGAAGGAAATGAATTCTTGGCCATGAACTGGGTTTTATGCATGAAAATATCTATAAATTGTATTTTGGCATTTAGGATCCTTTGAAACCTCCATTTCTTCTCCTTTTCTTTTCCTGCAGATGTGTGCATAGCAGGAAACAAATGTAGGACAATAATTCCAAATATAAAATGCTTTTGCAATTAGTACATGCACCAAAAAAAAAAAAGGTGCTATTTTAAAAATTCAGCTCTCATCTTTATCCAAATGCTGATGTCTTAAATTCTTCCAGTACAAATCTGCAGTCACTTTTCTTGCTGTAGTTTTAAAAAGTATATCCAAGTGTCTAAATAATCACCCATTATTTCTTTCAAGTGCTACTTAAGCGAGGTGGAGAGCAGTCTGAGGCAAACCCCTGAGGAAGGTGGGTGTCTCTGTGCCACTCAAAGTGAGCGTGTTTGCAAAGATATGGAGCAGCTCGCTGATTTATTCATCAATGTATCCCCACAATCCACTTTTTCCCTTTTCTTTTTCTATTCCCAGATAGCAGTGCAGTGCAATATCTGGTGTGTCAGGAGAAGGAAACGTTCTACCCACGTTGCCTTGCCCAGGGTTTGGGTTTGCCTGTCACCCTGTCCTGGGGTGCAGGGTGGGATGTGCCTGGGAGCTTGTATTCCATCACCATCTGTTGAGACCAGGTGTGGCTGTGCTCCTGTGAATGGGTCCATGAATGCCTCCTGCAGGAATCACAGATAACTGCTCCTGGACTATCTCCCGTGAATGGCCCATCAGCGCCTTGCCCATGACTCATCCTCCCACTGTGAGATGTCCCACCCAGAGGGAGGAACCAGGCATTCCATGCTCAATATAAGCTGAGATCTCAAACACCAGAGCAGCTCACTTCCACTGGATTTCCTGGAGGAGCAGCTTTCTTCTCTGCTGGGTCCCCAGAGGAAAATTACACCCTTCTACAGGATCACTGCTTCAACAGGACCACACCTACCACCACAGGAGGCCTGCAGCCACTGTTCAATCGGACTGCTCCCAACTCTCTGACCAACAGGGTGTCAGGTTGGATTCTCCTGACTCTGTCAGTGGTTTTGTTTTGTTTTGTTTTGTTTTGTACTATTGCATTTGTTCTTGTTCAAACTTCCTAGTAAAGAACTGTTATTCCTATTCCCATTTTTTTTCTTTGCCTGAGAGCCCCTTAATTTCAAAATTCTAATAATTCGGAGGGAGGGGGTTTACAGTTTCCATTTCAAGGGAGGCTCCTGCCTTCCTTAAGCTGACACCTGTCTTTTCAAACCAAGACACACCCGAAAGGGAGGCAGAGCTGATAATGGGAACCACACCACAGAATTCCCTGCCCTGGAAATAAATCCCTACAAATCCTTCATAGGATCAGCCCTCAAAATACCCCCAGACTGGGACCCCGGTCCTGCACAGTATTGGTAGCACATTCCACCTTTATTTCATTATTCTCACCCGTTTAAAAGGAAAAAAAAGGCTTTTCTTTCCTTTCCGAAGCACATGGAAATGCAGCCGCTGATATCTCAACCCGATGATTTTTATCCATGATGCTGCAAAGGTGTTGTTTGTCTTTCCAGCTGTTTCCCCCCACTCTTTGGCTCTGGAGCACAAACGCCGTCCCAGCTGGATGAGCAGGGCAGCGGGAGCAGCTGGGGGCTGATCCCTGCTCACCTGGCCACGGCTCTGCCTCCATTCCTCCCCTCCATGCCCTGCGGGGTGACACCTCCTGCTCTAGGGCTGCTCTTGCCTCTCTGACATCACAGACAAGAATGTTTTGTTTCATTTTAAGATTTTATTTTCAAGAGAGCTATAGTTTCGTTGTCATGAACAACAGCAAACCCACCGTAAATCCTGGGGCAGATGGGGGAGAGAAGCGTTTGGAGACCCCAGGAAAGCCAGTGCAGCACTTTGCTGCATCTCCCCTCACCACCAGTGAGTTACAGCCACTGGGATCAGGATTTGTGAGCAGAACAGGGTGTGTTTGACCCCAGGTTTCACGTTTGGCTTCTCCCAGCTGTTTGCTCGAGGTCTGCATGGCAGATGCCAGTTGTTATGGAGAGAAATTCATGGTGCTTGAGGAAGGAACACGGATCAGAAAAGCTGCGTTTGGATTGTTATTTATGGCCACTACCAGGAGCGGCTTCTCTCAGAGCTCTGCAGGTGGGACACGACAGCGCGGTGAATTTGGGATGGTGTGACCAGAGGAGCCCTCCTGTCACCAGCCCTGCTTTGGGACAGCCCTTTACCTCCTTTGCCAAGGAAGAAATGCCCTGCTGGGGTCACAAGGCAGCAGAGATGAGCTGGGGAGAGATGCAGAGCGCAGGGACCAAGGGCTGCAGACCCCACCCGAGCAGCCACAGAGCTGCAGCTGATAGAGAGGATGAGGCAACGCAGATCCTTTATATTTTGCCTTTCTTCCCACACACCTGCAAGAAGGCCACAATGAACCATTAAATAACATCCATACCCAGGATGGATTAGCCATTGGGGCATATTATCACAGCTCCACAATAAATATTGGTTCTGTGGCAGTGGGAGCTCCTCATGCTCTTGCAGGCTCCTATTTCTCATGCCTGGCTCTATTTCAGTGATGAACGAGGAACTTGTGGTGGTAAACAAGTCTCTGATCGAGAAGAAAGAAAAGATATTAAAAAGATTTTTGCTGAAGGAGGCTAATTCAAGTTTGAAATGAACATTCTAGCTATTAAAATAACTTATTTTTGGAATTAAATGGACTTCCTGCTCTGTGATACTCTTGAATCAAAAGCAGTTGGCTTTAAGGAAATACAGCCATGGAGAATGGTGGATGAATTACTGAGTAAAGCTGCTCAGCCCTCGTTATCCAAGGTGACAGTGATTGGAGTGATCAGAGAGTCAGGGAGTTTATTATTCTCATGTCTGAGCCTCAATTTAGGAATCGGTTTCGGAGACGTTCAAACAGAAGTAGCAGCTGGTTACTGCTATGCTGAAAATGTTAAGGAGAGACCAAAAACTGGTTTCATCCCATTTTATCCCAGTTAAGATGATAGTGAAGAAGAAAATGGTGATCTAAGTGAGAGAAATTATGGAAGTCTTCTCCTGGGAATAAGAACAGGAGAAAAATAGGAAAAGGAAATAGAGAAGAAACAGTAATAGGTAGCCAAAATTGCATGAGAGAAAATTTTGCTGGGTTTAATTATTTTAAATGTCACTGTCTTTTCATGCCCAAAAATGTCTTGAATGTTTTGTTGCTGAACACAGATTTTCCTTCCATCATTCACGCTGAAGGAGAGCTCTACTATCTTTACTTTGTGAAGAGGATGAAGGGAAACTGTCCCATTCCTGCTGGCTGAAAAACAATCACAATTGTAGCATTATTTCGCTGGAAGCAGGATCAAAGTTTGTAATAATTTCTGTTGCTTTTATAGTTAATAAATATTATTTAATGCTGCAGTAGTGTGCAGCAAGATCCCTAAATAAGATCAGAAAGGTAATAATGTCCTGCTTCCCCCGAGCAGTTGTAATAACACAAAACAGGAGAGACGAGAAACTAAAGTAGGATTCTGACGCAGGTAACCATAATGCTGAGAATTAGGGACAAAAAACCCCACAACAAAGACAGCCCTTGCTTGCCTGCTCCTGCCAGTGCCTGATACCTCAGAGATGTAATTCAGAAAGAGCCAGGATAAAGTATGGAGAGGTTGGAATAGAGAGTTGGGATTGCATGAGGGAGGCTGAGCGATCTGCTGGCTGTCTGCTTCTGCCTCCTCGCTCAGAACTCACTGTCTGCTCTTACTTGCACATCCAATATTTTTTCCCTAGGCTTGCTGGCAGCATTACACATGCAACTCGTGTCACTGGGCTGCCTCTGCTTTGCTTTTCCTCCTCCTGCATCATCTCTCATATTCCAGGCAAGATTATTTTGAGGTCCAAACCACATGGCAGAAATCAGCTCCAGTTTCCTCCAGCCAGCGTTAGTGCCCTGCTCTAGCACGAGCACAGATTCGCTGTTCAAGCTTGGGTTTTTTGCCTCCACAAACTGGTGGAAATACCTGCGGGAGGTAAAGCAGCTCTGTAATAATCAAGGTTGCTCAGAGACACAGCGGTCGACCAGCCAGTGCTTCCTTCTGGGATCCATCTCTGCTGCTCCCAGCATCCCGAGACAGAAACATCGCTCCCATCGCCTCGTTTTTATCATTCTGTGGGCATCTTTCCAGGTGCAGCATGTGGAGAGGATGCATTGTTAGGTTAGAATTCATTTTCAGAGCCAAATATCTGCTTGTAATCCCATATCTGTACATTCTGTGTGGACGTGCCTGTGCAGTGCATATTTAAAATCCTCTCTAAAGTCCACAGCCAGGAGGACAGGCTGTCAACACTTGAACTAATCGAAGCCTCAGCTTTCACTGAAATTTCTCTGAAGTCTGGGTCACCTTCATTTCACATCAGGATTTAACAGTTCTTGCCTAACCTGAATATAGCTCTGCTTAATTACAAGTTGGGGCTGTTTGAAGTAGTTGGGAAATTATTTATGCCTGATAGCTGGGATTTCCTAAGAAGCCCGAGAAAGTTCGGCATTAAAATCTAATCAGACTTTAATGGAAACCAGGTACTTCAACACAATGAATAGTTCAAGCTTACAGAAAATCCTCTGGACTACAAACGAGGCTAACAGCTCCAAAAATGTGTGCAGGGAGAGCTCTGCCTCCTGCTGCAGATGCCATTGAAAAGATTGAGGTTGTTTTCCAAAATACACAGTGGAGGAAAACAAGCATATAAACATAATAATGGCAGCCTATGAAAAATATAGCCAGGGAAATTTCTTTTCACTTTATTCCCAGCAAATGGGGAGAGTGTCAGTTGCTTCTCACTCAACCCTCTAAGACTGCATTTTGCAGGGCATTTTTTTCTTTTCCAAAATGTTCTGTTCTTTGACACTAAAGGAATTCTTAATCAAGAAAAAATGATACCTGGATTTACAGCTTCTTCCCTTCTTCCCCCAACTTCCTCTTCTTCCTTTTTTTGGATAAGGCTGAGTTTATTCTGAGACAACTTTCAAAAAAGCTGTATCTGATACTGGGGGTTTTTTGGGTTTTCATCCATTTTCTAAGAGTATTAAGGAGGTACTGGCAAATTTTCTGGCATCCACAGGCAAGACGTGTATAAAAATGACCCAAAATGGAAATGCTGATGTTGATGGCAATCATTTTTAATGGGAAAACTGAGGTCAGTGAAATAACTCAGCAGAATGGCTGTAATGTTTTATTACTCTCCCAGTCAGGTATAATCTTAATTTCAAATGTGAAAGAACATATAGCAGTTAATGGAAAGGGTCTAATTCTTTCTCCATTAGTTTTACCTCACTGAGTTAACAGAAATCAGCTGATAATTTACCTTGGGATTCTGAGGGAGATAGTCCCGATCTATATTAATGGAAACGAGTGGAGAATCAGGCTAAAGTCTGGGGGGTTTAAGTAAATTGTTTCTATAACTATTATATAAATTTTCATTAATTGTGCTTGGAAGCAGAGCCCATGTGATAAAATCTTCCCAGGGAGTTCCTTACCTGTTCATCTTCCCAGGGTTTGAAAAATAGTGCCCTTCTATTTCCAAACAATGTGCAGTAGTTCAATGTCATAGACAAATGTGGGCTGCAATATTTAGACATAAATTATAACGTCCTGGAGTCCTAAATGGGGAGGAACACGCAGAGTGTTTCCAATTCATTTGAGGTATGATCTGAGTGCATCCATGCTGAATTCCTGATGAGCCCATTCCCCTTCCAGCATCCACGTTTTTACCAGAGGTTGGATTAAGCATTCAGATAAACTCTGTCTAAATCTTTGAATGGGTGTTTTTAAACCCCCTTAGGTGTTTTGGAAGAGACGATTGAGGCTTTGGAGGAACATACTCTGAAAGCAAGGAGAACTGGCAGTACCAAATCTCCCCCTGGTGTAAATCTGTCGGGCTGCACGTGGTCACTGGGATTTGTGCAGCTCAAGACCTGGCATTTGGGTTTGGAATATGAAGAACAAGAGTGTGGTGTGGTTGCAGGGCTCAGGCTCAGAGCAGCCTGACCCTGTGGCATCTCTGCTGAGCCACAGCAGGGCACAGTCCTGCGAACTTGAGGGAACCACCCCAAAAAGGTCCTCAAAACCACTGGAGTGGCCAAGGGGTCACTAAATTGGGCATGAGGAGCTGGGATTCGGCTGCTCCTGCCCTGGATCCACTCCCACCTCAGTGCCCTCCTTGTACCTCCACCACTGCTCTCCTCTGCTCTGATGAGCCTCCAGCTCACCCTTCTCAGATCTCTCCTTCCTTGGTTGTCCTCTGCTTTTAAATCCACAGCTCATTTTTATTTGCTCCCTGAGGCTGGGGAGAGTCTTCTTTTCCTTACACACAAAACCCTGGGTGCTCCATTCCCTTCCTTTCCAGAGCACACGCTCCAAGGCCGCACGTCTGAATGGAGCACAGGGCTGAGAGATGGAGAAGCACTGAAGAGAACTGAAGAGAAGGAAAAATTGGAGGAAAAATACTGAAAATGAAGAGTTGCCTTTAGGCAGATCTTGCACGCACACACCTTTGTTATAAGTTTTTTTGCCTCTAAGTGTAACACTGCTGTTGCTGATTGTAACTAACTTGTCACCCACTAATTGCTCTCCAAAACAACAAATTATTCTTTTTTTTAAGGACAGCACAACTTGTATAGACTCTGTAACTCCTGAACCAAATCCACCAGCTCACCAGAAAAACTGGAATTAGAAACTTCCATTGCAGAGTCCTCAAACACCTTCCAGTTCCACTCCAAACGTGGGTCTGTAAGTGCTGCACTCAGCTGACACGGCACAAACACACAATATCCCAGAATGATGGTTATTTCCACAGTCCCCCACGAGCAGCCTGCAAACACTGACAAACACGTTCAACTTCAGATCTATGACGAGTCCCTCTGGTTTGTAAAATTAGGCACGCGCATAAACGCTCCCAACATCAGAGCCTTAATTTGTGTTCCTTGGAACTGGCAAGGGGCCCATTTGCTGCGGAGCTCTAATTCCACCAGACAGTCTCTGTGCTCAGAGAAACACATTCTAAAAATGGAGTGTCTGTATTAACAAGCACTTCCATGAGCAATGAAACTAATGAAGCTTTGCTTTCTTATGGCTTTGTCTCTCGGCACTGGATTCTCTGGTGCCCACTAAAGTGAATTCCAGCCCAAGTTTCTCTCACAAAGGAGGCGTTCAGAACATCCCCTTCCTGGAGAGGAGGAAAGGGACAGGACAAATGAAGGTATTACTTTCTCCTCCCTGTTTTCAATACAAAAGCAGGATGTGTTCCTAATGCAAACTTTAGGTTTCTATTTTTGTGGAGCTTGGAGAAATACCTTAGTTTCGAGATGGTTACAGAATCCCTGAAAATTGGTAAGAATTGGTCATGGAGCTCAAAAGCTGCATGAGGGAGGACAGGACAGGAAGAGGAGGTGGACTGAATAGGTTTTGGGGGTTTTGGGCAAACAGGATTATACTTTTAAAATTCTTGTCCAATTTCATGGTGTATTAGGATGATAACACATATGTGAAGAAAAGAGCAATTTCCATTACAGCATCAGGAGCTGACACTTCTCTCACAAACAGGTGCAAGCAAAGCATATAATTAACAACCTCCAGTTTATACAGTACATAAATATCCTTTGGGACATGAAAATCTAAACTCTGCTGCCTGTTCTGTGAGCAACCTGGACTTCCTCAGGCCCCCTCCCTGGCTGGTTTTACAGGGACGACTGTATATTATGACAAGCCATAATTCCAGAAGGCATTTCTGAGGCAGGATGCACCCATCAGTCGAGATTTCTGTTTCAAAATGTTCGGCAGCGAGTCAGGACTGTTTGAGTTTGAAAAATGCCATTAGGCATATTCAATATTAACATCTCTGGCTCCAGCAGGAAACCTCCCATTGATAAATAGACACTTCATTTGAACTTGGCACAACCTTCAGTCAGCTTTGCATAGCTGGGATGATATTACAGATTGGAACAGAGGAGAATACATTAAAGATGGACCAGGTGACATCAATTCAGCAACTTGCTAATTTCAACATGAAATATTTCCCCATGAATATGGGAGTGTGTTTACTCCAAGGATAAGGACATGTTATGTTTGAAGAGGCAATGGAATTGTAACCAAAAGCCTCCCAGAAAAATAATTAGAGCCTTTTTCTTCCCTCTCTGTAATATATATTAATGATACATTTCAAAATCTTCCACCGTTTCTTAGCTGCTTCTTTGCTTTTAAAGATGTCCCAGAAAAGTCCTCTCCTTGTACAATTTAATATATATTTAGTATTTTACTGGTATAAATCAATTAGGGCTTAACCCAAAGGCCAAAGAAATCTTCCAGGATGTACTTTAAAATTTATATGATTATTTAATATGCATATTTTAATACTAGTGCAAAGACATCTGAGAGAAACTAATAGGAATTAATAGCTTAGATATAATTTCAAACCCCAACACCGAGGTGCTCTCTTAGACCAGATTCTTAAAACTAAGCTGTAATTTTATATCAAGCCCAAGGCTGGTGGCTGCAGTGTTCTGCACCAGTGTTCCTTCTGTCTCGTGAAAGCATCAGTCTCAGCTCAGCAACTTTTCCTTTTTCTTTTGTGAAAAAGTCTCATATCTGGATCAGACCTGTCCCTTTATTATTAAGATACTACCCATTTGAAAAACGAGATTCCTATCAAGCCATGGCATGTGGAAAAGGGGAAGGGAGGAAGGAGAAGGTGCAGAGAGGAGAGGTTAGAGGAGGTGATGTTATCTCTTAGAAGAACAAAGCAGGAGTGATATCCCTGAAAAGGCTGATGGAAAATCAATTCCATAACATGCCATTAGTCTGTTCATATCAGACAACTTAAGCCTGGAATCTTTGCTGTGCACATAATGCAATATTCAACACATGGAGTGCGCCCTATGCAGAAAGTAAATCAACTGACTTTCTTTTTCTTTCCCTTTTTTCTCCTGTTACCTCCCAAGGAGAGCAGCTGTAGGAATTAGGGGCTCTTGAGCCCACATATTCCATGCTTTAAACAAGCAAGGAAGCAGCAAAGGGAGGATTTCATGGCAGAAAGATCTGTTGATCTATCAACAGATATTCAAATAAAGCTGGGAGTAGACTTTCTCCTGATCTGGGGGATTGTAAATCTCTGAGCATTAGTGAAGAAATTTTTCTGGGTGGAAGAAATAAATCCCTCCAGCCCTCCATAAACCATGCAAAGGAGGCTTCCACCACTGCACACTCGCTGTTAAATTTACAGTTTTAACAGGGCTTAATATAATCTATGGCTGATGGTGGCTCTAAGCACGGAATGTAAGTCAGTGCTCGGAGCAGGCAGGCTGTGCCACGAGCACACGGAAACGGGATCCGGCACCCCCCGTGTGCTGGGAGGGCAGGGCTGGAGCAGAGGGGCCCAAATCCCCATCACAGCGTGACAACTGCTGCACAAAGCAACCCCAGAGCCCCCCAAGCAGCAGCTGCAGGGAATGCCAAGTGGGAATTGTTATAAATAAGAGACCAGATTATCAATTTAACAATTGTCCATTCATTTTATACTTCATTGTAGTTTATTATTCATTACCTGAATGTTATATTT
>WEIT01030453.1:254921-295487 GCA_013389985.1 Dryoscopus gambensis | reverse complement strand
GTTTTTGATCACTACAAGCAGAAGAGGGTTGACTGAGAAGACCCCACCCCCCCTCCGATGACAAGCTGAAATTGCCTTCCTGGCCACTCCCCTGTGAGGAGAGCAGGCCCGGCCTTATCCCTTTGAGTGGCAAGGCCGAATTCCTCCTCCCCCACGTCGAAGCTGGGAGCAGCGGAGGTGTGCGCAGCCTGCCGGGCACCCAACCCAAGCTGATCACTTTTAATAAAGGCTTTTAAAGGACTCGCAGTCCTGCCTGTATTTATTTCAGGAATCACACTGCTTGTAACCCACGAGGTCCCAACAGCCCATGGAAAGCCCTGGCTCCTCCCTGATGGATTTTCCAGGGAGCACATTTTTGACACAGCCCGGCACGCCTTGGTTCCATCTCTCACCGCCTCCCCCTCCTCTCCCCGTGCTTTGCAGTAACTTTCATTTTTCCATCCTTCCCCACATCTTTCTGGGCAGGCAATCCATCCCCTGGGGATGAGCAGCGGCTCTCACGGCACACAGCAGCTGCTGCAGAATTGGTGACACACCTTGACAATGCCCACCCGAAGGGCTGCAGGGTGATGCAGGGTGATGCATCCCCTCCAGGCCGGGGGTCAGCCCTCGCTGCCTCCCACACACACAGATTTTCCAAGAGTTTAATGTCGGCAGCAGCTCCGTGTGACCCCTTCAAATGCTTCTGCATGGAGCTGGATGGAATGCTTGGTTTTTCCTTGTGGTAAGCAAATTCTACGGATTTCCCAGGAGAGCAGCAAATTCTTCTTAAACATATCTTGCTGAGTCGCAGGGAAAAAAAAGTAAGTGGTTTAAGCTGCTCCTATTTCAGCTGGAATTGTAAGTTCTTTGCCCAGCAGTTACATCAAGAGATAGGGCCTCACCTGCAAGTTTTTTCTGGTGGGAAGGGAAAAGTAATTATGTCTTAATGGATGAAAGGAATATTTTTTTCATACGCATTATAAGTTCACGGAGCTCTCTGACAGGAGCGGGGATGGAGTGCATGGGCAAGGTCTGCCACAATTCCAAGGGGAGTCCATCAGGGTCTGCTTTTATTAAGTTTAACATCAACTATATTTCTTATGGAGTTATTTTCCTCTCCAAGGATAATTTGTCAGAATTGGACAGGCTATTCATTTCTCCCCGCTTGTAAATGCCTGGTGTGTGCTCCAGCACCAGCACCCTCTCTGAAGTACAGGGGGCTCATAAAAACAACCAAAAGTCTCATTAATTATTAAATAATATTCAACTGTTTTTTCCCCATACGAATCTTTAGAAATAAAATTATTTTCTCCCTCTTTATTTGCCACAGAATGCATTTTAACACTCAGCCATCCATTGCACAGCTCCTTTCCCTAGTTCTGGATTATGGAACTTAAATATTAGGCACCATATGATCATTACAGGAACCTCCTCCAGCTTCTGGATCCTCAGTGATACTCTGAGATCCCAGCATAGGCTTTCATTTTCTGTGTCTGGATGAATTTTACTTCCCAAGAGGTTTAGGCAACAGATTCTGGACTTGCTAAATGCTCCCTGCCCTCCTAACAGGAATTAATTTTCTCTTTAATTAAACAGATAAATAACAGGCACATCTACCGCTGCAGTGTTTTCCCTCTCAGAGTCGTGGCTGTCAGGCTTCTGTCGGCATCTCTTGTTTAAAAACAGAGGTTTCTCTGCGGATGGGAGACCCCTGAGCTCCTCTTTAAACAGACTCAGACCAGCTGAGGTTAGTCCAGAGTGTCTGAACAGACCAGCTGGTCCTTACTTGGATGTAATTCATGAGGTGGAATGCTGGGCTTGCATGAATAGGGAACATTAGTGAAGAACAGACTTTTGAAAGACTTTATCATCCAACATAAACTGTTTTTTACTGTTAATACACTGTTAATTTACTGTTAAAGGATAGGAGAGTCATCATTTACAGAAGGCAAAGCTTAACAAAGTTCTTTTTCCTCAGAATTCGCTGAAAACTTCAACTCATTCTCTGTAACTCAGCAGACAATACAGAGCAACCTTTTCCAAAGCTCTAACCCTGCAAAAATCCTTTCCTAGACGTCCTAGAAAGGTCCTAGATTTACATAATCAATTGTTTTCACCAGGAATGAAATCCTTATTTCCACCCAAAGGAAAAATTCCCTTTGCTGTCTTTGAGACTAATATGGATCCCATATTAGTTCACATCTTCATAAGCTCAGCCTAAACCAAGAAGTAGATCTGCAAATACTGCTCTGAAGTTTAAAACCCTCATGTAAATCGGACTTTTCAAGACCAAGGTGATTGTTAATTTGGACTATTAGCTAATTAACCTAAGTTTAAATGTGTGGGGTCAAGTAACTCAAACTTTTATCCAAGACTAACTTTTAATTTTCCACTCTCTCAATCCAAACAGCAGCAGATATTGCAGAGTCAGCACTTACCCACTGCAAATAGGGAACAGAATTTCCAGAGAACCTTTGGAAAGTAAAACATAATTTAAAATTCTTTGTATACAATATCCTTCAGAAATACTGCTGAGCACGGGGGTGTGAGACAGCCTGGAAGCCAGGAGGTTAATCTGGTTTGTAGACACAGTCATGTGCTGGGATGGCAGGAATAAAGCTGATTAGAGAACCTTAATTGGCTGCTATCTTAATTAGGAGGGAGATTCACCATTCAGTGGAGTGTCCTTTGAATGCTGCCCTAAATTTATGACACAACCCTGGCTATAAATGCTACAAAACTGAATTGTCAGAACTGAAGTTTGATTTGAGGGCTCTGATCCCTTTGTTTGCCTATAAAGCTCTGGGTAAACTGTAGCACTGAGGAAATAAATAATGAATTCTGGCAATTAATAATTCATCCTATTTCTTGATCTCACTATTTCACATCCCGTGACCTACCTGGCCTCCTCTAAGACTACAAAGATTCGCCGCCAGCAAATGTCTTTTAATGGTTGCTTTTACCTCTTGTTTACCAGGATTGTTGACCCCATTCACATCCTATAATGTAATTTTAATGGCGACTTTGTAATCAAGGAGTGTGTCTCGGAGGGAGCCGCGGCTGAGGCTCGGAGCAGCTCCCAAGCCTGCAAAGCAGCTCTGCCCGGATGCTTCCCTTTCCTTGGCACCAGGGACACGGGAGGATTCAGTGCTGGGAGCACTCGGAGCACCCAGACTCTGCTGATTCCAGTGGGAGTCACACAGGATCAGAAACATCTCCCCAGAGCGTGCCCCAAAAGCGGGTTAGAGCGGGGACATTCCGGTGCTGGGGCAGGTCTGGGTGACAACAGCCGAGTCTGGATCTGCCCACGGAGTCTGGCTCAGGCTCCCACCCCAAATATCATGGAATCATGGAACCTCCCAGGCTGGAAAAACCCGCTAAGATCCCTGAGCCCAACTCCAGCACTGCCGAGGCCACCGCTGACCCCGTCCCCACATCCACACATCTGCTAAGGACCCCAGCACCCTCTCTCTCCACCACTGCCCCGGGCAGCTGTGCCAGGCCTGGACAAACCTTCCCATGGAGAAATTTCTCCTAATATCCAACCTGAATCTCTCCTGGCACAAGGGGTTGACTTTATGATGGGGTTCTTGGAGGTTGGCTGGGCGCAGGTGATGTCTGATGTCACCATCTCTTAAAAAGTCTCTTCATCATTTCTTAAAAAGTCTCTGAGTGTCAACCTACGCATCAGGGTTTGTGTCATTCACAAAATGACAAGAGCAGGAATAAAAGTCTCAACTGTAAATTTAATTATTCCTGTTGCATCAAGAGCTACTGTTAGATACACCTAGGACAGGTAATGTTATCTGCATGGGGATTTCAGGAAGAAAGTTGATAAATAGTTAAGATTTGAACAGGAAAACCTTAAAAGAGAGTTTACAGAATTATCTCCGAAGTCAGAGCACGGCAGCAATAAACTATTCTGAAATTACGCAATAGTCACTAAGAAATCTGGAATAAACCCTACCCAGAAAGATATTGATTCAGTCTTTGAAAGGAAATTACAGTTATGAATTTATTTTTGTTGACAAAAACTGTTCTGCTTGACAGATTGCTGAGGTTCTTATAAAAACACAGCTCAGGGGAAAATTATGAAAAGACAAATCCTGTACACAGTAGAAAACTCTCTCTGGGGGATGAGTTTATTCACATATACGTGCGTGTATACATTGCTCATGTGACCCCTATGCTGCCACGTGTATCCAGTTCTGATTATTTATACACAAATATCCTGTATTTCTGCAGAATTGGCAACAATCCCCTCCAAATGTGAAAACCTAGGGCTTTGAGCAACTTTTAGTGCTACTGATTGGATTTCTTTGATCAGAGAAAATGAGAAATCAGGAGAAGGAGCAACTTCTAGAGTTTTCTAGCTCGGCCTGCTCAAACCTGATAAAAAAGCTGGTTTTCCTCTCAGGAGAAAAGCTCCGGGAGATCCTGCAACTCTCAGGGACCACAGCCTGCCTTTGGAGATCTGCTTTGGTCCCTCAGCACTGGGATCTGGCACACTGGGATACGCAGCGGGAACGCTGCGTGCGCCATCTCAGCAACTTAATTACCATCAAATTAGCCATTTAATCAGGATATCAGCTTGAAACAGAAAAAGAAAATAAATTCTGTTTTCCCGCTTCCTCCCCACACCTCAAGAATCCACTGATGAATGCATGAGGTGCTGAGGTGATAATAGCTGTTAGTTCATGCTGTGCAAAAGCTTCATTAAGCTTGTGCTGAGCTCCGTTGGTAAATCCCTCCCTGCCATCCATCAGCAGATAGCTTGAATCTGCTCTAGATATCGATCAGCCTGTTATGCTGAGAGCTGGGCTCCTCAAAATCCCATATATTCCTTCTCACCCTGCCCCAGCGAAGGACAGAGGTGCTTTTCTACCTTCCCAGAGACCAGTCAGCTTCTGAATCTCAACAAGTGACTGAGTAACGCTGGAGATGCACGGGACAGGTGTTTTCTGAAGTCGTATGGGAAGTTTAGGACAGAGCAGGGAAAGAAGCAAAATCTTCCTGGTCCCAGCCCTGCATCCGAAGCAATGACCTGTTCTCCCCCGCCTCACAAGGACAGAGTTTTAGCAGAACACAAAGCAATCCATTTTTTATTTTCGTTCAGTCGCAGGGTCATAAATCACTGCAGCACTTGGGAACGAAGCAGTAACCCAAACAAAATCCAGCACTGTATTTTTGATAACTTTATGGCCAGAGCAGCTAAGCCTGCTTGGAACTCCCCTTGACTCGCTCCGAGTCTGCTCCTTGCCTCCCCATTCCCAAGGGAAAAGCTTCTTCCCCTTCCCACTAATCCTCCCTGAGGTGCAGCCGCTCGGGGGATCCTGGATCAGCCCCTCCACACTCGGGGCAGAGCAGATGGAGCCGGGAACACCTCGTGCCCTGAGCAGGGGGTCGTGGTTCTCCCTACAAGTCTCTGCCCTGCCGAGGCAGGCGTGAGATTACACCCAGCTCTCACAGGTGGGGATGGATAAACAAGGTGCAAAGCACAGCAGCTGGATCTGCCTCTGCTTTCTGCACCAAAAAAATGAAGGGAATACTCGTTTTCTGCTTGGCTTTGCTACCTAAATTGCTTTATCAGGTGAAGTAAAGCACAAAGGAGAGAAAAAAAAATAGAACAGGGAAAAGAGTATTTGTTTTTCCTCACCCTTTCTCGCCAAAGTGAAGAGTTCAGCTGCATCAGTTCAGGAATAACTTTCACAGTTCTGCTCCAGGAAGAATAACACTTTTCTTTCCTCTCCACACTCTGTGTCTCTACTTAAGCAATAATTCAGTCGTTGCTCATGCAGAATGAAGAGAAACAAATTTTCCAATTCTCTCCCTCTCAGACAAAAATGAAACCCAATTTCATCTCTGAGAAGATTGTTCCAATCCCCATCATCTGTGTGTGCCCAGCATTCCCTGCTCTGGCCCTGTAGAGCAGGACAGCAATAAAAGCCAGGTGGGGTTTTTGTGCTGGGGAGGCCAATTGCATTTAGAGAGATGATGAGGGAGTGGTGTGAGGAGGGAGTGGGCATTTCCACCTTTATATTTGGGCCACGGCTTTATATTTGGGTGAAAGAACACTTTTGTGTGCTCTTTTTGTTGTTTTTGCATTTTTTGTATTTAATTTTTTAATAGCGTTTCAGTGGGGTGCTGCTCCCACTCCATCTTCTCCAATGGCAGCATTCACCTCTTTGCTTTCTCACGGACAGTGCTTGTGGCCCAGCTTCCTCACCCTGCTCAGATACTCCCTGTCCTCCCGCTCCTAAAGTGATGTTCACTGTGTGTGCCTCAATAGAGACTGCTGGCAGCAGGAGCTGCCCAGACGTCCCAGGATTAGGGAGAACTGAGACATGATAAGGTGAAAATGAGATTACAAACTGAACCAAAGGCTGAAGACGCCTGTTTTTAAGGTGGGTGATGGCACTGCTGAGTGCTGGGGGAGATAAACGGGAATTTGGTGTGTAAGTGACTGAGGCAGCACCAGGGACCGAGTTACAGACCCTGACTGACCTGTTCTGCTTTTGAAGCAGTCAGAGATGCACCTGCATGAACTCTGGCAAAATGCAGAGGCCCTCGTGAAACCCGAGCCTGGCTGCAGCTGTCTGCCCTTGGAGTTTGTGGGAGTCTTGGCCTTGCCTCAGTAGCTGCCTGCCCTGTGTGCTCCACTGCCCCAAGGGACGCTCTGCGCCCAGATTCCATCTCTGCTGAAGGAATTGGGTAAATGCCGGCTGGGGCTGGCACTGCTTGTTATAAACGAGGCCGGATAGCAAAAAAAATTAATCCGTGTTTATTAATCTGCAGCTGGAAACAGGGAGTTCTCCCTAAGGCAACTACCAGGTCCGTGCCTTGATGCTGTGTCTTCTCTCAGTCAGCTGTTCATCCCTCCCGTGGTTCCATGAGATACACAGTCATCTTCTGAGGCAGCAGCCAAACCTGTACGCTGCTTAGACATGCTCAAACACTTTTATTAGTTAATATACTTTGCATTAAACTCAATCCTTTTAACGTTTATAACACTGCTGATGGAGCTGCTCAGGAGAGCACCCTGAGAGAGCAACGTCTGTGCAGCTGTGAGCTGCCCCCGGGCTGGGTGGTGGGAGCCCACACTCTGTCCGACTTCTTCCCTCTCCCACTGGAAGCTGGAGGATGTTCTGTAGCCTTATTTTATTTTTTTTTTCCTCCACCAATTTGCTTTTTTGTTCCATTTTATGGTCCTTTCACACCCCCCTTGATGACAGTGAAAGGTACTGAGCACTGAGGGCCTCCAGAAACCCAGGTGGGTGACTTCTGCTGAGCTGGGCAGAATTTTAATTAGCATTTCTTCTTGATATTTCTGCTAATGTCTATGTAAATCTCCCTGCTGAATCACGCTGAACTCTTTCTATGGAGACAATGAACTCTGACCTTGTGATGGAAAGAGAGACAAAGCAAAGCAAAAATCAGCTGTTTGGCATCAGATTTTTTCCCCAACTCTCTGGTAAGGGAAAGATGAGCCCTCCTTTGCCGTGTCACAGTGAGGTGGGGAAGAGTGGTCATGGAAAGCAGGAGGAGCTGTGCAGGGCTGTCCCTTGTGAGAGGTGCCAACGTGGTTATGGCTGTTTCCCCCTTTTATTTAATCCAGTTCTGGCCCCTGCAGTAGAATTTCAGCATTGTTTGCAATGAGGAAATAAAGCTTGGATCAAATCATAATCTCCTGTACAAATTTCCAGTGCAGGGATGTGCCTCCCAGCTCCGCTCTCCTGTGAACTGCCAGAGGTTAAACATCAGCATCTGCTTTAATTGACAAGATTAATCCTCTGCTCCAATCTCACTTTGTGTTTTATTAAAAAAAAAATATATAATCCAGATTTCCATGCTATGCAAAAATCCTCCACGTGCAGAAAGTAATTGCACTTCTGTATTTTTTCCTAACTACAGTAACTATTTTGTATGAACCATTAGCAGCTCTATCAGATAACTTTACCATGATAACCCAGGTGTTTATGATAAGCATGGGTGTTTTGCAGGAGGAGCAATGTAAGTACAGTGATGGATAAAATCAAAACACTATCACCCATTTAGAAATTATCTGGAAAATTCTTTGTTGTGGGGATGGGACAATCAGGGTATTACAAAGGTCCCACCACGAGGTCCTTCAGGATGGGGGTCTTTGTGCTGGTACAAGGCAAATAACAAAGGGATTGGATTGGAAATTCAAGGTTCGCTGGCCTCATCTCTCTGGGATCCAGTTCAGGGCAGATCAGGTACTTATTTCAAAGGAATTTCTTAGGAATTGCTCTGATGCCTTGAGTGGCTTCCTAGGAACAGAGACCAGACAGGAGTGAGGGAATAAAGGCAGGGATTTATTTGAAAGGCCTTCAAAGGCGCACCCTGGGGAGCCAGAGGCTGCTTCCAACATGGACCCAAAGATGGACGGCAGGTCACGAGTTCTTCACACTGTTATAGGTTTGGTCCATTTGCATATCAGCATAAACTCACCAATTAAAACTTTAGCTAATGATGTAATTTCTTCAGTTTCTCCGCCTCTCTGGCGGCCCCAGCTCACCCCTTTGGGCCTGGGACAGTCTGAGTGTCCTTGGACAGCGAGCTCAGAGCAGCTTTGTTGTGTCTGTCTGGCGTAAGAGAAGAGCAGCTCACAGGCTACAGAGTTCTTCAGAAGAACTTCAGAAACTTCAGAGTTACACACTGGGCAATACAGGATTTGAAAAATATAGAAGTTAAAACCTAAGACTTCAGCTCTTTTTAGGAAGAAGAATTTTAGAGCTGCTTCTCTTTATCCAAACCCAGGAAACATTCCCCACGAGTCAAAGATGGCTATGGGTCAGTATTACCTGGCCATACAAGGGAGACACAGCTCCTCCATGGGGAAAAACCTTCAATATCAGACTTAAAGAGAATGGATGAGACATGTGGATATTCTCCACATGGTGGTCACCTGGATGGCAGCTGCCACCCCCAGCCTTACTCTTGTCCCTTCCTTTACATGGTACATTAAATACTTGCTGCAGTATATTTGGCATTTTTTACAGATTTCCCCACAGATCTTAAACTTCAGCATTTCCATTGGCTGGGTGTTGACTGTAAACACATTAATCATCCAGCATCCATCCCAGATCCACTTGCAGGATATTCACTATTCTGTAGAGTTAATGCTTCTTCGGATGCAGAAGTGAAAACGTGCAAGAACATTTAACTTTGATTAATTAAACTGTATTAATTTAACAGATGGTGTGCTGTGACACCCACCAGGCTGAGGTTTAGATTTGTGGTACTTTAAAGAGGGATCACTGCCTCTGTTTTGATATAAATTTTGAATCTCCACACAGCCAACAGATGTTCAACTCATTTTTTTTTCCCTCCATTTTGTTTTGCCTTCAACTCATGGTTGGCAAGTCCTGGGACTTCCAGGGGGTTGACACTGCTGCCTGATAAATCTGAGTCCTTGGTGAGGAACCCTCTCTCATTGTGTGCAAACAAATCCTCATCTCTAAGTATGGATGCAGAAGAATTTAGTGGTGAATCCCCTTTCTCCTAGTGAAGCGTTAATTAGCGCAGTGAACCCCTGCTGCACACTGGTTATTTCCAGAGGAGCCTCCTGAGAGTTCAAATATTTCTTATGAAAAAATGAATTTAGAAAGAAGCAAGACTTTAACTTTACAGTTTTTCTAAGGGACTGTCATAACAAATGTTTTCTTCTTGCTTTTACCCACACCTATGCTCATGCTGAAATCCTGTGCTAGAAGTCATAACTTACACTTATATATTTATGATTTTCTCATCCAGAAATAGCCAGTGCTGAACTTCTCCAGGGTTCATGGATGCACTAATATTCCATATTTACAGTGACCTGTGCAGCACAACCAAAAATTAGCAGATTTTACTTATTTAAATCTCTCTCCCCTGCTTTTCCCACTGCTGTAACATCATGCAGTAACTGCCTACAGTTACAGCTCCTGGGCTCTGCCTGTGCAGCCTGAAACCTCCCCAAGCACTCCTGAGCTCCAGGAAGCACAGTTTGCTCTTTATTATCATTTCTGATTGCAATGTCTTCCACGGAGTAGATATCTCTGGTGAGATTTCTTTTTCTCCCACTTCCTGTTCTGTCTGAGTTTTCTAGAGGATTTTTAGTATTTTTGTTTTGGCACAGGATCAGGACCAAGGTGGGAGCAAGAGTATTGGGTTCCCTTGTGGGACACTCACATGCTTCCACCACAGATTTTCTGCTCGTCAGAAAAAGATCTCTCCAAACCTGGCAGTTTGTGGATGCCCCATCCCTGGAAACTCTCAAGGCCAGGTTGGAAGGGGCTCTGAGCAACCTGAGCTGGTAAAACCTGTCCCTGCCCATGGCAGAAGGGTTGAAGAGATGGTTTTTAAAGGTCCCTTCCAGCCCAAACCATCCCGTGATCTATAACTGTTATTATCCTGAGCATTCTTGGCAATCCAAGGCTTATAAAATGGGCAGGTTTCTCACCCCTTCCTACCTGTGAATAACAGATTTGTTCACCAAATGTGCAAATGGGATAGACAAACAAAGCAATGAAATAATGGTCTCAATGGAGAGAAGGGAGAGATAAAGTAACACGTGTGCTTAAACCCATGGATTTGTGGGAAAGAATGATGTTGTACAAAGCAAAAATGCATCAGGGACCCTCCTTGGGTGGTGCCTCAAACCCTCGTGTGGGCTTGCACTGCCTGGTCTGTGGCACCTTGCTGCAGCCCCTGGTGCCACCTGCATGCCCCTGCCTTGTCCCTCTGCCTCTCACCCTGCTCCTCCCCTCTGCCCAGGGCTCGTGGTGACAGCCTGGGGACACCCTCTGCTCGTGGAGAAACATCTGCCAGCCCCTCTCATCAGCCCGTTCCCGGTGTCAGGCTCCAGGCTGCTTCCCCTCCTTTTCAGCCTCTTAAAACTCCACGGCACTGCTCAGTGCCTCTCATGATGTATGAGTTAAAGCAGTGCTGCCTTCTTTCAAGATTTATGAGATTTAGCTTGCTTTGAGCTCTTCACAGAACTTACAAATGACATCTAAACACAAAACCCCTGATTTGTGAGCTGGCCTGTGCAACGCTCTACGCGTGCTTTTTTTTTAATATATATTTAGGAGAACCCTTCAGGGCTCCCTTTTGTAAGCTGCTCTTCCAGGGCTGCAGAGGTGCTGTTGCAGGCAGGAAACGTGCTGGAATTTCAACCAACCCTGGCCCCCAGAGTTGCTTAGTAACTACCAGTGGTTTCCCAGGCACAGCTTCCATGTATCAACCTCAAAGTCCAGAAGATCCAAGCTCGAAAGCAGCTCTGAGCTTGCACATCCTTGTCTTGCTCCTCGACTGCCTCACCAGCAGCTGCTCCTTTTCCTCAGCCAGGGAAGTCACCTCTGCCTCCCCACAGTGACCAGAGCTCTGCCAGTTCCACCCCAGGAAATGGCTGAAATTTATTCATTTTTGTTCTTGGCATCTCCTGAGGTGCCATGAGGCAGGAAATCCCACTGCTGAATTGCAAACAGCAGTTAGGAATGTATATATCAAACAGAGACGGTGTTTACTTGGTTTAGCTCATGCTGCTTTGGAAGGCATTTTGTAGAATTAAAACATTACCCTTATAAACTGGATGTACAGTGGGACAATGGGCATTGAATACATCAATTTAGGGTAAATTCCTAGAAGAGGATAGGGAAAAAACCCTATTTATTCACACTAGAATTTGGTGATTTATTAAATGACAGATTTCAACCTGTCCAGACTTTCCATTCTTAAACTCCATGAAGGAGGAAGGCGAAAATCCCAGTGTGGCATCACTGGTGGGAACAAGGGGAAAGCTCCAGTGGAGGGAAGGCAGAAAAGAAGCTGGACAGTGCTTAGCTTGTGTCAGAACTGGAATTAACACCTGAGGCTGTGAGAGCGCTGATATCTCTGCTGGATTACTTTAAATCAGGATTAATTTTCTGAACTGATTAAGAAATTGCTGTGTAATGAAAATTCAGTTATGTACTTAAAGACTTGAAATTTTAGACAGGTGAGGCAACTTCGCTGCTAAAGGCAGTCAATCATGCAGACCAGAACAAAATAACTCCTTTTTGAGTGCATTTTTCTCTAAATAAAGACAGAAAACAGGAGCTAATCATTCAAACAACTCTATTGGAAAAGCTTGGGAATTGTGTCACTTCCTAACCCCTCCCACACAGACAGTTAAATCCCTCTGTGTCAGTGCCAAAATGTGACAGCACCACGCTGCTGTTCCTGCCTTCAGATGCAGCCCTTGCAGGACGCCAGGCTGCCAGGGATGCTGGGGAGGCACTGCAAGGGGGAGAAATGCAACTGGAAAGACAAAATGCAACTCTTCACCTGTGCTATCTTGCATTATATACTTGTTTGAGGTCAAAAAAGTATGTTTGAACCACATCAGCCTATTTCAATTTTTACAAGGAGACTTCTAAGGGATTTTTTTTACTTTTGTTTTTGGTAGGAGTCAAATCTCTAATTCAGCTGGGGTCCTTTGTGCCCAAAGTGACCGTTCACCACCAAGGGATGCAGGGCAGAACTCAGCAGCCTTAGCCTGGAGTGTGGGCTGCTGGTGCACTCAGTTATCGTTTGTTATGGTTTTGGTTTTGCCCCTGTGGGTTCTGATCACCAAAAGCCCATTGAATGCTCCAGTCCCTGCTGTGTTTTACACTGGGGAGATTCCATCCCTGGCTGTGACAGCACAGCCTGAGCAGCTCTCCCAGCACAGCCCTTACCTTGTTCCTGATACTCACAGGCACGGCTGTGCAAGCCCGTAAAACTCCCAAACCACAGACATAAACCCCTCAATTGCCCGGAGCCCCGGCCAAGGCCCAGTTTGGGTAATTGCATTCTGTCTATTTAAAATTCACGTCAGGTTTCAGTTTGCTGTTGATTGTGCTCTTCCTCCCTGTCTTCACTCGACCATCTGCACGCTTCCAGGCAGTAGCTGCAGTTCATCTTCCAGGTAGTTGTGTTCCAGTCCCTGGTGCAGGGGCTGGATGAGGAATGTCCAGGCTGTTCCAGTGCCATGGGCAGTTCAAGTGGCTCCTTCACTGCCTCACCAGCAGCTGCTCCTTTTCCTCAGCCAGGGAAGTCACCTCTGCCTCCCCACAGTGACCAGAGCTCTGCCAGTTCCACCCCAGGAAATGGCTGAAATTTATTCATTTTTGTTCTTGGCATCAAATCCCTTGAAAAACACAGCCCGGGAGGAACCTTGTGCATTGAGATAAACTCTGTCCCCCGCCACCTTGGCAGGCACAGCTTATGGAATGCTGCTGCCCCATCCCAGGTTGAATGGATCCCAACACTGCCATGAAAAGCTGTTCACTGTTTCAGTGGTGACGCTGGCCCTGGAGGGCTGAGCTGGTGCTCACACTGCTTGCTGCTGGGCTGTCTCCACCCCTGCAGCTTAATATTCCCAGAGAATTCGCTTAACAGGAATGTGAACTTTGCTGCCAGAGCGCTGCAGAGCTGAAAGGTCCCAGACAGCCCTGCGGAAAGGTCCCCGAATGCGGCTGGGCGGGGGAAAAGAAAAGATATATTCTTCCCTCTCATCCTGAACTTTCCATGAGGCAGTCAAGCCTAAGTCGAAGCTTTCCACCAGCTCCAGATAATTCATGGCATGAAGGAGGAAAGTGAGATATAACATCTATTCCTTGCTGAATATATTGCTGATGAGCAGTGGCTGAAAAGCTCCGACACACAATTACAGGGACAGAGTCCTGGAGCCAACTGTAATTAAAGTTCTTTTGACGTTACAGTAAATCCTTAGTGGTGGGATCTTATTATTCCAGCTTCCTTTGCCCTGTGTGCCTGCAGTGACCACCAGGAGTGGGAAAAACCCTCCCTGGAAACTCTCTTGTCTACTCTTCTTTTCTGTAAATTAGCCTGAGCCAACAATGCTCACAAGATTCTGTTTGAGCCACTCGATGGATGCTCAGCCCTGCCTGGAGTGCTTTACACACAGCAGATAATCACCCAGAAAATAAATACAGCTGCGCCTTCCCCTGCCAAGCCCTTGGTTCCATTCGGGCACCTCAAAGCTGTGCCTGTGGCTGTGTCCATCAGGATAAATGTGGGCACCCTCCTGTGTGCCCATGAGTTGCTCTCAACAGAGGGTTCCTCCTTGAGCTGCCGAGAGAACCAGCCACATGTTCTTTGATTAAAGCCAGAGAGTTACAGTACAAATAATAAAGGTGCAATTCATCCTCTCTAAGTCTCACTTATGCTTCAAATCTGATGGAAATCTGTGTTACTGGACATTGGGTGTGTGCAATTTCCTGGGGTTTAAGCTGTTTTGGGGGTTTTTTCAGGTGTAAACCAAGGAGAGAAACCCATGAACCTCATTCACTCAGCTAAGAAATGTAGAAATGCAGTCCAAAAAGAGGATCCCATTCATAAATAATCCCAGGTACGACATTTCCAGTGTTCTCTTCCCTATGACATCTATTTACCTTGCAATAAATCTTGGTTCTTAAATATTAACGGTGTAAACACTGAAGATCTGCAGTATCTGCAAAAGCAAGATACCCAGTGACATTCAGATGTCACTCTCCCTTCCAGGCCACATATTTATTTCTCACTTTTACAGCATTTGTAAAAATGAGTGAGTAAATATATAAGAAAAAAGCCCCCATGTATTAAAATTTAAAAAAAAGTGGAGAATTCAAAGCAGGAAGGGAAGAAGGAATAGAAAGCAGCTCAAAGCTGCTGGTAACAGATTTAGAAACCTTTTTACTTTTGAAGGAAGTTCTCAACTCATGCCCTCAACAGCAGAGTTCAAAAATAAGCATCACATCTGGGGACACGTGGCAAAGCAGGGCAAACAGAGTGGGGAATTAGGGTTAATTATCTCTGTTCGAGTAATTGAGGTGGCATTTATTGGTATCACTTTAATTCTGGGGTCACCCTGATCTATACAATGTTCCACAGAATATATGCAATATACACAGTATGTTCTTATGGGATATATACAATGCTCCTAGGGAATTATAAATTTATCCAAAGGTTGCCTGTAATGTCTGGAAGTGGTGGCCCAGACAGGGAAGCTAGTTCTCTACATTGCTCTAGAACCGGACAAAAAAATATCTCAAGCTTCTCTTTTGGTTTATTTTTTACATTTGGTTTTCCTTCTGGAAGAACATAAAATTGTGCAATCTGTGAAATTATCCCCAAACTTTTGGGTTGTTCAGTTGAGGTCCATTAAAAACAACAAAAAAAGACCCAATTAATGGCTGCAGAATAATTCATTTAAATGCAGACAAGCCAAGAATCTCCTGATGAAGGGAAATAAAAGTCAGATTACCGCAGGAACGAGGCTGTGCAGGAAGGTACAAGTGTCGTTAATGCTGTTGCCAACCATCCAACAGCTCATTTTGTGCCTTTTGCAGGGAACAAAACCCTCAAAAGGCGAATCAAAAGGTTGATGTAGGAGACAATCACCTCATAATTCCCTCCAGAGACCCAGCTAATGGCTGGTGATGACTGTGTGCCTCCCCACAGTGCTGAGGGTGTTCCTGTGGGACCCACGGCCACCCCAAACCCCAGCTCGGCTTCCTGGGAACTCTGTGCCAGCTCCAAACCCCAAACTTTGATTTGCTGAAGTGGCAAGAGGGATATAATTTACCAAATCCTTCAGAACCAGCCCCGTGGCTGAGGGACACTGCTGGGAGTCAGCCCAGGGAACAAACAAATGAAGGTATTTGATGCCGCCGACGCGTTGGATGGGATTGTGTGAGGCCTAAATGCTGTCACCATTTTATCATGAGGATATTTCACTAGAGAAATACAAATAAAGAGGACAATCTGTGATATTTAGCCTGCCAGAGAAAGAGGAATGACTTAGTTAATAACTAATTTTGGTTATTTTTGAATGTTCTAAAATTATTAAAAATTAAAGTGTCAACAAGATGCTAAAACCATATGTTCTCAATATGTGGTGGCTGAAAACTTTTCAGGGACTGGATGCTTTTAAGTAGATTAAAATGCTGTCCTTCTGAGCTTCTCCATGAAGCAAAGACCAGTGAAATGGAAACAGGCCACCAGCGGGGATGGGCTTTCCAGATAGATTTGGATGGGGGCAGAAATGGCTCAAATATCTAAATTACACCAGATGTTTCTGGCCAGCCCTAACCTAATGAGCACAAATAGCTGCACTGACAGGCAAGAACAAACACACTCTGGAAAACTTCACTTTAATTGGCTTATTTTGGTGGCTAAATGATGAATCTGACACGACAAGTGTGTGCTTGTCCCTTACTCAAAACTTAGCATTTCTTTTATTGAAGTGTGGCATCCTCTTCACACGGGAGCTCTTGTCCTCCCCTGTCCTTTTTCATGAAGCTGTTCTTTAGGTTATTCTCTCTTTCACCATCAGAGTGGAGGCAATGAAATATGTCACAAAGGTGACTGGAGCCCAACAAGCCCTAACAGAAGCTCTTTTGCTCCACAAAATACCTTAATTACTGAGGAAACTTTCTTTTTATTTTAAAAAAAAATAAAAAATCTTTATTTTATGAAGAAGAGAAGCAGAGGATCAGAAATCCCTTGATGTTGTCAGAGCTCAATCCTACTGAATAGACCCTACAGACTTCTCTCTAATTATTCACAAAACATTTGGAGCAGATGTCCACAAAATAAATTATCTGCTGTCTGCCAAAAACTACTTCTGGCAGGCAGTGTACCAGGTAAATAAAACGAGAGGTTGGAAACATGAATAAAACATGACTAGAACAGCTTTGGGTATTTTGTTCCTCGTGAATTTGGGAGCACCAGTTGAATCCACAGAGGTGCAGAAGGCAGGGGAGGGCCACCACATGAGAAGGGGTTGGAGGAAAGGCTCTTAACGAGCATTTCCTTGTGTTGGTGGCAGCATTGCCGTGCCAAGTCACAAAAAGCACTTCAGGGCAGCACTTTGCAGCATTGACCACAGGAGACAGAGATTTTGGATTTCCAGCAGCAGCCTGAGCCCTGGAAATCCAGTGGGCCACCATCTAGGATTCTTACATTTAGCAAAAGTTGCTAAATTTTGCTATTCTGCCATAGGCAAGGACATCCTTATCTAATTTAGCCTTAGTTTGGTAATCCTATGAAAAATATTTAATTTCTTGCCCTTCCTACTAGGAATGTGCACGACATTTTCCTAATGAAGGCAGGATGTTCTACACCATTAAAATGGTGAAAAAAACACCCCTACAACAAGGCTGAACATTGCAGTGAGTAAATCTGCAAATAGAAATGCTATTCAAGAGGCAAAACTGAGGTGTTCAACCAGCCAGCCTCATGCTGGCTCATCTGGTTCTGAGATCACCTTTTGTGTGTGGTATCATTTCAGGCAGGTTCATATAGATTCAAACCAAAGAAAATATCAATCATTTGAGAGGAAGGGGCTTCCCAAAGACTTTGTATGGAGTTAAAGTTTGCTACTCTGTATTCCTTCATTGAGTAATAAAAAACTTACCGTGCTTTAGGAACAGGTATTGTCCTTCATCCATTCCGAAATTTTACCGTGCTGCACAAAATGTGCTGGTTTGTTGTTTCAAAGAGAAAGACCCCATAAAGTGAGGATGGTAAATGTTAACATAAATATGAATGAATCATTTTGCCTTATGGAAAGGTTGCCACATAAGAGAGAGAGAGGAAAAGATGGGAGGACAGAGTAATTTGAAAACTGTGATTAAAAGAAATGTATGGGCAGGTAGGTAACGCCATAAATAATGGAGCAGATTTATTCACAGTGGGTTCATTAAAAGCAGTGATAAATTAGTGCCAAGCAGAACTCTGCTTCTTTGCAGTGGTTGCGACCTATTCAGTGGAACCATTGTAGTTACTAATTCATACAGGATTAGACATAATTGGGATGCCCAATTATTACAGCTGAGTTTCAGAAGTGACAATGTTCCCTTTCCTTCAGGGATCTGTAATTTATTCCATTACCTTGAACCTGCGTTACACAATCTGCCAAAATAAAATTTGCAAATGTTCTGCTAAATCCTGCTATCTTTGGTTCATACTCTATGTGTGAGGGAAACATGTCGAGGGGATTAAAAATGGGGGAAAGAATTACCATTTTAATACATTTGACTTGTCCACCAAGAGACAATAGAAGGTTTTCAGCCTCAGTAAATCCACTTTAATATATGTAAGGGGTTCATAAAAAATTATTCTATCCCGCTGTCTTCATGAAAGCTGTAGCTGATCTGTGCTAGAAAGGCCAGGATTATTTTACCAAAGAAATGTGAAGGTTTATTTTGTTTTGCAGGGACAGCTTCCCTTACCATGTTTTATTCCACTCAAATACTTCCTTACTGCATTAATTCAGGTGAAATCTTGTATATAAACTGCCAGCAGAAGTATCAACACTTTCAAGAGTGTGGCTGATGCCACGTCCCCCTGCACTTTGAAATTTCCAACGTAGAATTTGGCTAATGGCTCTGCTTTCCACGTGTCGACTCAAAAAGCTGCTGAGATATTAAGATAATAAGTGTTTGAAGAAAAGGATCTATTCATACAGAATCAATAAAGCGTTGCCGGGAGAAACCTGAAGCTCTCAAAAGCAGGTTTCCTAGAAAAAAGGGTTTTCCAGGGAAGAACGGCTTGTACACGTTTGATTCTTTCTGATTGTCGCTGTCTCATTGCTTTTGTTCGTGTGGCACTCAACCCTGCCTGCTTCAAAGCAGGAATTCCCCTCAGGAACACCCTCCAGCAGCAGAAAGTGGCAAAATGACTTGCTAGGATGTCCAGTCTGAGTTACAGAGATTGGATGAGAGGGAGATGGGCGAGCAGCACCTCAGCAACGCAAATGATGGGAGAGGGGCTGGGGAGGAGTACGGGTTTGGGAGACTTTTGGGTTTGCTGGCAAATTTTGGGGGCAGGTGTGAGAGCTCTGGGGTTTTACAGCTTGCTCAAAGGGCAGGGATGATGATGATGATGATGACGATGATGACAACGATGGTGGTTGTCCTGGGTTGCCTTGTATTCTCTTACCATCTTAATGAGCTGTTGAAGCCAGGTGTGGCAGTGTTCCCTGCCTCCTCCCTTTGGATTATTTTCTGTTCATGGCCCAGCTGTTGACACCAGGTGGGGCAGAGTTCTTTACCTCTCCCATGAGCCATCCTCCCTCCAGGGGAACATCTCCTGTTAATGGGCCATCACTGCATGGCTGATAAAATTACATCATCCCATGGTGAGATGCCCCGCCCAGAGGGAGGAACCAAGCACTCCGTTTTAGATATAAACCGAGGTTTTGGAACATCACGGGAGNCCAATTTTCCTAGTACAGAACTGTTATTCCTATTCCCATATCTTTGCCTGAGAGCTCCTTGATTTCAAAATTCTAATAATTCGGAGGGAGGGGGTTTACATTTTCCATTTCACGGGAGGCTCCTGCCTTCCTTAAGCTGACACCTGTCTTTTCAAACCAAGACAGTGGTGATGATGATGACGATGATGATGATGTGGTCAGCTTGCCAGAACTCAGAGGAGTAAGCATTTTTTCTTACAGCTTTTGTGCCTGGACAATGCTCTTGGACACATGGTGTGGTCCTTGGGGTGTCCTGTGCAGGGCCACGAGCTGGACTTCGATGACCTCATGGGTCCCTTCCGGCTCAGAATATTCTGTGATTTCTGTGATTTGCTTTCAGTGGAACAGTGCAGACATTATTTTGTGGGTGTTCACATGATGTGCACTATAGTATGTGCATGAAACTACATTTATTCCTTTTTCCAGGGTTTGAGGGGGATATCAATAACTGCAAGATGTTGTCTTCTGTTGCTACAGTGAACAGTTCATCACTAAAAAAAGAGGATAAATTGGATTCCTTCCTAGGCACTCCTGCAGAGCTTTTCCTGTAGGGTCAGCAAGCCTTTAGGCACACGTGTTACAGTAAGTGGTGCTGTTGTAACCCTGTCTGCCACCCCACAAAGCCAAAACACCTGGACTGCAAGCCCAGCCCACAGAGAGGGTCTGTGCTGCTGCACATTCCGTGGTACTGAGGGGCTGCTGCTGCCTCACTGCTTCCTCTGAATTCAGTTCACAAGGCAGTGAATTGGAACAAAGCCAGAGACATCCCTGAATGTCAGAAATGGGATCTTTGAAGTGATTCTGGATGCACAGCCAGCCAGAGTAGTTCAGTCCCTCTTCAAAGTCACGATGCAAGTATTGTAATGCAGATTACATCGATTTGCTACCAGTGGCTGACAGCTCCAAGGAGTCTTTTCAAGATTCTCCACAGCACCCATGCAATAAAGAGCTCTCTGCATGAAAAGGAAGCTGTATTTTCATGCAGATGACAGCTCGTAAAAATAGTATCAATGTTACCATATATGTAAGGCAAAATTCAATTTTGTGCAGTGGATTTTCTGGCTGTGTCAGGGTTCAGCTTACAGCACAAAGAGAACTTACAGTGGCCACTTGAGGACATGGCTTCACGGTGGTGCTGGGTTGATGGTTGGACTTGAAGACCCTAAAGATCCTTCCCAACCTGAATGATTCTCTGATTTTATGATTTAAGCACATAAGAAATGCTGCTGGCTCAAACACCTGCTTAAGTACTTGTTGATTTTTTGTTTTGTAATTAATGTATTGCAGAGAGGCAACAGAAATGCTGACTTGCAATATCCCCACAGCAAGTTTGCTGTGGTTCTGAGCCCTCCTTGGGCAGGACCGGTGTGCAGGTATTTGATGAATGAGAGTAGACAAGATTCTACGATAAATACCTGAAATACCAAAGCAGTGACTGCTGAAGCATAAAAGGAGTGCTGCACCAGGCCATAATTCAAAGCAGCACTCCATTTACAAATGGAATAAGAGTAATAGAAAAGATTAACTTTCATAGGGAATTACAGCCTGGGTGTGTGGAAGTGCCTGTTTTTATGAAGCGCAGTTTCTTACCGGCTTTATGTCGCTGCATCAAAGTTACCAGAGCGATTTGAGACTGCAGCCCCATTCAGTGATGTTGTGTCACCGTGTATCAGCAGCCCCAAGGACTGCGTCCCACTGGGACCAGGTTTTTGCAAAGATGTCTGTGTGTATTTAAAGCCTGACCATAATATAAGCACTGGAAACTGCAGTGTGTGCTCTTTTATTTTTATTATTTGCATGTAAAGGCACCTGCAAGCCTTTGGGATTACACCTGAACTACAGCTGGGTGCACAGATTTGCAGACTGGAGGAATGTTCTCCAAAATCTGTGTCTGTATGGAGGAGCTGGAGGTGTTTTAGATTGGCCCAATGCCATAAAATACGCTCTGGGCTCTCCAGCTCCTCGTTCTCTGAGGACAAAGGGATGCAATGTGCAACCTTCCAGGGTGATTCAGTGCTCAAAAGAATTGCCTGAGTGGCAAAAGGTGCTTCATTGTCTGGAGCTACAGATACAAGTTCAAGGGGTGCTCACCACTGACATCCACTTTTAGGATCTTTCTTCTTACAATGGATAGAAATGGATTTATGAGTTTAAGAAGTCGGCCAGCAATTGCCTCAGAGACTAAACCTTGTGTCTTCTGAGTCACAGAAGGGTTTGGGTTGGAGAAGACCTAAAAGCCCATCCCATCCCACCCCCTGCCATGGGCAGGGACACCTTCCACGATCCCAGGGTGCTCCAGGCCTTGTCCAGCCTGGCCTTGGGCACTGCCAGGGATCCAGGGGCAGCCACAGCTGCTCTGGGCACCCTGCGCCAGGGCCTGCCCACGCTCACAGGGAACAATTTCTTCCTAATATCTAATCCAAACCCACCCTCCTTCATCTTAAGGCCATTTTTCCTGGTCCTATCACTCCATGCCTTTGTGAAACGTCCATCTCCAGCCTGGACAACAGTCCCTGGGCAGCAACAATCCTGCAGTCCTTGTGGTTTGCTTCCTTCCAGATGAAACCTCCCAGCCTAATAACTCTATTTAAAACAAACAAACAAGCAAACTAAACACACAAACCTCAACAAAAAGGAACCTGAAACCAAAACACAGGCAGCAAAGAAATCTCATTGCTCAAATCATGTTCATCTAAAAATAAAATAAAAAAATCAAATGTGGTTATGCAGGGGAAAGAAAGAAAGCAAAATCATTGCTCTGCTTCTTCCTTCATCTTCAGGAACTTTGAGTTCCACAGAGTTCTTTAAAACACCTGTCCTCTAAAAGTTGCTATCACATCTCTGACAGCTTTAATCCTTTTGAGTGCGCTCAAGGCCTATCAAAGCTGGGGCAGAACACGGTGAGCAATCTCCTCCGCAGATCCCGCAGCAGAAGGCCTGGCTGGCGCAGCTGTAATTGCTGCCCTGGATTTCAGTGCCCCTCCGTGGCATTATTCACACGACAGCTTTATTGCAGCCTGAGCTCTGACTGTGAGCTGTCAGCGGCACCCAGGCAGAGCAGTGACCCCCTGAGCCGAGCAGGGAGCAGCTGTCACGGGCAGACACGGCCGCTGCCGTGCCCAAGTGCCAGGGGCGCGATGAATGCCAGCGNGGAGGAGCAGTGATGGGAATGCAGGGAATAAACGCAGGCCCAGGAGGAAGAGCTCTGTTAAGATGTCACCTGAAGCAGAGGGCACTGTCAGCCCTTGCCAGTGACGGGACAGCTGTGCCTTATACCACGTAAGGAGCACAGAAATTAGCAGTGCTACGTGCTGGAATAGCTTGGGATCGCCTCAAATTTTCAAATTGTTTTGTACCAATCTGCTCTTTTACAGTTTTTCACAAAGCAAGAATCACAGAATCCCAGAATCCCAGAATGGTTTGGGTTGGAAGGGACCCTAAAGATCATCTCATTCCATGCCTGCCATGGGCAGGGACACCTCCCACCATCCCAGGGTGCCCCACCCACCCTGGCCTTGGACACTTCCAGGCATCCAGGGGCAGCCGCATCTGGGAAAAGATGCCTTTGACTATCCAAACTTCTTTATTTTTTGATGCATCTGATTTTTTTTTTAATTGCATATAAAGCTGATAATTAGGATTTGGCTAAACTCCACTAAAAAGAATGAGCACAGAAAGAAAATTCCTGTGGACAACTTAAGGCTCTATTCCACATGGAAGGCTTTCTTCAATGTTCACTCCTTGTTTGTAACAGGCATTCCCTTTTTCCCCCAAATAACTTGTGAGATAATGACTTGGAGAACAATTTTCAACTTGCTGAGTGACAAAGACATTAAAACAGAATCGGTTTCTCCAGCCTAATTGAATGGAGGCATTAATTTTCCTCTGTATTTTGCTGCCATTTTGCTCCTCTGTGAATCATTCCACATACTCCAGGTAAGCTCCACATCACCTGTTTTTCCAAATACACAGTTCTGAGCTGATAAGGCTTGGAATACTGCAGCCTCCAGATGTGCTACTGTGTGCTGAGCACTTGCACGACTTAAAATCCAAACTGGAAGCCCTTAGCATGATGGACCACCCCTAAAAATTCTAATTGAGCTGCTCACTGTAATAGATTGGGGGAAATGAGGTAAAACGTTATCACTAATCTTCATGCTAACTGCATTAAATCTCAGGGAATATTTCTAAAGGCAAGGGAGGATATTAGCAAAAAGATTTATCCAACAGTGAAGGGTTTTTTCCCCATTAACCAACTTCTAAGTTTCAAAGTTCTTGCAGTTTAATTGGGGATAGTGGAATTTAGGAGAAATAATTATAAACATGACTACACAGGCAATATGCTGCTATTTAGCACAAAATAGAACAACTTTTTGGGGCTGGTAATTGAACCAACACAATGGGAGAAAATTGGAATAAAATTAACCTTCATTGGAAAATGGGAAAACAATAGTAAGGAAATTTTGAACAAGCTGTCAAGGGTTTCATCTGAATGCCATTGAGAGGAGCATAAATAAACGGAGCAAGAACAGACAGACAACTGAAAACGAGTGGCCTTAAAGAAGGTTAGGGGTTGTTTTTCTCAAGGAAAAGAAAGAATTTAATGTCTGAAGTCAAAGTTAGACTCAATCAATACATTCAGGGCTCTTGAGAAATTTTGAAAATAGTTTCCTACTTGTAGTGATTTAGGGCAGTCAGGCATATAAAAAGATTGAATCAGTTGTGAGAAATCAATGCCCTCCCCCCAGCATCCCCCCCCAAGATTCCCACTGAAATGAAAACTTGCCAATTACAATGCGAGTTTTGATAAGGCCAGCAGGAGAGGGATGCTCCAGACTCAAGGAAATATCAGGTGAAATGTAATATCTGTTAGGTTTTGTGCCATTAGGGTGGGAGACAGAGGCCTGCTGAACATCTCAGCTTAAAACTCCAGCCTCCATCTCCCGTGGCAGATTAGGGGTGGTGATGCAAAGCAAATAAGCAGAGTTTACACCTGCATGGGATAATCATTCTCCATCTTCCAGGGATGTCTGCAGACATCTGCTTCCCCACCCAGCAGGTAACTGAGATGCTCCTTCCCTGCAGCCTTTGGAACCCCCATCAGAGCTCCCTTTGGGCAAAATGTGACAAAAATTACTACAATAGGTAAAATAACAGATAATGGATGATCTTCCTTCACCATTTAACACCAGGATCACTGGTTTGTTACTCTTTAACCATGATGTTTTTCCTTATGTCATGCCAAGCACACAGGTACTGGTGGGGCCCTGTCTCCACCAGTTAACGGGGCAGACCCACTGGTGTGGGGAGCTGGTGTTGGCTCTGCAGTTCCTGGGCTTTGAACTGCAGAACAGGGCTGGTCTCATCCCCTGGGCTGAATTTCCTGAAGGTGTGCACTGGGTGTGCTCCTGTGGGGATGTTTTCCTGTTTATTTTCATCTGAGAGGAACCAACTGGTGCAACGTGAGAGTGTTCCAGAAGTGATGGGAATAGTGGAGGATCGGGGATTTAATTTGGTGAGTGCAGAAGGGAGGTCCTGGCTTACACAGCAGAAAGCACCAGGTGCAAACATGGAATGCAGGTCACCAAAACACTGCACCGCCCTTTCCCAACCCTCTCCCCCTTTTCCACAGCTCCTCCTTTCCAATTTAGACATTTCGGTTTGACCAGCATCCTTCCTTGACTTGCTGCTATGGCCACTTGCCAAAATACCTCTCTGAGGGATCTGAAGAGCAAGCAAGCTCTTGGAGATGAACTTACCAAACCTCCACATAAGCAGAGGTAGAGAGGACCCCAAAAAATCCTGATTGCCATGGACCCCTGCAAGCACCCAACGATTCCTCCTAAAGGCAAAGCCCATTCCCCCTTCTCTTGCATTCCAAGAGCAGTGTTTGAGGGAAAGGCCAAGCAGCTGCGCTTACAGGATCTCCCAGAGACCCCTAAAAGCTGATAATCAGGTTTGACAGTCATGTCATAATTGTTAACAATGGTACCAGAGACAAGCCAACAACCTCACACTGCTGCTGCTTCTCTGGCTGAGAGGAATTGCTCCATGACTGCGAGTCTGCAAACCAAATTTGACATCAAGGGCTGTTTCATCCAGAGGAAATATAAAGCACTGGATTGTGTTGTTGCCAGATTACACAGCAGCCTCGAAGGGCAAGGTAATGAAAGAGAAGAGGCTGCAGTGACACCACACTGATATTTGGTTGTTGCATTTCCCTGGGGAATGGTATGATCCTCCCAAGAGACCCCCACAAGCTGTAACTGTGTTAGCCTGACCCTTCCTTCCTTTCTGTATCCCACTGGCCCGGGGCCAAGAACCCACACCTACCAAACCCCAGACAAAACCCTGCTCCGCCANTATTTGGTATTTCTGCTCTCTGTGGATTCACATTTATTATGTTATTAAAGCCTTTAGGAGCCCGATGGAAGAGCCTGGTGTGCAGGTTTGGCTCTGCTGGGGGAGCCAGCAGTGGTGGATTTACGTTGGCTGGCGATATCTCACCCCTCGAAAGGCGGTGCTGTTCTCTGCTCCCGAGGCACCGCGCCGAGAAAAGTTTCCAAAAGTGTGATTTGGAGCTCCTTGTACTCCTCTCCTGCACCAGCCATCTGTCCTGGTTAACATGCACCCAATAATGTACCTGCCAGAATAAATCACAGCAAATGATGCTTCTCCATGTGGGTGTCACGAATTTCAGAGCTCAAGGTTCTCGGATTGTTTCAGGCCGACGGAGGGGACCAGCTCCTTGTGAAATTTGTTGACCCTCAGACAGCTATAACTCTTGGCAACCTTCACTGTGAAAGGCATCAAAATACAAATCAACACCATAAAAAGTGACACAGGAGAACGATGTCCTTTCTGCCCGTGTTTGTAATTCCTTCTCAGTGGCTCTATTAGAACTCATATCAGCAAGCCCATGCAGATCTCTGCACGAGCCGTTAATGATTATGGACTGTTGTTTACCTTATCAGGGAAGCTGTCAATAGGCCTAGTTAATGAATTTTTTTTTTTTCTTGTCATGGGAATTTTATTCAACAGTTTATTAACTCCCAATCCAATTCACTAGAGGTCTCGGCAGAATTCTAGAAGAAATATTATGCATATGCTCATGCTTTCTTCTCTATTTAGACAATTTCTGGTCCAGAATTATTACATCAATTTCCCAGCACTGCAGATACAACTCTGACCACTCCAATTATCTGTCCGCTCCACAATATAGCAGCCGTAACTTCGAGCCATCATGAAGAAGTTTATTAATTTAGCTCTGCTGAGTGCCAACCATTTCACTGCCGTGCAACAGAAAGCCATCAACCCATGGAAGAAACCTTGCCCTGTTTGTCTCTTGGCATTTCTAAAAGGACTTTGCAAAATTTGCAAGGATGAACAATG
Source organism: Dryoscopus gambensis (assembly GCA_013389985.1). Lineage (NCBI taxonomy): Eukaryota > Metazoa > Chordata > Aves > Passeriformes > Malaconotidae > Dryoscopus > Dryoscopus gambensis. Next base: position 268,825 of record WEIT01030453.1, on the reverse strand, counting down.
GCTCCAGTGCAGAATCTGCACGGAAACTTCCCTAAATCCCTGCAGGAACAAACGAGTACTTCAGGTGAGAAGCTGCTGTTTTTTGAGCCTCAGAAGTCAGGTTTGCTGGGGACTGCAGCAGCACTGAGGCTCTATTTCCCCTTAATTTCCAAGGGCTGGAGTTTGTTTGTTTATACTTATTGGTGTGTGCTGTTTCCCCTTGAGTGAGCTTTCGCTGGAGCAACAGCTGAATATAAACCTCCAACTGGACTCCTCCAACGTTACACCCAACCATATTCTTCCCAAGATTGCTGACAATCTTAATATCCTGAGCATCGAATCCACCCGACCTTCAGGCAAAATTGGGTTGAATTTCAATTCACCACTGTGCCCTGGGGCTGTGCAGTCACCGGGGATGTCCAACAGCCTGGCAGGAAGGGGCAGAGCTGCAGCAAAAAGAGATGCTCAGATAAAGCTGGAATCTAATGGCCAGTGGAGGAGTCCTCTGCAGAGCACCTGGGGATCACAGAGCTGGTCCGGCTCTGAGTAGGGGGAAGGGAAGGGAAGGGAAGGGAAAGGGAAAGGGAAAGGGAAAGGGAAAGGGAAAGGGAAAGGGAAAGGGAAAGGGAAAGGGAAAGGGAAAGGGAAAGGGAAAGGGAAAGGGAAAGGGAAAGGGAAAGGGAAAGGGAAAGGGAAAGGGAAAGCAGAAGAAGCTCCTCAACTGGATAAACTGAAGTACCCACTGAGGAAAGCAAGGAGTGAGGGAGGGAGAGCTCTCATAGGGTTGTCAGCCAGGGACGGACAGGGGTTGTAACACCCAGTTGTGTGAAACCTTCTGCATGATCCTCACTCTGCATCCTTCCCATGACAGGAAAACTCAGGGATTTCCTCAGCCAGAAGAGGTTGGTTTGGGATGCAAAGGGATTGCTTTGCCTGCAGAAAAGAATGGTATTTTTCAATGTTTGGAATAGATTCTGTCCTTCCCAAGATACTGAAGCAAAACAAAATTCCCTGAGCTCATGGCAAGTCCAGGTGCTGCAGCAAACCCAGCCCCTGAAGCTGAGCACGTTTTGCAGGCGAGGTTCTGCTGTCTCTGAAAATGTTACCTGTCACGGGTGTTATGCTACAATTACAGCCATCTCCTGTCATCTTGAATTGCTGCTGGTCAAATACCTGTAACCCCAAACTCAGAGCCTGTCTCTGAATTCGAGAAGACAGCTGCCGAAACTGGCAGCTTAAATACCACCACTCCATCAGCTGGGCACCAGCCAAGGGTAAATGCCAAGGAAATGCTCCTGCAGGGCCTGGCAGGAGCGCTACAGCCCGGGCAGAGCTTTGGGGATCTCTGGGCCTCCTGGATACCTCCCAGTCAGGGTGCAGAGCCCAGTACAGGGAACTTGGACTAACTGGGAGCAGGGTTGGTTTCCTTTACTGCTTTGAGAAGTCATGCATGAACCCGTGACAGTCAGTGGAACACAGGACCAAAATCTCTGATTAGATTTTCTGCTGGATGGAGGGAGGAGAAAAAAAGGGGCAATTCCTGTGCAGTGCTCCCAAAACAGCCACAAGTGGCCTTGCAGAGCCCTGCTGCTGCCCAGGGTAAGGGCCACACTCCATTTCACAGGAGTATCAAACACGTCTGGCAGTCAGAAGGTCTTTTACTGAACTGATGAACTGTCGCACCTCATGGATGGTTACCAGTGCAGATGTCTGGGGTTATGAAAGTGCAAAGATAAATTCCTGATCTTTAGGCAAGGCAAAGTGGAGAATGGAGGAAAACAGAGCTTTTCCTCAAGTGTAATAAGGAACCAATGTGAAGCAACTGTTTGAAAATTGCTTCAAAGCCACTTAAGTCAATGAGAGGTTTGATTTCCCACTCATTCCAGTAAGCTTTTAATCAGGCCAATAAAGGGGAGACAGAAACAAACCGATGGAAATTAGAGAGGTGTAATCAAAACACATGTATTCATTTGGAAATGGGACATAAAATGAACTTTTTCCTTTACACCATGTTTAATGCTCCTGCTTCTGAAGATATTTATTGAGAAAAACAATCGGATTCTCAGTGGCAGAGAACATAATAATCTAATAAATTTTGCAGATTTGTATGGAATGGTAACTTATAAAAGATACCACCTATAAATTAAGGTTCAAAAGGTGAGACAGAAACAGAATATTAAATAACAGCACCTTTCCCTAAGCTGAGTTAACTGTTCCAGCAAAATTTATTGCCAATCTGGCTACAACATCTGCAGAACTAAAGGAATTGTTAGAGAAAAATGAAACTTGTCTTTCTGCCAAAGTTTGGAGAGGCTTAAACAGAAATTAATATCCATAAGAAATCCTGGAACATTTTTGAAAAATTATCTGTCTGGCAATTCCTGCTGCTTTTCCGAGAAATAAAAGCGTTTTAAAAGACATCTTTCACAGTGCAGCACAAACTTGATCCACAGAAATGATGGTGCTTTGATACAACTGCTTTCAAACATTGTTCCTGTGGTAAGGTAAATTTATGCTAATCACTCTTATTTCTTTCAAAACAAATCTGATGCATTCTCTACAGAAACAGACACCGGGCTCTCGTATCCCCACAAAACGTGGCACGTGTTGATGCTGAATATGAGGGATATGGATGATAATGCAGAAGCCCATCCGTGTGAGCAGGTTCAAGGTGACACTGCAGGACAGTGCTCTCCTCTGGGCCATAAATCCTCTCTCCGGTGTGTGTTCTGGAGGAGCATGGCCAGAGCAGGAATACTGAGCTGAGATGGTCTGCAAAGGCCTAAAAACTAATCAACACTTGCCCATTTTTGTCTATAAAGTATCCAGCTGCTAATAGTTAAACATGCTAATGGCCCTTCCTTTCAAATCCTGGAATCCTCCAGTTCCTTTTAATTGCTCGATTGCAAGAGATTAATGGCACTGAGAATTTGGTCACTTGATGACACGCTGCTTCTCTTTATCACTGAAATCTGATGCCTAGAGCCTCTCCTATTTGTGATAATAGACTGTGGACAAGAAGATAATCTATACTGTTTAAGTTTTAAATCTGAATTCTCTCTCCTCTCAGGGCACCTCACAGAGCTGGGCTCTCTGGGCTGTTCCTCATTAGCAGGAGGCACATGTTGGATTACCAGGCAACACTACAATTGCTGAGGGAGATGCCCAAATTCCTGGCTCGCGGTGCAATGCCGGCACTGCCTGCACTGTTGGAAAAGCTGGGTTTAAGGCGAGGCCCAGAGAAAGGAACATCAGCTACAGCAGAGCAGCCTTCGGTACAAACTGAGATCCCAGCGATGGGCAAGGGTAGGGGCTGGGATGCTGAGTTCATGACCCAGAAAAATAAATTTTGATTAACCAGTAGTTGGTGGAGAACCAGAAACCAGGATTAAATCAACTCGTGGATGGCAAAAGATACAGCATCTGGATAGCACGAACTTGTCCAGCACAGAGAGCGCTCTTCACTCCTGCTCAGTCAAACTGGGAGAAATTCTTTCACAGCATTTAAGGATCCTCAGGACTGTGAACAATGATTTCTGTTCATAATGCTTTGGTTGTTATGACACCTTCTGGCTGTGGATTTCAGCTAATTAACAGTAATTATTTTATCCACAGTATCTTTAGCTCTGGTAGAGGTACCCCCATGCCATTATCCACAAGCACTTCTGCACAGGGCAAGTTCGAGTTCCCCTGTGCCCACGAGGACCAACATCTCTGGATCTTTTCTTCCCAACACAGCACCAGGGATGATCCAAGGTGCTTCTTGGTTCTGGGATTTCAAACTTGCACAGTCCTTGCGTGTAAATAAGTCCCTCATGCATATTTGATTGCTGCCTTGGGTGGCAATATCCCTGCCTTTAATGTATGTGCACATTGTGCAGTTGCTGTGGGAACTGTAACTTTGAGGTTTCACAATTTAGAAAAAAAATAGGAAGAATGTATTTATAGCCTTTATTTATTTGGCTTATGAATCAACATGTTAATATTGATGCAATGGAAGAAGAAAGGAAAACAAACTTTAAACAGAAAGCGCAACATCAAACACTGATCTGTTTATTTTTCTGCAAAGTTCCCATAACAGCAAAATCGCAGCGGCAGAAGAGGAAAGAATTATAAACCAAGGGCCAGACAAAAGAGGAGAAAGCAAGCTGCAGAGAGGTGAGCAGTTGAATGAAGTTCTTGGAGATCAGGTTTGATGAGTCACAGATGACACCGTGCCTGAAGCTGCTGTGACACATCCCAGGATTTGCCACCTCCAGGTGTTCCCCCAGCAGCCTCGAAGCTCACCCAAGGCCCAGGCCAGTGCCCCGGGCTGGATGTTTTATGGACAAAAACTGGGCTCTGGGTGATCACAAAATGTGGGATCTAGGTTTGTTTGTAGGTTTAGGCTTAGCTGAGCTCCCTTGAGGGGTCTGTGCTCCGAGGAGCTGCCCCAGCAGCTGTGCCACAGCCCAGCACTGCTCTCACTGACCGTGAGTGCGACTGGCGTTGGTTCCATTGCAGCTTCACCAGCTGCAGAGTTCAAACCACAGGTATGTTATGAGGGAAATAGAAAAGTCCCGTCACAGATGGCCCTGTGGGGTGAGTCTGTTCTGCGACTGCGAGTGAGAGATGCTCCTGTGGCCAAGTCTCAGGACTAAAGCACCGTGGTTAATTTTCTGAGCCCGGGAATTTCAGGGAAGGACCCAGCTCAACCCCTCTCCCCCTCTCAGGGCCAGGCCACTTTAGCACTTTTTCCCTTTCTGATGTCCTTTACCTGCACTCCCACCACGAGAGTTATGGCCACAGAAAATGCCTGATTTCAATGAAATGCAGAAGGAAGGGAAAATCTTCCCATTCTCACTTCACAGAGGGCTGGGATTGTGCCAGAGAGAAGGAGCTGGGCAGAGGAATGGGGAAGCAGCTCTGGTGTGAGGATAAAGTGGAGTGATTATCCATGATCCACATGTAACCTGAATGATCCACATGTAACCAAGGGCTGGCAAGCCCTGGGCACTCTGGCTAATTGTTGTAACCAATTAATAAGTTGGAGTCTACTAGTGAAGCCCACACTGCCCCATGCAGCTCATGGCAGGAGCAAGGAGTGAACTTGTCTGCAACAGCTGCCTGAAGGTCGAGAGTTTGTTGTTCCCAGGCTCAGGGGTGGAGATCACGGCAACAGAACTGGGTTTTCTTCTCTGAGATACTCCTGTGATACATAAAAAAATATTCTGCTTTTCCACTGATTCAGCAAAGACACACAGTAGGTTCTTAACTTAGAATAGAAATAGATATTTTTTTTGGTCCAGAAAAAGGTTCTGCCATAAAGCTGAATATGCTTGAGAGCCACAGCAGTTCAAAGCAATAGTCACACCTGAGACAGAAATATTTACTTCTATTGTAACCCAGTCCAGCACAGAGAAGCTGGCAGACAGAACTGTGCTGTAAGCACGAGTCCATCCTCTGCCTTCCTGTGTGATTGCAGCTCACTGCAGCAGTGTGCTTTTCTCTGGCAGTGAAGCACTTCTCTCTGGAAATGCAGCCTGAGATTTCTGAAGGCTGACCCCGTGCTGTTTGTACCCACCTCATCTCCAGATGCAGGTCCTTATCAACAAAGCCACTTAGAGGGGACATTAGAACTTAATTCTGTGATTAATGATTTGGATTCTGTTGGTAAACAAACCCTTCCCACTGCAGAGGGACAATGCTGGAGCCAAAGAAAGGGGCAAGAGTACACTGGCCCCTTCATCTGCTGATTATTAAGTTTTCTGGGATGTAATTACTTTTTTCTTCTCTGATCCATGTGGTCTGGTATCCATTTAATCTGCAGTCTGTAACTACATTTCTCAAAAGGTGAAAAATGAGGGACCTGATAGGTTCCTACAGGCTGGAACAAAAATGTGGAGCTGACTCCCCGTGTGGGGCTGTTCCCCACAGCGATCTTAGATATGAACATTACTGCCACCGTGCTGAATGGATTTCATATTGTGGCACAAATCTGTCAATTAGGACTGCAATTAGCATCCGTGACTAATCCTGCCCGTGCTGGGAAGTTGCAGCGTGCGAGTTCCTCACCAAAGGGGATGGTTTTGTTTCTTTGTTACTCCACTTTAATGCCACTTGACAACTTCAGCAGCAGGGGGAGAGGACAGAAAATTGTGAGTTTTCTCTTAATGGGAGGTGAAGGGTTGGTTAGAAGGGTTTCGGCAGAGGGTGAGGTCTTGATTCTCCTGTATTATATGAAATTCTATATTCAACTTCATATTATGCATCGACTCCTACAGATTTCCTTTAAAACAAATGCTCCAAAGTTGCTTTGAACTTCGTACAGGGCTTTGTCACACAGCTTTGTTCTCATGGTCTCTGATAGCACAGGTCCTTAAAAGTCTGATAAAAATGAAGTTATTCTCAACTCTGTGAACACACCCTCCACACGATCATATTCTTCTATGGCAAAGCCTTTTTATACTCTCTTAACAGTGTAAACAGATTTTTTTATTAAAAAATAATATCTGTAAGCAATTAATGTGCTAAGATTTAATGATGAAAATAATCCAGCCTTCAAATGTGGCTAAAGCATAATTTAAAAAAACCCCAAGGAACAACAAAAAGTTGATTTGGGCACTGTGTTTTGGTACAACATCTGGAAACAGGGGATTTCTTTCCCTCTTTTCATTATTTTCTTTATGCCAGTAGAGGGCACAACTGTTTAAATCACATTTATTTCATACACAGTGGCCCATAATAAAGGCAACTTAAAAATTCATAGGAAAAAAACCCCACATCTATTTCCAATAATGACCGTTTTGTGGCATTTTCCTGTATTATCCAGGAACTGCTAATAGCAAAAAGAATGTTATTTAAATGATTTTGCATTCCACAACTGCAAGAGTGTTTGAGTGTTTCTGTCGAGTTCACTATCAAAAAGCAAATTTTTGGGCAATGAGATTAAGGGAATGAAAGATAATGAGATGGAAGTGCATGAATAGAATAAAACCAGTGTTAATTTAAACCCAAACCCCCATTAATTTTCTGCTTTAAAATAATAGGAATTGGAAGGTTTGTGACTTTTTAATCAAATTTTATATAAAAACTCAGTAAACTTTCCGTACAAAAAACCCTCTGCAATGAGAACCAAAATCTAGGGGTAATTTTTCATTGTATTACTCCATCTGACATCCATACAAAGGGAATTAGAGAGGCTTGGGATAAACCATGGGCTTGAAAATGACAAAACAACCGTTCTACTTTTCATGCATAGCTTAGGATCCTTTCATCCCAGAGTTTATTTCTGGAAAGGCTTTGAAAAATCCTCCAGTCAATAGATTAATAGCTTACCTGGAATTGTAAAGGAAAAATTAATTAACAGAAAGAGCATCCAGTGGGACAAAGTTTAATAAAGCTCAGAAAAAACAGTAACTTGTTTTCTTCCACTTTCTGGCCAACATCTGTAAATTTTTGGAGCCAGCTCCGTGCAGGGTTTCAGTGAGTAGAAAACCTGATATTGTATTGATTCTAATGCTGAAATTAGAGATGCTATCTTCCAGCCAACCAGCACTCTGCTGTCAAAGAAAGTTTGACAGAATTATTGAAGAACGTGGAAAATTGCCAGCCGTGGATGGAATTGGTGTTTGGGAGAGGGGCACGAGAAGGATCAACAGCAGAGACTGGGAAAATAACAGCTCATACTATCAACCTGAATGCTCTTATAATCTTCCTTTTATTTTAACATTCTCCAAGTATTTTAGAATTTGCTTTCAGTATGTTAAGGTTCACAAGTGCCCTCACGCTGAGCTGCAGGAACATTCTGGCTGGAGGTCACTGACATGCTGTTTTCCTTATTTTTCCTGCTCAAAGACATTTGCACAGGGTCATTTGTATTCATTACTGATGCGGAGTGTTCCCATCAGGGTATTTATAGATCTCAAAATTATTAATATTTGATTTAGGGAAGTATCTTTAACCTGGACAAGAATTAAGGCGTGTGTTTTCATGGAGACAAATGTAAATAGTGGCTGAAATACTTCACCAAATCCAAGCTCCTGGGGCCCTTTTTTGCTTTGTTTATCTCTCAGGTAGGCTGGTTTTCATTTTGTTTCTTTCCAGGTCACTGTTATTTATGCTCCTTGTTTTATCTGGCTGCATCTGATCCTGCTGGCAAAGGATTAAATGCATTTACCTTCTCTTCCCCTCAGACATGTTCGGGATGCCTGAGCTAACTCATGAATGAAACTGCATAATGCTGAAGCCTGAACCCACTTTATTATATTAGCATTTAAAGTGTCAGGTGATTTTTAAAGTTCCACATACAGAATTACTCCTTGGCTGCAGGGAACGTGCTGTGTAAGAAACAGCTGAAGGCTGGAGGGATGAGGAGAGTCCTTGATGTTTGGGTGTTGGCTGCCATGAATTCCCCAGCTAGAATGAAAAGCTTTGGAAAAGACTAAAATCCTGCATCCTGCAAGCAAATATTGCCCCATTACAGAAATCACTTTAAAAATATGGGTTAAGCTCTTTTCAGTAGAGTGAAAAATCCCTGTGAGTCTAAGAAGGGAAGGAGGAGTAGCTGCTGTTTCCTCCTCCCCTCCCTAGCATGATGGTGCCAGTGATCACATTTCAGAGCACTTTTAAGGAGTATTTCACTTTTAAGGAGTATCTCTTTGCTGGTCAAATATTTCCTAACCACATTTCACTGGCAAATGGCTGCCTGTGCTTTCATTTCTGTCTTCATACCCGGAGCAGCAAACTCACAGTCATGCTTTGGATTCATTCATCCTCTGTGGGTTGACCTCCTCAAAAGTCACCTTGAGCCCAGGAGAGGAGTCATTTCTCCTCCAGAGAGAGCCTCCTGCCCTGCGAGAGCTCCTCAATACTCTAAACAAAATATGTCATTTCTTTAATGAACTAAGCTGAGTTTCTGGTCGAATTAAAACCTCTCATTTAGAAAATGTTCTGTATTTAGCAAACTTGAATAGTACATCAGGCAATCTGTTGGAACAAAGCATGGCAGGGGTGGTGGGAATATAATTTTGTGTTTAATTGTATTTGATCAGGAAAGTTACACAGCCCATCATTCAGCTTCCAGGGCAGCCATAAAACATCTCTGCCTTGCACTGAATCGCTGGCCAGGCCTCCGGGCATCAGGCTGGTTCCTGCTCAACACTTCAGCTCAAGGTTGCCAGTTACTAGGTAATGATAAGAACTGATCCCTTGCATTTTAATGGATGTGAAAAAATCAGGCAGAAGTACTGCAAAAATAACTTGAAATATAGGGGAGTGATCGTTTTTTAATGCCTGGTAGCTGCAGATGTTCAAATTACTGTAATGCTATTAAAATGAGCAGCTATTAATACACAAATATTTCAATGACACACAAAAGCAGAGTAAAAAAAAAATGCCCCTGAAATCATGACAAAACTAAAATTGCCTGTTTATTGGAATTAGCCTTCAATAACTTCTTTCTAATGGGCAAAAGGCTGCACATCTGACAGCACCACGCTCATCGCTCTCCCTCACAGACTTCATAGATTGCTTTTATGCCTCCATCTACCTATATGTGAAATCATTTCCCCATTTTAATTTTCTTTCTCTGTGATTTCAAGATACTGTGTATCAGTTTGCACTCGCTGGGCACTTAACCTTCCTATTATCATTTTCCTCCTGTGCAATGCTCTCCAGCACAATTGCACTTAATCCACTTTCTTTTATGGCTTTTGGAATGGTCGCTGTGGCCTGCTGCAGGCCCTGCCTGCACTGAGGACATTTGCATCCACAGAGCACCAGTGCTGGGGTTATTACAGAGGTGTAAACCCTTAATGCAGCCTCTGTGGCAGGGCAAAGCGAGCCTTCCAGGGCTGCACTTTCATCCAGCCACAGAATTAATTTCCTTAACACAGACAGGGCCTCTCATTAGCCTCCCCCTTCCGGCCCTTCCCTCCTGCTGCTCCCAACACCAGTTGCTCTCGCCATTTATTAGCTCGAGCAGCAGCTCATGGAGGCAATGAAATGGGAATCTGAAAATGCTTGGTGATTCAATCAATTGGGTTTGATGGCAAAAGAAGCGTTGCCGTTGACCGCAGTGAAATTGGACAAGAGCTGTGCTGGCTGCTTCTGAGAACAGAATCATTTTAAGATAATGCCTGCTAGGCCTGTAGAGAGCAGGATTATCCAAAATGGGGACAAAATCCAGCTGGTCATGGGCACGAGGAGCGTGGCTGATGTTGGGGTCAGTGTTGGCGACCATGGACCAGGCAAAGGAGTGACTGCAGCTTGTGCTGTGGCACCCCCACACCAAGGATTCCACCTGTGCTTTGGGGAACTGGCTTGGCCTGTGAGACAGATATTCCAAAAAAAACCCGATCTAGTTCTTACCGCTGACCTCGATCTTGAGAGAAATGCACGCTCTCTTAACTGTGCCTGCAGATCAAGGCCTCAGATCAGTTGGTATCAGCGTCAGCTTAAGGAGGGAAGCGTCTCTTAAAAATTAGGAAGATTAAATTTACATTAAGCACTTATCTTTAAATAAGAATCCCATAAGTATAACAGGAAAGAGTCCATTTTCTACTCATTTAACTGCATCTGAAGCATCCTGTATTTTGTCCATATATTTTTGCCATTGACACTGTTATGCCTGAAAGCGTGATTGGAAAAGGTGGGCTGCTAGAACCTTTGCACCTAGAAGGGTAAAAACCTAAATTTTCAACTGGTTTTTAATTTATTTTTAATATTCTACTTTCTAGTGGCTGTTTCAGATTAAGTTAATTGAAAAGAAACTGGTAGTGATTGGTCCACTGAGCCCCATTGACAAGATCCCACTTTGGCAATGTCCTAGAGGTGTTTTACAAACCAAGTTCAGCTTAAGCTTGAGATGAGCTACTTGGTATTTCTGCCAGTGGTAAGAGGAACTCTTCGAAAGCCAAAGCTGCTGGGAGACAAGTGCTGATTGATTTTTTTTCTGGAGGAATTTATGGTGTATCTGAGTCTGCTTGTTACTGGTGGCTAAATTCCCATCTAAAATTTGAAAAACGAGGTTTGTCAAAGTAGGACACAAAAGTTATATGGGCAATCCATGTGGAGAAAATGTGAACATGGAAAAATTGCATGGATATAGCAACTACGGCAGAGAGCAGTGAGGGGGTGTAGTTAGTAGGAGCAACAGCTCAGCTGATAATTTAGGTCTATACCAGCTGCCATCAGGATGGACAGGGTTAAGCCACCTCTTCAAAACAAATTATTAATTGGGAAGTTTAAATATGATCTTCATGTACCTGCTTACACCTGTGCTCGTAAATTAAAGCCGGGGTTTTTTCCCACTTTGATTCTTAGGAAGCATTAATTAGACAGCACTCAAGTAGAAGCGTTGCTGTTCTTCACATATAATTTCGGAGACCTGTCGACAGTGATGTCTGAATGACAAGTGGAAATGAAAAAAAATCATTAGCTGGAAGGAGCGTGAGACTGGCAATTAAGTTGTTATTATTGAATGTGAATATTGCAGTGGGTTCAGAAGCCCCAGATGGCAGAAGGGCAGCACAGGCTCAGGGGCTGTGTGAAAACATTCCAGGTAACCTCAGAGAATTCACTGTCTGCAAATTGCTTCCCTTCAGTAAGTATATGGTGATTCTGCAGCTTTGCTGTGTTTTCTGAAATGAATACAGGAAAAGCACTTTCAAACCTGCTATTTCTGCATGCCTGGGTTGCTGGAAAATAAGTGAGGGGAAGAGTGGGTTTTGTCCTTTTTAACTTGTCATTTCCAAGATTAGAGTCATCTTTTCAACCTCACAATCTCATAAAGTGCCTCTCTGACAAACTTAAAATAAAAGCATCTTTTATGTGGCCTAACTTGATACCTATGATAGGAATCTGAAGTCCTTGACTTAACCGAAATTGAAAAAATGTATTAGTTGGCCAAAGGAGTCCGAAGATGGGGCTGGGCTGGAGGTGACAAAGGACGCCAGGGTAGGCAAGCTGCAGGATGCATTTTCAAAATTTGAACAGCCTCTGTGGTCGGTCAAGCATAAAAATACAGGCTATCCTTCTCATGCTGGCCTCGCACAGCTAAAGCTGATATTTCCATGTGGAGAGCTGTGCCACAGGTCCCTGACCTTGTCAGCTCTCATAAGCCCAAGCGACTCGGGCGTTGTGGATACGTGCCCGGCAGAGCTCTGAGGAAGCCGAATCTGCATTCGGGGTTTGCTCCTGGGCCGTGCTCGGTCTCTGCCCCTCAGAGCAGTCCACAGCCACCACGCTCCTACCTGAGCTGCAGCTTGCTGTGGAACTAAGGTTTGACACCAGTCCTAGCTAAGGCTTTGTGCAATAATAACTGAAAGTTAGTGTTATCTTCTAGGTAAAAGCCCAAAGTGGAGTTTCAGAGATGTGGTGGAGTTATCAGACCGTGCTACCTCAGCTCCAAGCAGGCTGAGTGCACTTCCTGCTCCATGCCAGGGCTGAGCTGAGCTTCACTGGTACCAATCTCAGTGCTCAGTTCATGGGAACTCATTAAATCCCTGTAATTCTACCATCTCTATGAGTCCTATTTGATCACACTCTGCCAATAAAAAATGCATCTTGTTTTCCTGAGATAATTTATTTTTTGACAGCCCTTCCTCAGACCAGTGCCACATTTGATTACAGAAGTGGCTACACTTCAGTGCTGGACATTCCTTAATTATAGACTCGCACAGGCATGGAAAAGTAAGGACATCTCTTCAGGTCAGGGCTCCTACACTGAGTCTGGGTCAACAGATGCTGTGTCAAGTCTCTACTATCCCCAGAGGAGATGTCATTGTTTCTCAGCCAGCACATTTCAATAATTCATGACAAAACTGGACAGAAAGGGAAACTTAAGGCAGTGACTTAAATCTAAGTTGCTGAAGAAGCAAACTGTTTTCCTCATGTCCTTCCTACTTATGCCATAAGCACAAACCATCACCACCCTTTCCAAAATTCCTCTGTGTACAAGAGGACAGCCATCAAGTCCATCCTCCCTTCTGGGGAGATCCCAGCTCAGGAAGAACCTGGAGCTGTTGGTGCGAGACCAGAGGAGGCTCCAGGATGATCAGAGGGATGGAGCAGCTCTGCTGGGAGGAAAGGCTGGGACACCTGGGATTGTTCAGCCTGGAGAGGAGAAGCTTTGGGGTGACCTCTCAGTGGCCTTGCAGTGCCTGAAGGAGCTACAAGAAAGTTGGAGAGAGACAATTGACAAGGGTGTGGAGTGACAGGACAAGGGGGATGGTTTCACACTGACAGGGGGCAGGGATAGATGGGGTATTGGGAGGAAATTCTTTACTCGGAGGACGATGAGGCAGTGGTGAGGCAGAGAATCTGTGGCTGCTCCATCCCTGGAAGTGTCCACGGCCAGGTTGGACGGGGCTTGGAGCACCCTGGGATAGTGGAAGGTGTCCCTGTCTATGAGAGGGGTGGCACTGGATGAGTTTTACGGTCCCTTTCCACCCAGTCCATTCTGTGGTGCTACGATTGACTCTCTTACATCAACACCTCACTGTGGCTCTGAAGCCAAAACCATCCTCGGCAAAAGTCAACTTCAGCTGAGGCACAGGGAGCTAATGCACACTTCTAATAACACACACTTCACTGTGCTTTGGGATGCTGAAAAGATAATAGAGGTTTCAGGAATCTTAGTACTACCTGCTAAAAAAAAAAAAAGGGGGACTTAAAGGAATTCTGCTCAGCCTTAATTACACCACACAGCTCTAATGCTGTGATCAGCCAGAGCCAGATCCAATAAAACCTCCATCCGGCTGCTGCACAGCGACCTATGTGAACCTGACTCTTTCCCTGGGCTTCCAGCCCAGAAATGAGATGGAGTTTTTATTTAAGCCATAACGCCTCAACTTTCCGCGGTACCCCGGGAGCGCATCCGCCCTCCGCGGGTGGGTCCAGCGGGGCTCTCGGCGGAGCCGCCGCCGCCGCCAGCGGAGCATCCC
>WEIT01030453.1:193837-254264 GCA_013389985.1 Dryoscopus gambensis | reverse complement strand
GAGGGCTGGGGATGCGCCCCGGGTCCGGCGGCGCCGGAGCGGGCGGCTGCGGCCGGCTGAGCGTTTGCACGGGGTTTGGGCTTTTCCGCCCCCAGGATTGTTCTAAGTGAGTCTGGAGTTGCTCAAGTTCTAAAGCTGGGCTGCTCTGGCTTTGCTTTTAATGAAGTGCTAATTGTCTCACATGCGAGACGGCGCGTACGGGAGCTGGCCCCCAGCTCTGGCGTCGGTGGGGAGCTGCCGTGTTGGTTTAAAACAGCCCCCGCAGCACGCCGGTGAAGCCTTGTTGAAAAGCTTTTTCCTTTTCCTCCCGAATGATAATTTCGCCCTTTCTGCCTGTCCCTCGCGGCCACTCAGGTCTGACCAAACCCTGGCGACCGCGGAACTTTCCCTCCGCCGGCGCAGAGCGCACCGAGCTGGCCAAGTTTCGGCGGTGCCTCGGTGTCTGGCACAGCCGCTGCCTCCGCTCTCCGCAACAGCCTCTGCAGGGTTCGCCTGCTCTGCTGTTCCTCCTCTAACCACTGATCTGCCTTCCCTCTTGCAACTTTATTTTCATGGTTCACACCGTGCTGGGTGCGAGCTGCTGATGTCCCCAGCATCGTGACGTGACCTTGTTGCCAGTCCAGCGTGGTGCCTGGCTGGGATTAACCTAAACCCAGGCACCGTTTTGTTGGATGCGTCGGAGGGAGATCAGCCCATTCCTGATGGGAAGTGATCCAGCAGTAGCCTTGGGTGGGAGCTGGCCAGTCAGGATTACCTTACTGGTGCCACTGACGCGCACAGAATCAATACTGATTTTTAGCTGTCCTCGAAGTGCTTGCTTTACACGAGGGGAAAGAATGTCAGTATTTTTATAGTGAGTGCAAAAATAAAAACCAAGACGTTACGGAGGACAAGAAACTCTCCAAAGTATTGACTGCTGTATTTTGCAAGAGAAACTTGAATTCTAGCATAAGCTGCATGCCAGGCTTGTTCAGTGATGTATTTTTTAAATGTGTATAGGAAGTTATGAACAAAACACTAAAATCAGGAATGGAAATGCTGAACTTGCAAGCACTGAAAGTGTGTTGCTACCCCATGTGGAATTGTTCCAGAAAGTTGTTTATTATGCAAGAGACTTCCCATAGTAATCTGGCAAATGCATTTGTGAAAGCATTTGAGGGAAATGCTTTGGTGAAGGTGTTTAATTCTTGCCAAAATGCTGCCGACTTGGTGTTGAGGCTGCAGAGTGCTGTGAGCTCTGTCCTGCCGCTCTGGCTCTTCCCTGCTCCGCTGGGCTCCCACAGCATCCGCGGTCCTTCTGCTGCTCTCTCCTACTCCTAGCGTTGCCATGAGCTGCAGGCTTGGAGCTGGAAGCAGTGGTGTTTTCTGGGAATAAAGCAGTGGGAGCTGCTGCTCGGAGCACAGATCTGCGAGCTGGCGATGGCTGTGGGGTTTTTCCAGAGTGGGGTTTGTGGATAGCCCCTCAATGAATAGAACAGGTAGAGGTTGTCCCCCTGATCTGAAACTTGTTTTTTTCTGCGTTAAGCAAGTTAAACCACTGGAATTTTTGTGGTTTGGAGCTGCTGTGAGGTGGTGGCGAGCTCTGGTTGGTGACTCCTGTAGCCCTGGCACTCACTCAGCTCCAGTGCTGGTGACCTAAGCTGGGGTCTTGTCCAGAAATCCGAGCATGCATCCAGCTGGCTGTACACCTTGCAAATCCTTGAGCTGGATGTGATACATGGACCTACCTAAACAACTTGTTCTTTAAATGCCTGAAGATCACGTCACCGTAGCTAAGGAGCGATGCCATATTTTCCTGCCACTTTTCTATAATGCTTCTGTTGGAGTTTCCACCCACAAACAAATGCTTCCAACCACTTGTGCAGGGGCGGTGGTTTTGGTTGTTTGTTTTTCTGAGCAAGCCTCGCTGTCTTTGATGTTGTTTATATTTATGTTCTTGTGGTGTTTCTTGTGGGAATTTTCCCATTGCAATACCACAAGAACATCTTAATGTTGTTGTGATACAGCAACAGGAGGTTTCTGCAAATAGATTCAATCTTTTTACTGTTCTTCCTGGAAGAGGCTGAGTCTTACAAGTGACATAAGGCAGTGGTTTTATATGTATGGAAGTGATTATCAGGATTTACCTTGATACCAGAAGACAGATTAACTGCAGCCTGCAAACAAGATTTTTTGTGTATTCACGGTGGTGTTGAGGCTGTGTCTGAGGAGCCAGCAAGCCTGCAGGGAGAGGGAAGTTATTAGTGATGAGGAATGACTGGGGCTGGAGGTGAGTATCCCTCCTGGCTTTGGATGACTTGAGAAATAATTGCAAGCCTGGTCTTGGTTTACTAGAAAATCAAGGAAAATGGGAAGTTTGTTCATCTGTAATTTTTTGTGTCTATCAGTTTTCATCCTTCTTGGTGCTCAGCTTGGAGCTAGGTCTGTCTTGTGCCATCAAATCCAGAACCTCCCAGTTCATGTTTGGAAACCAGGGAACACTGGATTAGAGTCCCCTGGGATGCATGCACGCATTAAAGTTGGACACTACTGATGATACAAGTGATGAGAAATGACTTTTTTGGGGGTCTTGTGTGGTGCAAGCATTGCTTAAGCTCATGTTGTGCCTGGGCGATGTCAAGATGGATTAAATGGCGAGATTCTCTAAAATTAACTTCTTTTTGAAGAGGCTTAGGGACTTAATGTTTTGGTTCTTCAAAACTGAATGTGCCACAGAAACTGGCTCTGGAAATGGACTTGCCTCGGTGCTCTGTTGCTGCTGTCCTTGAAATATATCGGCAGTGACAGCAGTTCATTTCCCAGGTATTTTTGTTTATTTGTTTTGTTTTGCAGTTCTACAGCTGAAGTTTCCCTCTCTCAGCCAAACCAGGGATAGTTCAGTCAGTGATTATCCCATTGAAAAACAACTGGAATGCAGAAGAATGAAACTGGGAGAGCTGTAGTTCTCTCCTGTGCCAGCATCTCCACTTTGATTTAGTGAAGCTATCTGGAATTGTAGCCCAAGCTTCTCAGTGGAGATTTGATGGTCCACATTTTATAGGGTGTGGTGTAGGAAAGTGAAATACAGGAAGAAATTAAATAATTATCAGTGTTACCTTGTAATGCACGTTACCAGGAGAGGATTAGGTAAAGTTTGCAGGCTTGCACAAGCTCAGAAGTACTTTTCGAATTCAGAGCTCAAAAAGCCACACAGTTCTCTTGTCCACTGAGACAGATGAAAACCATATCAAAGGTGATGGCCTTTTAAACAGAAGTGTATCCAGGAGAGAACTTTTGAGGTAAAAATGTGGGAAGGGGGGGAAAAAAAGCTTTGACTACTGTCAACTGAAATTTACTATATATAGATTTATTTTCTTTAATGTGCTGTCTAATACGAAGAAGAAACTTATACAAAGTATGGGGAAGTGGCAGGAGTTCAAAAATCATATGGATTCTCAGTCTTGTATTTGGTTGAATGAAGAGTGAAGGTGATGGGCAGCTGATGAAATAATGGAGCAAGTTGGTATTTTTTTAGTGTAAAATTAAAATCTGCATGTTGAAATGTGGTCTGAGAAAATACCAGTTGAAATGTGGGTCATAGTGTTCATAGCATTGGCTTTATTTTGAAAGAGCAGTTAGTTTTAATACCCCTAAAGTTTCACTTTTTAAATGTAATAAAGTATAATAATATTCCTTAAAATAAGTAATACTTCAATTTGGCATAACTGATGTGGGAATATTTCCCAAGTTATAACATCCAGGTATTTTTCTCTTGAAAAACAGATGTGTTGATCAAGGTAAAGAACAATAAACTGGCAAAGGTGTTACATTTCCAGCTGAGGGAAGCAGCAGTGGGAGCCACTGAAGTTGTGCTCAGCCCTGGGCAATCCCACCTGCAGCTCCTGCTCTTCTGGAGAAACTCATTTAATGGGAACAGCCAGGATTTGAAACCTGGACATGTGTTTTGGTGTTTTGTTAATCCTGATTGCACACAGGAGCAGCTTTATCTGTGTTTGGCTGAATCACGAGGTGTTTAAAATCGGGTCTGCAGAGCTGCCAGGGTGGGGGCGTTCCCAGAAAATGAGGTGGGGGCTGTAAAAGGCTCCGGAGTGAGTGGTAATAGGAAGAGAAAAGCAGGGATGACCAGACTTGTCTGGGAGGTTCTCCTTGTCAGCCAGTTCTTGGTTGCTGGCAAATCCAAATAATGCATTGCTGAGCTGCGGTTTGAGGGGGAAGCACAGCCGTGATGGCAAGGAGGGAACAGGCGTGAGCAGGGAGGAGCTTAAAAAATCTTTGTGCAAGTGAACTCGGACTTAAAAGACAGTGCCACGAGCCTGCCCGAGATCCCGGGGAGCCGTGTGCTCCCCAGTACGCTGCAGTTCCACCGGCTGAGGGGGGAGCAGGGCTGCTGCACGGCCCCTCACCAGGTGTGGGAGCAGCTGTCTCTGCTCTCCTGATCCCAGCTTGTTTGCAGAATGAGCTAAACTGGTTCAGCTGTTACAGATTAGTCCCTCCACACTGGGTTTAAATGAAGAAAACTAAATAAAGCAGCTTTTAACCGTAGTAAGTGACTTGTGCAGTGCCAGGGAAGTTGTGGAGTCCAGACCTGCTCTGTCCGAGTGAGGGGTGATGGACACAGCACTGGAAGAGGCACCAGGTATGAGCAAGTCTCCTGCCTATTCCCACAGATCCATTCCTATGTCCTGTTCCTTTGGTTTTGAGCTGCGTGGTTGAGGAAAGGCACTCTTGTACGTTCATTTTAACAGAGAAGTGAGAAATCTTGAATTTTACTGGAGTTTCAAAACAGTGGTTTGAGCCTCTTTAAAAATGTATGGTTAAATCCAGATTCCTTTTCCACCAACATTATAAGTAGTAATGAGCTACCCTGGTATTAACTATTCTGAAAATGCTTCTCTCACTATTCCTGTTTTTTGGGTACTGACTCATTTAAAAAAGAAAAATCCTGCTGCCTTTCTAGCACTGCTGAAATCACAGTGCCGTGTTCCTGATGTGGGAAGCATATTTCACTTCAATAGGCCTTGACAATTCTGAAGAGTATTACTGCTCAACATGTTCAGGCCTTTTGTGAAATCTAAAATATAATAAATTACAGCTGTTTGGAGCTGTAAACCTCTCGTTGGAGTAAACTGGTGGGGAAAATCAACTGGTTTTCCACAGTCTGGTTTAATATGAAGCATGTCCAGCATCCCTTTTGCTTGTGCTGAGGTCAGGACAGTAATTTCCAGTGTACTGCAGTACTTGACTACATAAGGAGCAATTCCTGTCTAATCCAATCCAGGGTGGATCAGTAAATGATAAATTCTGTTTAGCTTACAAGCATACAGATTTTCATAGTTCATTTGCAGAAGGATCACGCATCTCTGCATTTGAAGACATTCCATTTGTTGAGGTTGGCATCTCTTAGCATTCCTGGTAAAATGTGCAAGATGAAAAATACTGTTTTAATGACGTATCTCAGTGAGGTATTTTGTAGGGGAGAAACCAGGAAATTTGACTGGTATGGTTGATGCATAAACCACCGTTTAATTCCCTGGATATTGTGAAATGTTTTGACTTTATCCCTCTGTTCCTAAAGCTCATTGCAGTCACCTGGGTGTGTCTGTCCCACCTGTCCCTCTGTCCTGCTGCTTGAGGATAGCTGGTTTCTAAACCCACAAAAACAGGGTCTGTTTTTGCCAGAATGAGTGGGGGAGATGCTTGATTTTTAAGAGATGCTGGAGCAGGTAGTAGCCCCTGGTGGTCCTGGGTGGAGCAGCTTTTACGACAAAAGCTCATGACTAAAATATCAGCATTCCCTGGGATGGCTTTTTCTTTGTTTAATAGGAAATTTTTGGTGCCTGCTGCTGTAAGTGTGGTGCAGGTTGCTGTGTGGGCAAAGCAGAGTGGGAGGAAAGCTCTCTGCAGCACTCTGGGTTATTTATTTAACATCTCAGCCCAGGGTGTTGGTGTGAGTGAATGACAGTAAAAAGAAAAGGCCGTCTGTGCGTGTTGGCTGTCCCGGGGCCATTGGTAGAGCAGGGGGTAATCGGGAGCATTGCTGCCAGGTCACTGCTTGGCCACCAGCCCCCCTCTACCTCTGAAGTTTGTGTGCTCGGGGGACAGGCTGCTGGACAGTTAAATAGCAACAACGACGTGGTTTTTTCACTTTGTAAAAACAAATGCTCTAAAGAAACAGGGTGAAGAGCCATTCGCATCTGCCCTGGCATGGGTGCGTTCCTTTCCACTGTTAAGATCAGTAGAAGACCCCAGGTTTCTCTGGTTTGTACTCCTTCAGCTGCATCAGTTTGAGCATTTAAATGCATGTTTTTAGCAGTGTGCACCTCCTCTGGATAAAGATTTATTGATGCTGCAGAGCTGTTGTGTTTGTGTGTTTCAGTGGTGTATGGAAAACATCTGTTAGCACACTGAGCTTTCCACCCCACAGAAAATGTTTTGTTGTTTTAGACTCAAGATCTCACCACTTATCCTGAAAGAAGGAACATGTACCTCTGTTTACTTGCCCAAATGTCTCCCTGCTACGAGTGGTAGAAGCTGGCTGGCTAAATTCCTGCTGTAAAGTTCAGTTTCGTGTGCCAGAGCTGAGTTCCAGTTTTTCTGGCCCTGTCCTAGCCCCGGGCTGCTGTTCACAGCCCCCGGGAGCTCTGTGCCATCCCTGCCTGGCTGCAGGGGAAATGCACTTAAATGGGATTTTTTCCTCCTGGAGAAGATGAGGGGCAGCAGCTGCTCATGTGTAACCCTTTCTCGTTCTTGGGCATTGACCTGTCTGTTTGCGACCCTTGACTAAGCAAGAGTTAGCTCTTGGCCTAGAAGGAGCGAAATTAATGTAAACCAGAGTTATTTCCCTTTTCTCCCCCGTTTTTGAGGGGCTGCATTCTCACACAGCACTATTCCTCCTCTCACTGATTATCTCACATCTTTCCTGGTCTAAAAGTCCTGTTGAAATTATAGTGGAAAAAGCAATGAAGCCTTACAGAGGACTGGCAAACTATTTGTAGAATCAAATACAGTTCTTGAAGTGGTTGCATACACATGGTAGTTTTCCTTTTAGCTGTGGAGCTTAATCTGTTTATAGATCTTGCAGTGTGTCAATTTCTCGCTGTAATTTTTGATGATATTTGATTTTGAACCTCATGTTGACTATTTTTGCTATTGTATTGCTGAAGAAAATAAAGATTGCTGTGGCCCTGGTAAAGAGCTGTGTTTCTAATGCCTTAAAAGCTCTAGTTTATCGTCTCCTTGTACATCTCTTTTCCTCAATAAGCTTAAAATGTAAACAGAAGAGGTGTTATATCTAAGAGTGCTGTTCTTCTGTGACTGTTAAATGAAGGATAAGTAGAGTTTCATCCTCTCTTCTCCTAGAAAAAGAGATTGTGGATTTTGCTTGGCACTTTGTTCTGTAGCAGGTTCTTCCCTGCCACATAACTGTACTTCACACACACTGAAACCCAGAGATGAGAAAGTTCCAGTATTTCATCAGGTGCACTTGGAGACTGGAAAGTTGTTGTGCAGATCTGTCCTCCTACAAAACAGCTGAAATAAGTTGAACCTTGGTGAGGGAACACCCCATCCTCTTCAGAAGGACAGCCCCCAGAGCCCCTGGCGGGAGAGGGGAGTGGTGCCGGCCCCTGTGGTGTTTGCTGAGCCCTGAGCTGGTGTTTGACACCACTGGAAGAGGTGATGGTGGCATTTGGTGCCTCTCCAGGAGGCCCCGAGGTGAAAGAAAGGTCTTTTCCGAGCTTCTTTCAGGTTTTCTTCAGCAACTTCCAAGAGGACTGGAGTGTCTCTCTCCTGTTATTCTTTCAATTCCCAGCTCGGATGGAAGTTAATCGAGCCTGTTGTAAGGCTTTGACCTCGTCCCTGTCCTGTCCCATGAATACTCTTGCCTAGGCCCATCGTGGGTTGATGGGTTTATTTTCAGGTTTATTTTCAGATGAAGGATCTAAACAGCTCTCAGTGGTGCCTGGAATGGCTGCAGTGCTCATACTCCTTCCTAAAGCTCCTCTCCTTTCAAAGAAGTACCTCAAAGCAGCTTCTTAGTCAGGCTCCACTTAGAGATGTGAAATAATCTCTGGCTCGGAAGCTGGGCTTACTGTGCCACTCCCTCAGTCATGCAAGGGAATCATCAAGGAAAACAGACCTGGAACATCTCCTCTACTAAACTGTACCTGTCTTTTTGAGGACAGATGTTTTTTTGGGAGGGGGCTTGGGGTTTTTTGCTTCTTTCCTCAGGAAGAGGGCAGAATGCCTCCTGAAGTGCCTGTCCCAAGTGTACCGTAGCCTGAGCACTGTTTGCTGTCGCTTGCTGAATGTTCTCCAGAGTTCAGGAAGTTGCATAAGCTCCTTATCTGGAGTTAAGCAGCTTAAGGAAGTTGCAGAGCTGCACTACCTCATGCTTCCTGCTGGCGAGCTGCTTTAACACATGCCTCTCTTCCCCCAGCATCTGAACACCCTGATGTCACAGATTTTGATAACCTGCATAGCTAACTGCTCGTGCCTCTGTGCCACCCCGGAAGAACAAAGAGCTCCCAGACCCTTGCACAGGTGTAAATATAAAATAAAAACACAACAGTAAAATGGGTGAAACTGATAGAAGGCAGTGGCAAGGTTTGGGATTAAACCTGAAGTTTTCTCCACTCTGTTCTTGTTCTGAGATGGGCTCTTGATTACTTAATGGAGAACAGGCACCAGTTCTCATCTGGGTCATTGAATCCCTTTAATGCCTCACCTGGTGTCTGCTGCCTTTTTGAGAACTTTGGGCATTGTCACAGTAGGTGTTTCCAGCCTGAAAAAAATTATATGTATGTCTCAAACCTACAAATCCCTGATGACACAGATGTACTTCCCACTGGTGTCTGAGGGTGTTCTCTGTCCAGCAGATAGTAGTCCAGAGTGACATTTTTAACAGAACCAGGCTTGGAATTTTTATTTGGAGCATACAACGCCCAGAACGTAAAAATGACATTTTTTTTTTTCCCTGCAGGTAACCTAGCAAAATAAGGAGAGAAGGAAAATAGTCTCCTCTATCCTGATGCCCCTTTACAAGATGGTAACAAAAGCCATCTTCTCCCAGCCCTTGGCTCCCTGTAGCAGGGAGAGAGGAATCAGCAGTTCCTCTGTATTTTCAGAAAAATTCAAGTGCATTATTCCCCAGAACAAGCACTGCAGACAGTTAAATGCCTGTAGTTCTAATCCAAATTTCTTTTAATTCTAGATTAGTACGGATCCACATTTTTCCTTTCCAAAAGACTCAGCAGCTTGTCCAATAAGCCTAATTAAAGGTGGTAATGGACATTCCATTCTCAGGTTGATTTATTCCTGTGCTTCCTGGGAGATAGCATTGCAAAGTGATTTGACCTGGTTAAATGGTACCTGTGGAAAGGGACTGAGGCACGAGCAAGGATGGCAGCAGAGAGCTGATGTGGTGTTCTTACTTTCACAAAAGAAATGTTACGCTGATGGAAAACCCATTTACTCTTTAGTTCTGTAAAATTTTACTTGCAATGAACTTACAGAGAATCCCAGAATGGTTTGGGCTGGAATGGCCCATCCAGTGCCACCCCTGCCATGGCAGGGACACCTCCCACTGTCCCAGGCTGCTCCAAACCCCATCCAGCCTGGCCTTGGGCACTGCCAGGGATCCAGGGGCACTGCCAGGGATCCACAGCTGCTCTGGGCATCCTGTGCCAGGGCCTCTCTCCAGGTGCAGAAAACTGCAGTTCTGGGCACACTTGTTATTTGTTATTTATCTGATTCCTTTGCAAATCCTCCTGAGGGATGCATTATTCTGATAAATTCCGTGAGCTCTGTCTGTATTACAGTGTGGAGGATTTCTAAAAAACCCAGCCCTTAGTTTCACTGGGATATGTTTTTACATACTTGAGACTTTTCTGACTAAGAGAGGTTGGTACTTCTAGAAACAAAATCCCAGCAAGGCTTTATCATCAATTGGCAAAGCTGTGTGATTGTATTCTTCCTCTCCATGATGTCAATATATGGAGATCCAATTAATATTACAGGAGAGTGAAAGAAGTCTTGAAAGTCTCCTGTAATATTGGGCTTTGAAAAATCCTGCTTCCTAGCTCCATTGTGGTCACGTGAGTTTAATGGTCTGCTTTGACCAAAAAAAGGGCTCCAAAAGCCTTTTTAGAATTAAAATTCCTTTTTATCAGTTAAAAACACGCATTGCAGGCACAGCTTTAAGTACTCTTCTGCAAGGTTTTTTCGTGGATGAGTTTATACTTTGTTCTTGCGTTAATGGCACCTCTTCAAGCCAGGCCAAGTGTGTTCTTCAAGGCTCTGTTTCAGCACAAGCTCTGCTTTTCACCTCCACCCTACTGTACAGTGAAGGATGCAGAGATGTCCCAAATATTTCAGCAGCTGCAGCATCTTTCAGGCCATGTGTAACAGATGTGACTACTCAAATTCTATATTCAGCTTAGAGTAACTTTTCCCTGAGAAGAAGATAAGAACTCATCCAATATATGTGTTGACATACAAATATCCACTCTTCAGAGAGGATCTTTCCAGAAAAAAATGAAATGCAGAAGATCTGGAGTTCTGTGGGAAGACCTGGAAAGAGTTAAGGGATGCTGCCCTAGATATGAGAGGTTTAGGAAGAAGTATTAGGTAGGACTGTGCTTTAGCACAGAAAAATACAGATTTAGTGATGGATTGAATTTATGCCTCTAGTCTCTGTTTATAAAGGACCTCTGGTGTCTTCTGGCCTCTTCCTTCCTTTCCTGGCTCAAAACACAGGCCTGTTGTTAAACCATATAAACAGTTTCCACTCTGTGCTTTAAATCAAGGTGGTAGTGGATCTTGCTGAAGGGAATAAAGCAGCTCTGTGTGCCTGGGGCCCGCTGCAGAAGGGCTGAGCTCTCTGGTTCAGTGGGTTTATTGGTTTTTAAAGAATTATGAATTTAGTTTGAGGTCATTCCTGGAAAAGCACTTTCTCTTGGTCTGCAGTACACGATTAATGGTGAGAGCAACGCCAAGTGCATTAAGACATGAAGTGAACCTTGGAAATCTGAAAGAAAAACAGCATCTTCTCAGGCCTGGGGCTTGTTGCTGCTTTCCTGTTAGACATGGTGCAAAAGAATTGTTACTTTTGAGGCAAAGTGATATTTGGGGAGTGGAGATTTTGGTTAGTAAAGCTCCCAGTGTACATTTTCTGGAGATGGACTTCAAACTCACTTTGGTGCCATGAATAACCTCACAACAATATTAGCATCATCATTATTATTATTATTAGAATGAAATAAAACTCCTGAACCTCAAAAATTCAATTTGTGTTTGTTTCTCCATCCCCCTCCATGGGCTCTCTCTGCATCACCCTTCTGCAGAGTTCTTTTCCTGCCAGGGCATTTTGTATCTTGGTGTACTCTTAAACCAATTAACCTCTCTCCCCATCTTCCTTTCCTTCCATGTTTTTCAGGCCTTTGTCAGGCAGAGATTTCCTAATTTGAATTCAGTTCCTAAGTCAAGAAATTGTCCTAAATCAAGAAATTGAATTTTTTTTTTTTAGGACTTTAGATAGTCTTGGGTTCATCACCACTGAATGTTATCTCAGTGTAGCTCTCTGCTCCGTCCAGTTTTGGGGTGTTTTTTTTTTAAACCAAAGCTGTCAAACTTGCCCAGCAAAGCCAGTGGCATCTTTATCACATCGAACCTTGTACTGATATTTAAAGAGATCTTGTTAAGTAATTTAAATACTTGGTTATTTTTTTTCTCCCTGAAAGTGAGGCCTCATTACATGCAAAGGATAAAAGAGGTGTTCCACAGCTGTTTGGCTGAAAAATCTGGTTTGTTCTTTACTCCTGTTGGTGGATCAGCCATGCTTGCATGCATTACTCTTGGGATGGACTATAACATTCATCTTTTAGCGTCAGTGGAAGAAAGCTCAGTGGAATTTAACCTCTAATTTCTGCTTTTTTCCAAATGATGGTCTTATGCTGAGACTTGGTTTCCTTGGAGACACAAGGAACAAAGATACCCAAATAATAATAATTATAATATCTAGATTGTACAGGACTGAGATTAACTTCCTCTTCCTTTCCATCACAGGGGGCTGGGTACTGTCCTCCTCCAGCAGTGAGTTAATGAAGCAAATGTGTATCTAAACTGATGCTGGAATTAAGTGGATTAATGAAGGGGAGCAGAGATGTGGGGAGCAAAACAGAGAGGAAGTGAGGAGTGGAAAGAGGTGGCAAAGTGTTTGTTAAAATGAAAATAATAATTTTAAAAAATTATTAAGTTCTGTGGTATTAATAATAACCATAAAATGGTTTGATTGTGTTGCTCTCCTGTCATGTGCAAGCAAATCAGCCATGCTCATCCACTGAACATCTCTAATGGTTTTCTCATGGTCTCCAGTGGGCTTTGTTCTGCCTCCTCATTGGGTGTTTTTTTCTCCTACAATCTCATATTTTGATTAATATCTGTGCTGCTGGTTTGAAATTTGGCTGAAATGCAGTATTGAAGTTTTCAGGCGATGTCTCATCGTTTCCTTTGTAAAAAGGAAAAGAAACTTTTTTCCTAAAAATATTTGAGCATTTTATTCCTATTCATAAGAGCGGAAACTCTCTGACTGAAGAACTTTTTCAAGTGAAACTTCATAGACATCAATGCAGATTAAGCTGCCTTGGTCTCAAGTAAGAAGTAGAAGGGGGAAAAAAAAGTGCTGAAATGGATTCAGGTCTAACCGTTCAGCTGTGACTTTGAGCTTTTCTTTCCTTTCACATCAGTGCTCTGTGCTGCAGGGGATTATTTTCCTGCATGTGACTTGGAGGGAGATAATCACAGACAGCAGAGATTAAGGGTACCTGTGGCCATATCTCCCAAAGCTCAGTTCCTTGCTGAAATTGGTGAGTATTTCTATCAAGCTGCTCCATTCCCAGGGTGTGTGTATATATATTTGAAAAGAGTAAGAAAAGGCTGAGTGAAGCTGTATATAAAATATAAATTTCACATTTTTACCTTTATTCCTCTTGTTTGCTTCCCTGCATCCATCCCATTTTTCTCTCTTGGTTTATTACTTCTTGGGAATTAATTGTTCTTTTGTGATTAAACAGAGACAAAACATCTCCTTACCTGTTGCATGTTGGGCTGTAAACAAGTGTTGTGCTGGTTGGAGCAGCAATCTTATGTCAGCTTTGGTCTGGGAGGGTTCAGTGACGTTGGTCAAGAAGGAACAAATGTGTAATGTAATAATAAAATGCCAAATTCACACCGTGTGTAAGTGTAGCAGAGGATCCATGGGGAGGACAATCATCAGCCTTTGAGTCCTGTAATACATTTATTTGTGTGAGGTTTTGATGGATTAGACTCTCTAATGTTAAAAGCCTCAAGACCAACCAAGCCATCAGACCTCTGCAGGGCGGGAGGGAAAGGCTGTCCTGTCTTGCTCCGAGTAAATTGGCCAGAAAAGTCTGCATTAAAATGCATTATTAAAGAGTTTAAAATCTGCACTCTTGGAGGCTTTTTCCATTTAAAAGCCAAGTTGAGGCCAGGGCGTTGTGGGAAGCCCCGGTGCCGTGGTGGCATTTGGGTGGGAGAGGTGCAGCTTCTCATCCTCACATCTGTCAGGAATTACCTAATTTCCACTGGAAAGAAAGAAATAGCTGTACTGCTTTTTCTGGAAAATTCCTGCCTAATGCAATGCACAGCTCATGGTTTAAGGTTGGATTGGGTGTTTTAAAGGCATGATTGTGGATGGGGGATTTCTTCCTGTATTGAGTTGGGCATAGGACAAAAACACCATTTAAACTGAATAAATTTTCTTGTAGGCACTTGAGCATTAATGAGACCTGGAAGGAGGAAAGAGAGGGTGAGAAAGAAGAGATTTTTCGGCAGTTGTCTATTATACATTATTAGATTGCTACAAATACCTATATATTTATTTATTTATTTCTCTGTAAATACTTGTGTATGTATGTGTAGGTAGCAACACATTTTACTGTTTCACCAAGAGACTAAAAAGTCTCTTGGGTTTTTCAAGCCCGAAGTGTCCTGGCTGTTTAATTTGTCAGCTCTAAGGGTATTCAGCACAGGGTGATTTTTCTCATATGTTGCAGTTTAAATTGTCAGTATGAGGGAGGTTTAGTGGGTTGGAAGTGTTGTTTCTGTCTGCTCTGATGGAGTCTGAGTCTCTCCTGTCGTGAGAGGGACCGGGCAGGCTGGAGTGCTCATTTTGATGAGGATTTCTGGGACTAAGAGCAACAAAATTTGTTGTAGGGAGCTCAAAGTAACTTCATCCTTAGGAGAAGTTAAACTCAGGGCTCTGCTGATGTAAATTTTGGTGCATTTGGATGTTGAGAGGATTTTTGTGTTGAGTTTTACATTCTTTTAAGTTGCAGGGTAATATTGTCAGCACTTTTTAAGTGGGTTGGCTGTGTCGCTGTTCTGTGGCATATAATGGGCTGCTTGTGGTTGGGTTTTCTGTTGTTTCATTTTTAATTTGTTTTAAATCTTTGTTTTGAGAGGGAGTTGAGGAGAGACTTCAGATTTCCATCGGATTTTTTTGTTTTGTTTATTCAAGTGCTTGCTGGCCTGTTGTCACTCTGTGGCACTTCGCTCCCTGGATGCCTCAGTTCAGGATCTGCCTGAATTTCACCTCCTGGGGTTCGAAGCCCATCTCAGGGGTAGGATCTTGCTTGTCCTGTGCTGTGACTTTTGAGTAGAGAGATGAGGGAGAACGGCACATTCTGTTTAAAAAAAATATTTGAGGTAGATGGTTTTACTGTGGGCTGTAGCATCATTGGAAATTCAGCAGCCTCTAAATTTTTGATGAAGAGGGAACTGCTGACAAATTGCTGCAGGTGACCCTTGGAGCCGGGGCAGCCAGCGTGGCTCAGCATTCCTGGGGCTCCGTGCGGCGAGCCCAGCGGGACGTGGGTGTTCAGTCCGGCTGGGACACGGCGAGAGGCACGCAGCAACTTTGTTCTGGCCAAGGAATATCAAAGTGGAATTATGTATGCAGTGGAAAGGGATGAGTTTTTATTGGGGCAACCGTGCAGGATGAAAGAGGCTTTTGAAGTTGTGGTTTGTAGGGGATGGAACCCAAGGTGCTTTGAGAGAAATGCTGCTCTTGGTGCGTCACCGGAGGCTGCTCTGTGTGTGTGGATAAAGGCTCTGGACTCTGGAATGAGGAATGGATCATAAAATCCTGGGCTGACCCCAGCAGGAAAGGGGGGATTGTGCCCCTGTGCCCCCGTGCTCAGCTGAGCCCCCACCTGCAGAGCTGCCCCAGCCCTGGCCCAGCACAGGGAGGGCCTGGAGCTGCTGCAGAGAGCCCAGAGGAGGCTCCAGGGGATCAGAGGGATGGAGCAGCTCTGCTGGGAGGGAAGGCTGGGACAGCTGGGAGTGCTCAGCCTGGAGAGGAGAAGCACTGGGGTGACCAAATTGTGGCCTTGGTCCTGAAGGAGCTACAAGAAGGATGGAGAGAGACTGTTGACAAGGGTGTGGAGTGACAGGACAAGGCGGGGGTAGCTTCAAACTGACAGAGGGCAGGGATAGATGGGATACTGGGAAGGAATTGTTCCCTGTGAGGGTGGGCAGGCCCTGGCACAGGGTGCCCAGAGCAGCTGTGGCTGCCCCTGGATCCCTGGCAGTGCCCAAGGCCAGGCTGGACGGGGCTGGGAGCAGCCTGGGACAGTGGGAGGTGTCCCTGCCCATGGCAGGGGTGGCACTGGGTGGGCTTTAGGGTCCCTTCCAGCCCAGAGCATTCTGATTCCAATGGTCACCCTTATTTTCAGGGATTAAATATTGACTCAGCAGCAGCATCTTCTCCATCCCAAGGCTTCCTGTGCTCGTGGCAGTGAGTCCTGGCAGCCTGGGAGAGTCTGTAACACAAATGCAGACATCAGAGTCATTCCTCTTATGGAAATACAAATCAGGTCTCACCCTTTCCCCTCACTGCAGCTACACAAGCCACAGTTCACCCAACTTCATATTTGACTTTTTTTTTCCCCCAACAGCTCTGATTTATTTATCATAATTCTCAAGCCCTACATTATTTTGAAGTGATTTGTGACATGCCGTCATGTGGGTTCACAGAATTTCTGACCTCTGGAAGTACCTGTCTTGGAATGCCTGGTTGAAGGCGATGACCCATCTGTGTTATCAAAAGGGTGTCTGAAATTGGTAGGTTACGGGGGGAAAGCCTCAGGCATACAAAATATAAGAACAGGGGCCTGAAAATGACAGAGGAAATACTTGATTTGTGACAGGTCACTATTCTGGAAATAAAAAAAAAGAATTATTCAAGTTGATTATTGGCTTGAAATATTGTTATTCCAAGAAAGGAGGAATTAATGGGCAGAGCACAGGTCATGTCATCAAGGGTGCATTGCAATTTTAACATTTTTGTGTTAATCAGCAGGGGTTTAAATGCATGAGGTTGTTTTGCTGCCGTGTGCCATGGGCTGGGAAGGCATTTAATAATTACTGAAGTACAAAGAAATGTATCTGTACAAATGGAAATATTTAAAGTAGCAGCTGAAGTTGGTTTTTGGCCGTGACTGGTGAATATGAATAACTACTTCCAATTTTATTAACACTTGCAGGGAATCTCCAACTTTTCTCTGTGCTATATATGCAAAATTCTGTGTTACCACAGGTAAAGAATTCTTCCCAAGACGCTGCAGCCTGAAAGTATTTGGTTTTTAACATCCTTCCCTCCTGTATGTTTGGGAAGTACAATTTTGGCACTGAGTGAAGGTTTTGCTTGGAGCCTGGGAGTGAGTTTGGTGTTAAGTAGGGAATAAAGTCTGTGTGCAGATGAGGCAAAGCAATTTCCACAGAAGTTCACTGTGTGGACGTTTCACCAAGTAATACAGAAAAGGGCAATATGATTTGGATTTAATTTAGTAGCTGCACTTTGAATTTGAAAAATTAACCTGCTCCATCAGTGGAACACCTTCACTGCACCAACACCAAAACCAGTTTCCAGTGGCAGGAGCTAAACATGTCAGGAGATTTGAGGCACTGTGGTGGGAGCTGGCCTGTCAGTGTATGTTGGGTGTTGAGCTGCCCTTGCTTCAAAGACTTATTAATTTTAAACTGTATCTCGTGACTGATTAAATGGCAAGAGTTTCAAGAGAGTCTGGTATTTCCCAGTAAACTTCGGGAAGAATGCAGAGCTGGCTCTTTGTGAAGTGTTCCCATGGGCGTCCTGGGATTGCTTGAGCTGAGCTGTCCCCACAGGTGTTGGAAAGTAAGAACCTCTGGCAAGATGTAAAGAGGCTCTCGAGTGGTTGACTCACAGAGTTGTGGAAGGTGATGGTATTAAAACAGAGAAGGATTCCTGAGGACTTTAAATGTCATTCCTTAATTATTTTCTCTTTGCAACTGCGCTGCGTTTATCGAGATGGAATAACTCCCTGGGTACAGGCTGGGCTGAGCTAAAGGTTTGTTAGTGGTTATAGCTCTGAGATGGCAGACCTGCAGATACCGAGTTCAGAAAACCCTGCTGGTGTGTTCAGGGGTTGGACTGTCGTGAGGGATGAGAGATAAAAAGCAGAGATGTCCTGTGACACCCAGAGTGGAGAGATGAGAATGTGGGGAGAGTGGGCATTCAATCACTGCAAATGCTCTTTGCTGCAGTGGGAGGAGGAGGGACTGAAATAAGTTTAGGGCCAGGGAGGACGTTCTGCAGAGCAGAACCACGTGTGTGATCCATGTTCCAGGGAGGTTTGGATCAAGCGCAGAGGATGGATGGGCTGGGCAGGCAGGAGACCGTGGCTGAGAGTCGATAAACGCAGCCAGACAGGAGAAGTTGTAATAAAACTCTCCACAGAACAGTTGCTGCTTCTTCCACATTAAGCTGTTGTAAATTAATTTTCTATAAAATGATGCTTTTAACTAGGCCTCTGCTAATGGCACACTGGAGAGAACTGTAATCCTGCTCAGTGCTTGGGAATGGAGAACTTTCCGTGCGAGTTCCTGGCTGGGTTTTGTGCTCGCAGCCCGGCTTGGTCAGGAGGATTTGTCTCCTGTCGGTGCCCCTGCAGGGACAGGAGGCTGAGGAGGAGCCACGGGCACCTCACGGGGGCTACCTGGGAAGCAGCTTCCTAATGAGTGGTGCTGCCGTGGAGCAAGGACCTAATGAGACCCCAAAGGAGTTGGAGCAATCACATTTTTCCTTGGAGCACCGTTTTAAACTTATCTTAGGAACAAGCCACAGCATTGCTTAGCAGGTTTTTTAACTCTGATCTTTGTCTTGCCGCTGTAGGTTTTAACTGGTCAATTCTTTTTTATTTACAGCCTTTCAGGTGTGGTAGATGCATTTGTGTTTCTTTCAGAAGTGCGCTGCCACTGCCGCCTCTGTAATGGTCAATATTGCCTCTGTGTTTTGTTTTCCAAAGACTTTCCAATCTCTAACATGAGATTACTCTGATACTTTACTCTCTAGATCTGCCTGGTGGATGATGTCAAATTGAATTAACTCTTTCCCTCGATTTCCCTCAAAAATCCCTTCTAAATTCTCTTCTTAAACTGGCACCATCTCTGCTTCAGTGCAACAAATAACGGATATCAGTTTGATTTTAATGAATAATGTTGGAACCGTGGATTCTGAGAGCTTTAATCTCTCAGAGCTGACAAGTACAGATCCTCAAAATACACTTCATTTGACCTGAGACCCTCGAAAAGGCTTCCAAAACTAGGTGATAACACTGAGATTATTAGTGTGTAATTGATAAAAGTGTGTTATATCGCTGGGTGAAGATAATAGAATTTTAGGTTTTGGGATATAGCAATATATACATACAGGTAAGAAGGTGGTGGAGTTAGGGTGGTGGTTAGTACCTCTTCTTTCTTCTTCTTTCTTCTCCATTTTTTATTAAGTTTGTAATGGGGTGAAACGGCCCTGCATTGCAGAGGCCAGGGCATTAGGTTATTGGGCTATAAGGAAAAATAAAGTTGTTGGCATAATACAATTGGGTAGCTTGGCCTTCAAAAGGCCCTGAAAGAACTCAACACCGACCGTTTTCCACCTTGCTAACTAAGAAGCACATTCTGTGTAGCTGTAACTTAGATAAGAAACAATAAACATCCAAGTCTCAAGAAGAAACCGCGTCTCCTGTGCTTTGATCTGGGCTCTGGGTAAAAGAACAAGATTAAAGCAAACAAAGAAGAATCCGACAAAATAATTAGTGGTCAGCTCTGGCATTGGACAGGTGTAACCTTGCCTGGATATTTGCAGACACTCTTGGCACTTTTGAGTTGGAGTCATCTCAACACAGATCCAAGTGAACTGGGCTGTGTTGGTATTGAAGCAGAATCTGGAGATTACCTGGTATTAGGGAAAGAGTGGCTTGATACATCAGGTGCAAATGGAGAACTACCACAGGGGTTCAGTTCTCTTTCTTCTTGATTTTCAAAAGCCTGTGTTTGTGGCATTTTTCTAATAATCTTTTTTTTATTGAACGTGGAGAGGTAAGTGTGGAGTTACCATGCAGAGCTGGAATATTTTCATCATGGCACTGGTGCCTTTCAGGCTTGGAGTAGGGGCTGTGGGAGGCAGAGGCTTGGTTCAGTGATGGGGAAGATTTAACTGTTCATCTGTTTCCTCGCTGAAACCAAGTGGATTGGGTGATTTTGCACAACTGCTAATTTCATTTGGAGGGAAATGAGAAGTGGCTATCCCTCCTGCCTCCCTCCCTCCCTAGAGATAAAATGGGCTATTTGAGCTTCCTGTGGGGTGTTCAGCGCCTCATCTTTCCATGCTGCCCTGTGGAGATGACTTTACCATTAACCAGAATGAAAATCTCATGATTTATCCAGATGAGGCCCTGGCACAGGGTGCCCAGAGCAGCTGGGGCTGCCCCTGGATCCCTGGCAGTGCCCAAGGCCGGGCTGGGAGCAGCCTGGGACAGTGGGAGGTGTCCCTGCCATGGCAGGGGTGGCACTGGAGGGGCTTTAAGATCCCTTCCAACCCAAACCCTTCCATCGTTTTCTGAGATTTTAATGATTCCCTCCCTTAGCAAAGATCTGCTGACCTCTAGTGTCAGGACATCACTTGATTTTCTGTGCTGTGGTTTGTGATCGATACAGAAAAATAAGTTCTGGGTCTCCATAGCTCTCCTGAGTTCCAGGAATTTCTGATTAATTTAGACTCGATGACTCTACAAATTCCTCCATCTCAAACTCCAAGTTTAATATGAACTTGCCAGCCAGCTCTGACAAGTTCTAGTTCTATATATAGAAATAAAAATTCCACCTTTAGGGAAGTACTGCTTTTTCTGTTTGACTCTGCATAGTAAAAATTAAGGTCACTGAATAAAATTACTGACTCTTGAATCTTTCCCAAACTTTTTATTTCTTTCAGACATTCTTGTACATCACTTGCCATATAATATGATCTAGAAGTTCATAGGTCTTGGAAGGCTAATTTTGTAGGAAGAAAAATGAAGCTGAATATTTTTTATGTGTGCTCTCCCATCCTACTTAATTTGTTTGGCTGGTAATTTGTTTGGCTTTTTTTCCTGGATAACCAGTTGTTTCCTTCAAAAAAATTGTTGTAGCAACTCATGAGAATTGCCTTTTCTCTGCAAGTTGAAGAAATATATAATAAAGAAATGAAATCTGTTAATTTTTCCTGGTGTTTTTTGCACTGCTTCACAGCTCTGGGTTTTTTTCCTGCTTTGAAATAACTTTGGCTTCTGAAAACAGAGCACTACCTAATAATAGGAAGCTTTCTGATTTAAAACATAGATTTCTATTTCCTTGTGCATATTCTCTGGCTATTACTTCGTTTCTTTACAATCTTTTCCAACCTCAGCAGGTGCTTTTTAAGTCCTTTTATTTCCAAAAACCCCAGGTAATGCTGTGGATCTGCCCCTTTGCTTCTGTAGAGGGGGACATAAAATGACTCTTAACATTAAGAGTCATTTTATTATAATCCATATTTTAATATTAAAATAAACATTAATTTGTAAGATGGAACATTTTGGAAACAAAATCCAGAGGCAAGGGGCTGGGACCTGAAAAACAGCTGGGGTTATGTCAGAGCTGTGAAGGTGACAGAGATGCTCAGCGTTGTCCTTGGGTTTTGGATCCCTGCCTTGGCTGTGGATTTCTTTGGTGCGGGTTATTTCCACGGGAGAAATAATTAGGGTATGTATATTATAAAAAGCAACTCACTGCAGCCTTTCTAATATAATGTTTTGGGGTTTTTTAACATCTGATGGGGACCTTAATTTTTAGATTATTGCGATAAGAAGGAAAAGCTTACAGTGAAGCTGAGCTGCTGTGGTGTTCAATATTTTATTGGGGGTTTTTTTGTTCTTTTTGGAGTAATTTCGAAGCCAGAGGCTCTCTCCAGTGCCAAGCATTGACCAAGGGCCTGTAAACAGCCTGATCCCGCTGACTTGGCCAGGGGCAACTCAGCTTTGGAGCCCTTCATGTACCTCCCCGCAGGGAAAAACTACTTTGGGCTTCTCTCTTTATGGGAAAGCGGTGAGCTGAGGAGAAGCCTCAGTCAGTTCATACTTCGGGAGTACATCTGGTTTGCATCTTCTAAAGAACAGACATTATTGAGCAGAAGGATACATTTATCTGGCTTAGAGCTGCAGATTTGAGCGCTCCTGAGTGTGATGCTTTTAAAAGGAAACAGCAGTACTCAGGAATAGATCCTAGATTAGCAAAACCTTACAGAACTCAGGGAAAATGAAGTGTTTAAAGTGATTTGAGTCTTACAAGGTTAGCTGATAGCTACTATTCTCTCTTTAGATATTAAAATTTATTAAAATACAATGCAGCCAGAGGTTGGGATGTATTTTTATGATTTTATACCCACATACAAAGCTTTCCAAATTTTTTTTTTTTAGCCTCTATCAAAGCAGGTTTTCTTGGGCCTGAATTGGATCTATCGTGTTCTGCTTTGCCCAGAACACTTTGAGAACAAAACCAAATTAATTTAGCATTTTTTTTTTCCTCGCAAGACTGCAAGAAAGCTGCCACACAGGAGTGACCTACTTTAGTATTCCTGCTTCACCTCCTCCCCTCTCCCCTTCCTGCCCTCCTGGCTGCCCTCACTGCTCCGGGCAAACACTGCAGTTGTGGAATCCCTGGGTTCCGTGGGCTGGGACGGTGATGCTCCAGCAGGATTCAGCTCTGCAGCCCCAAGCTGGGGTGTCTGGGACCTGCCTCTGGCTCTCCGTGGATAACCTTCCTTTGGGAAGGATCTGCAGTGCCCCTTGGAAACACAGGGCGAGGAATGGCCAGCTCCAGGTTTTCAGCTTCAACAAGAAGTTTTTTGGTTGTTCGGTTTATTTTTGGCTGGTTTGGTTTGCTTTTTTTGTGTGGGTTTTTGGTTTGGTTTGTTTTTGTTCTGCTGGTCTTGAGTTTCTGTGGGTTTGCTCTGCAAAACCAAAAGCTAAACAGCAAGTGAGAAAATTAAAGTCTAGAACTGGAGATCTGCTGCAAAACAGGCTCCTACCTGTCTTGGTGAGACCTCACTTTTTTGTCTGGCTCAAAGAAAAGTTTTGACGATGCTCTCGGGCACAGGGTGTGTGACCCTCAGGGTGTCCTGTGCAGGGCTAAGGTTGGATTTATGACCTTTGTGGGTCCATTCCAACCCAGTGGTCTGTGGACAATTACACTGTTGCCAAAGCACTGTTTTGAGGTTTTTAACATGCAAAATTAACAGAATTTATTGTACTCCTGTCACTCCTTTTGGAAGCCAATAACATGTCAGCTGCATATCACACACACTTGCTGATCTGAGACCCATGAGAACTGGGTGAGGCTCCTAAAACTGTGGTACCCAGAGAGCTGCCCTGGGCTGGGATATTCCCCTTCCTGTTTTAGGTGCCTGGGAATTGCTGTATCCCTGCAGGGAGCCTTCCTCTGGGGCAGCTTTGCTGGCAGCAGGTTCCTGCTGGGGGATCAATAGCAATTACTTGATAGAGATGTGAGGGGTTGGATTTGCTTCTTTTCTGGTCTAGAAGCACGTGGGAAAAATGAGAAAGCAAGAACTTCATTGTTACAAGGGAGAGGATGCCGCTGCCAGCTCTGTGTGGAGGTGACAGTGGGTCCCACGTGAGCCTGGGATAGCAGGATGAGGAAAAAATAATCCTCTTGTGGCAAAGGGTGATGTGTTTTGGAGGAGTGGAAATTCTCCTAGCAAATCACAGGCTGGGGATGTATCAGAGGGACCCTCTGCTTGAATTTGTTTTCTGGGGAGCTTAGCTTGAAATTCAAACATTTGATCTACAGCAATATTAAACCCTTAATTCTAATTAAAAAAAAATAAATAAAAAGAGGCAGTTCACGTGGAAACATCAAGTTCAGACAGCTCAGATTTGGCTCCTCAGAATTAGAAGTTGCTTTCTTGACCTTAATATTGCCGTGCACTGATCTGTAGGCTTATTCTGGAAGGAATCATTTAGTCTGAGCCATGTTCTGTCATCTCCCCTTCCTCTGAAGAAAGAGGATGCTGTGGAAGTGACATCCAGAAAATATGAAGACCACAGTTGTACTACAGCTGAAGAAAAATTATTATGAAGCTTCTTTAGGGAAAAAATACAAGTAAAATACGTCCTACCTGGGTTAGTAGGGCTTGGCACAGGGTTTGTCATCTGGCCAGGTAGAAGGGGCAGTAAATTGGTTTACTGCTTGTCACAGCACCTGGTGCGGAAGTGCAAAGAGGAATTAAAAACTAAAAAAGCCATCAGTGAGCACATCACACTCAAGTGCATCAAGAAGAGGATGGGTTGGACATGGCTTTAATTAAATCAGTTACTGGTTTGTGTTGTTGCCAGCGTGGTTTGGACAAGGCAAGTGCAGCACAAGCTGCTCCTCACAGATGTGTTCAGCTGCTGAACTGTATGGTTGCACTTCATGCACTCCCTTCCCTTAAATCTTCTGTATCTCACAAATAAATCAGTGCTGGGGCTTGGTGGGAAGTGGGAGCTACAAGGTCAACTTACCTGTCAGCTCTGCTCCTGCTGGAGAGTAAAACCTCCAGCACCTTATATACATGAAAAAATGTGAAATATGAATGCACCCTTCTGTTGGGGATTAAGTCCTGGAAAAAAGAGGAACATGAAAGGATCTGTCAACTTTGTATTTATTCAAAAGCGCATTAACAAGGAAGCCAGTTCTTAAGGACCACCAAGGGATTCAGTTTTATGTCTGTTCTTTTAACAGGTTAAACCTTGCCACCCGAGAGACTGAGCACACAGTTCCCCTGAGACAACCAGAGCTCCTGGATCCAGGCGACTGAAGATGCTGCTGCTGCTGCTGTGGAAGCAGCTGCTCCTGGTGTCACTGGCTGGCTGCCTTGCAGGTAACAGTCATCTCTGACTTCTCTTTTAGAGCTGTGCTTCAGCTCCCAGATTCAAGATTTCAGCTGCACTTGGGGAGGAGAACCCAGAGGCTTTGAAATGCGAAAGTTATGTAGAGTTTAGAAACCAAGCATGCAATAGAGGTGTTAAATAATGCAAGATACTAAAAGTGAGTGAATTAAAAGAACCTTTGCTATGTAGGGACGTGCTTTCAAAGCAAGCAGAAGATATTTGAATGCATGACGGGTGCTGCTGGTAGCAGTGCATTGTAGGTGTGCTGACTGAGGAGCTGCAGGATGTGTTTGTCTGTCACTGGACACTTCAGGTTCTTGCTGAGGCCGATCGCTGCAGCTTTTCTCAAAACTCTGCTTTGGAATGGGGTTTATTCCTGAGGAGCAGCGCTGTGTCACTGCTGAGTTGGTGCAGAGGTTTGCTTTTCTTGCTGTGCCAGACAACTCTCAGTGTTTGGAGCTGGTGCTGCTGTCGAGGTCTCCTCTCTGCTGCCACATCAGCTCTGCAGAGTCATTTTTCTTCACCTTACCAAGCTCAGTGCTCGCTCACAGAAGCACGAGTTCCTGCCTCTCCTTGGTGATCTCTGTGCTCAGCTTGTTCTGCTCCAGCATCCCCAGTGATGCCAAGTGTGGGAGGGGAGGGGAGGGGAGAAGCTCCTGTCCTGTCCTCAGGGCTTGGCTCTGGTGAATTCTGTGCCCCTTGGCTTTGCCAGGCCTGCCAAGAGTGGAGAGGTGCCCAAATCCACCCTGTGCATCCTCCTCAGAATGGCCAGCACAGCTCTGGGGAGGAGGGCAGTGCCTGTACTTCAGCTGAGGCATGAAAATCCAGTGGTTTATGCCCAAGCTCTGCTGTGGATGGATGAGTTTGCTTTCCAAGAACTCCAGTGCCGGAGGGGATGGAGGGAAAGGCTGAGGCTGCCCTGGGCAGTCCCCTGGCTGCGATTCCCTCCTGATCCTGTGCTGTGCCAGCCTCTCCTTCCATCCCCTTCCTCCCGTGACCAGTGCTTGTGTCCTGGCTGTCCTCAGGAGGGTTGGAATCCCACACACAGCTCCAAGATAGATGGATTTAGCTTTTAATGGAGACTTAGAAGGCTGGGATTTGCTTTTGGCTCAGTCAAGAGCTTTAAAGAAAGGGAAGTGACATTGTTAAACCAGCCTGTGTCCATCCTCCCAGCCCTTCTTTGCACCTATTTCAGGTCGCTCCCTGCAGCTGGGTGCTTGCCAAATGTCAGTTCAGTGGTCATGGGGAGTTGGTAGATTGGAGGACCAGCAAGAAGTGAAATGAAAAGCTCTTTTTTCCGATTTCCAAAAGCTGGTGTGGTGGGGCAGGACTGCTTGGGAGCCTTGGGCACCCACCACGGATGTACATCCCTGATTTGGCGTGGTTGAATTGCTGCCCTGAGGATGTTGTGTGGAGCCCCAGTCAGCACTTGCAGAGAGAGAGCTGGAGCCAGATGCAATTTGCTGAACAGCAGGAACTGAGCTTTGCCTGACCCATCTCCCTCAAAACCCTGCAGAAGGGCTCAATCCTGACATAAAAATCTGCTGATACTTGGAGCCTGGCATGTGTCCAATGCTAACATTTACCTGTTTGCTTCAGTTGCATGAATAGCTTTAGTGGACCTTTGGAACAGCAGGCTGCTAAAATCCACTGGGGAATCCTGGAGCTGAATTGATTTCAAACCAGATTTTAGTAAGAGCACGCTGAAAAGGTAAAAACAAGTTGTCAAACAGTTTGGAGAATGTTATTTTAAGCTCTTATTAAGATAGATCAGCAGGTATTCTGCCTCCCCATAGAAAACCATTTTTCTTGTGCTTTGCCTATAAGCAAAAAGACAGTTCTTGTAAGAACTGTGTGCAGTTCAGTGTTATGAAATACTATCATAGCTGCAGAAAAGGAGATGATGCTGATCTTGGCTTATAAAGCCTGACATCCTCTGTCTTTGCAGATAATGTATTTCAAACCAGGCCCCTTATTGCAGTGTCCTATATTGAATTTTTCTTTTCCTTTATCTGATGTGAATCTTCATAGTTCATCAAAGAGGGGAATGTGAGAGGATCTGATGAAAAAAAACAGTGGCCCTTGGGTTTTTGTTTATTGAAGTATGATTACGTCTGTATGACTAATGATCCCATGGTCTTTTTGTCCATTTACCTTGGGGAGCAAAAAGGTGATTACAGAGCATTAAATATACATATGTGGGGTTTCAAAATGTCTGC
Source organism: Dryoscopus gambensis (assembly GCA_013389985.1). Lineage (NCBI taxonomy): Eukaryota > Metazoa > Chordata > Aves > Passeriformes > Malaconotidae > Dryoscopus > Dryoscopus gambensis. The sequence continues at coordinate 227,746 of WEIT01030453.1, read as the reverse complement.
CTCGTTAGGAATTTCAAAACACACACTTTAGCATTATTATGTTTAAATTACTCTGAAGAGCAATGTCAAAGATAAAAAAGTAAAATATGCAAAACAACATCAGCAGTGAAAATGCCAAACTAAGCTGTGGTGAAGTCCTGCATTAATTCCAGGTGTAACTTCTTGCTGCTTCTGATTCTTTAGGGCCTTCAGCCCTCCTGAGTGCCCTGACTGCACTTTGTCCTTGGGGGAAGGGGGTAGCAATTCCTGTCTGGAATGTGTGAGGATGAACTTGGTGAACAGCAGAGAGAACTGAGGTGAAGCCCCATCAGATGAGTGTGTGAAAGCCTCCCCGCAGTTCGGGAGGCAGCTGCGTTTTCTGACCGCTCTTGCAAGTTTTGGCTTCATTTTCCTGCTCCACTGGAGAGGAGGAGAAGGCTCCTGGGGAGCCCCAGCTGGCACAAAGTGCAGTGCCTGGGCTGCTCCAGCCCTGCCCACTGCTTGCTTTGCTTTCTCATAGTGCTCTGCTGTTTTCTGCTGCTAAAACCAGCCTCCCTCTCCTCCCCAGACAGGTATGGTTTTAAAGGGTCTCCTGAGAATTAACAGGAAAAACAGCTTCTGAAGGATGGTGGAAGGGGAAGGAAAGCTGTGAATAAAGAGAGAGTTCAAAGAATCAAAACAAGGAGGACTCTGTGGGTAAATGTGTAAAATTTTTCCCCGTCAGGAGATGAAAGGGCACATTTCAGACATCATGTCCAGGGTGAGACCTGGAGCCGCCACTTGGATCAACTCTCTCTCCTAAAATTCTGACTCCTTGCCACCACAAACAGTGTATCCTAACTCTGTCTTTGCTGCACTTTATTTAAAGAGAGAAAAACAAAAATAATTATTAAATTTTTTTCCTCCAGCCATTGCAAGCCTTGGCCAAAAAGAAAAACCACCACTGAAAAACAAACAACAAAACAAAGCCACAAACAAAAAACCCAGCCAAAGCACTACTGTGATATACAGAAACTATTTGGACATTGAAGCTTGGTTCCTGTTCTATCACTTTATACTAAAATTTGCCAATAGGGAGGTTTTTCTTCTAATTCCTTATTCAGTAGTCCATTTGAGTTTAAAACTAGATCATATTATTGGTATTTCTTTATGTCAGTTCAGGTGTTTTTATTGCTTTCATTTTCATTTTTTCATTTTGTTTTCTCAGTCTAATACAGAAATAAACTGTTAAGCCCTCAGGCACAGCAGTGTCATGTATCAGATTCACAGTTCTCCTCTTTTTTAGTATCAAGTTTAGGAGACTTATGAAATTGGAAAGCATGAGTCTTTCTTTATTTTCCAAAGAGCATGAAAACAAACCTCGTGTGTTCTTACTGCTCTGCTGTTGTTATTAAATCATGCCACAAGGAAAGCAGAAATATCCTCTTCAGCTTTAGTCTTTGGTGAGTTTCTGTATGGATAAAAGTCCATTTGTAGGAAAAAAATAAATAGCACCATTTACTACTCTTGTTCAAATTCAGTTTTCATTAAGAGTTACAGCCTTCAGACAGAGCCAGCCTGGCTCTTGATGCATAATGCTTTTGCATATTAATAGTAAACTGCTTTTTGTGCATTATCCATGTCCAGCCATCATGTTCGAGTGCAGCTGTGCCAGTAGGGACTGTCAGAATTGTTTAGCTGGGATGGCTTGTGCAGTGCTGATGCGTTAGGTTTTAACTTTTATATTTTTCCAATCCTGTGTTGCCCAGTGTGTGACTCTGCAGTCTCTTGTGGCTCATGAGCTGCTCTCCCAGGCCAGACAGACACAACAAAGCTGCTCTGAGCTCGCTGTTCAAGGACTCTCAGACTGTCCTAGGCCCAAAAAGTGTAAACTGGAGACTCTAAAGAGGTGAATAAATTACATCATTAGCTAAAGTTTTAATTGGTGAATTTATGCTGATATGCAAATGGACCAAACCTATAACAGTGTGAAGAACTCATGACCTGCCGTCCATCTCGGGGTCCATTTTGGAGGCAGCCTCTGGCTCCCCAGGGTGCACCTTTGAAGGCCTCTCAAATAAATCCCTGCCTTTATTCCCTTACTCCTGTCTAGTCTCTGTTTCTAGGTAGCCACTCAAGGCATCAGCGCTACCAGGATTCAAGGCACAGACAGAAAATTTGGGTTGAGTTAGTTACAAAATGAGAAACCGGTCTTAAGAGTTTCTGCTTTTGTCTGAAGTGTTTGGTGCTCATTTACCTTGAGGAGCAAAAATGTAATTACTGAGCATTAAATATATATGTATATATATTTATATGGAGTTTCAAAATGTCTGCCTTTTTAGGAATTTCAAAACACACACTTTAGCATTATTATGTTTAAATTACTCTGAAGAGTAAAAAAATGGGTAAAATATACAAAACAAGGTGAACAGTGGGAGTGTAAAACTCCTCTGTGAGCTGTGGTGAAGTCCTGAATTAATTCCAGGTGTAACTTCTTGCAGCTTCTGATTCTTGAAGGGCCTTCATCCCTCCTGAGCACCCTGGCTGTGCTTGGTCCTTTGGGGAACTGGGGTAGCAGTTCCTGTCTGGAGCTCCAAGATCTGGTGACAGGAAATGAAGTGGGGGCTGTAAATCTGGGAAGGCCCCGTGTTCAGCTTTCCCTTTGCACTGAACCCCGACGTAATCCCAGGCCTAACTCTGTCGTGGTGGACACGGCCCGGTGTCCAGGCTCGGGCAGGGAGCAGTTTGTCCTGCTGTGGTTGAGTTTGGGTTGAGAGCTGAGATGGTGGGAGCTTAGGGCACACCCAGCTCCACCTCTTGCTGTGCCCCAGGGTAAATCTTGCCCTTCCTCTGCAGCTTTTCATCCTCCTGCAGCAGCCTTGGGCACTCGTGAGCGAGGAGGTGACCACAGTTGTAATCCATTCCCTTGGAATTAGGTGAGGAGGAAAAACAGTCTCTTTCATGAGGATCTGTGTTTTCTGGTCAGCTAAATATAAGCCCAGGGCAGCCCAAAGCCCATGAAAAGGCCTTCATTGACACCCCAACCTTTCTCCAAGTTCATGGATTTCCAGGAGTCTGGATTTCCATGAAGGGCATGCTCTTGTTGGTTACAACATTGAATTCCACAGGTGCAGGAAATACTGTGATATTCAAATTCTTTTTGAAGAGAGAGCTTTAATAGCTTTTGAAGAGTCTCCTCGGTTTCTGCTTTATCTTTCAAGCTGAGGAAAGCCTCCTCTTGAAAAGCAGCTCCCTCGTGCTGCAGATACTGTCTAACCTTAAAGCTGAATCCTCACCTTCAGACAATTAACGCTTCATTTCAACAAGACAAATGCTGCCTTTATCTTCATTAATTAAGCTTATTGCAGATTTGATGGCATTTGAATGGAGAAATTTTGGCTAGTGGCAATTCTGATTTTTACATAAATTACCGAGAAGGAATTTCCAAGCAGCTTATCTGCAATAAAATTGTGCTACTGCAAATATTACTGAGCATGAAGGCTGTACATTTGTACTGACACAATTCTTCTGCCTACTGCAGTTTAAAGTGCAGTACAATAGAGCAGGTAATTCTGATATATTTCCTGTAAAAGGTTATGGGGCTTGAGCACACTGGATAGTAATCCCTACTGCAATACTTACTCCAATCCACAAGCTAAATATTTATTTAATAGGAATTGTGATAACTCCCAGTGCCTTAGGACTTCTGTTTGCTGATTTTTTGGTAGATAGATCATTGCCGGGTATTTTGTGTATGGCTACTTATTTGCTGTGTGACTTCAGCCTTTTTTCCTGGGCACCTTGGAAAAAGTGACTTTTGAAGATTCCCAGCTTCCCTGATTTCCCTTAGCATGAAATCTGCCTGCCTCATGACAAGGACAGGGCAGGAGCCTCCCCACAGGTGTTTTTTGGGTTAGTGTGGGCCACCATGGACAAAGTTTCAGAAGAAGTGAGGTCCTGGAACTTATTGCAAGACCCTTGGCTTCCATCCGTTCCTGCCCTTGGGCTGCTCAGGGAAGCTCAGGACACCACAGAGTTAAAAAAATCAGAATAAAGAGGCTGTGACTGACAGTTGGAAAACAGGGAAGGTACACTGGGTTGAAATCTAATGCTGAATAATTTGGCAGATGTTCAGGAAAACAGCAGAACTCAGAGTAATTCAGTTTGCATTTAAAAAAAAGCTCTTCAGTAGAAACTGTTCTGATTTTTGTTGTTGTTCTTAATGATGATGTTCAAAATGAATGCTTTAGGTTTTTAATTCTTGGTGATTTTAAATATGCGGCTGCCAGTGCCTTGGATAAAAGCTGTAGTTGTGCCATAATTAACCTCTCAGTTTCGTGTGTAACAACAAATGTGTTAATAGTAGCCTTTAGCTCTTCCAACACAGGATGTACATATCAGCAGTGAGTTTTCAGGGATCAGTGTTTATCAGGGATTAGAACACAATTTACACCCTGTTTTTTCAGTAACAGAATAACTCAACACAGTAAAGTATAAAGCTTAAGCTCAAACATATTTACTATACGTGTTTGAAAACCTAAGCGAATAAAAGCTCATTTATATTCTTGTCTGATTAGCACAATCAGAACTTATTGATGCTAAAACGAGCCAAATTTCCATAACTATAAACAGAATATTAAAATATAGTTGACTAGCAGAGCATGATGTTTTTCCCCTCCTTGGATGGAACATGGAGTTACGACTTTCTTGGTAACTTTTTAGGAGTCTTTTAATAAAGTCAGAGGCATTTCAAAGCCAGGCCTTTGTGCAGGGAAGCAGAACTTTTCCTACACAAGTGTTTGCTGCCTTGGAACAGACGGCAGAAGATGAGACGTGGGTAAATGTGTTTGTGCTTGGCTGTCCTTTATTTCTGCATAGTTGGGGGTCAGATGTTCAGGGACTGAGTGGAGAAACATTTGAGCCTAGAAACCACTTTATCTGAAGCAGCCACTACAAGTATTTGTAGCATTTTACTCAGTGTATGGGACCAGAAAGGCTCTGTGAAGAAGGGCAGGTATGGAGTGACTTCGTGCAGTGATACAAATAAAGGAATTAGGTACTGAAGCCAACTGGGTGATTTCCTGTGGTGTAAAATGAGAATGACAGAATGGTTTGGGTTGGAAGAGACCTTTAAGATGATTCGGTTCCGCCTGCTGTCACAGGCAGGGACACAGAAACATGGAGTAGCACAACGCAAGGAGTTGTGAGCAGACCTGGGTTTGGCTGTGATGAGCTTGTGCACGTGACGCAAGTTTCCCTTTCAATTGCCAGGAAAAAGCCTAATGGCACTTCGGAAATTCTTGTGTGGTCCCAAGGGTCTGGGTGAAGAGTTCCAAAGTTGAGACGTGCCACGTTGTCCTAAACACACATCAGGGTTTGTTCCTATCTTTTAAGTGTCATTTTGGTAAAAAGTGACGTGTGAGGAATTAGCGTTGCTTTTGTTCAGCAGAGACAGCAGAGTGTGTCAGGATCCTGTTTGGAATAAGCAGAAAATTTTGCAGCTCCAGAGCTGCCACTCCACCCTCACAGACTGTGCTTCCAGTGAGCTGCAAAGTCACACCTTGCACCTGCTTTGCAGAATAATTTGGTGGCAACTCGAGGTGCTCTGCATGCAGCAAGAATCAAAGGACTGCGAAGGAAAACGTAACGTTCCCTTGCCTTTGGCAGTTGTTGTGCAATGAGAACTTGAAAATGGTTTAAACCTGAATTAAAAATAACTTCATTTGCATAGTCAAGGGTAATTAATGTATATTTTATCCTGATTCCTCGTACAGCTATTTTTAACTCTGAAAGTAATAAAGAAAATCCTCAGATAGTTTGATGTTTGATTCAGTTAAGGATTCTCCTGTACCTCAAAGATGGCACATGAAGATCTCACTGTTGGTAAACACGTGAATGGCAAATTTTGGTATTGGAGATAATGGGCATAGCTTGGGAGAGATAAGATGCAAATAAGAATTCCTCTTCCAAAGCTGTGCTGCATGTTCAATACAAGTTTTTAGCTCATTCATTCCAGATTATTTCTAGTCTTTATATTGCCAGAGATCATCCACTGGTAGAGACTTTACGAATTGGGAATTTTAAGGTTTCATCCCATTTCCTGTTTTTAAGGTTTCTCTGTAGGGAGATTGTATGGCTCTGTATTTAGTGAGTCAGGGCAGCTCTGGGGGCGTGGAATGGAAGGAAAGACTTTCTCCCTACACCTCTCAAAATGAGAAGAAACATTTATCCTGTATCAACAACGTGAAGGTAGGACAGATTCATCCCTTTCCATGATGTTTTGTGCTGGCTGGGAAGCGATTCCGGCAAGCGCTGATAAGAGACAGTGTTTTCTGAGATAAACTCCTGACAGTAATGGTGCCTTGACTTTTTGGGGAGAAGGAGGCGTGTGACAGTTCCTTCTGCCTGCAGAATTTGTAAGAACTGCCTTTGATTGCAGCTGTAGAAGAACCCTAAATCTGAATTTGCTTACTAGCCTATGTAAAACTTTACTGTAGACCATAGACAGTAGTTAAAAGTAAGACAATTACATTGCTGAATCTATTTTTTATACTTAATTTTTATATAAAATCTAATGATTCATCTCCAATTTCACATCTACATCCATAGCATTGCTGCAGAGGGGACATAATTCAGCTTTTGCAAGAGTTTGCCAAGTGAGTGACAGTAGTGAGCAACATATTGGAAAATATTACTTCTAATTCATTTTTTAAAGTTTTTTGAATCTTAATATGAAATATTGTATTCTGTAAAGAGATTCTGACGAGAAAATGAAATTACATAAAAGCAGAGAGGAAATGAGGGAGAAAAAGCAGTTGTTTCAGATCATAACCTCATTGGTTGGGGTGACAGTTTCAATTCCATCTGAGTTCTCTCCAGTTCTCATCCTTTTTATGTTGGATTAAATAACAGTTTTTGTCTTCTTATTCCCATAGCAACCTTATCTCTCTTTATTTTTTTTGATGTAAATCTGCTTGTCTCTTACTATCTTTCAAAGCTTGTGCATGAATAGCTTGTGAAGGAGAGGAGTGTGGCAAGGAGAGAGTAGAGACTTTCTGGCATGGAAAATAAGGGAAAGAATATTTTGAAGCAAGAAATAGAGAGCCAAAAAAATACTTTTTTCCTCCCAAAGGTATTTATGACTTTTTTTTCTATGTAGTTTCTTCATGAAGGCCGAAACTTAAGTGCTGTTTTAGGACGTTGCCTGAGCTTAACTCCTCCAAAAAGTTTAGGCCAACCTACATGCTCAGCCAAAAATACAGATTTCATGATCTGTAGCATTACGGTTTCTATAACGTGGGAAAAATGCCACTTTGAGCAGAGGTAAGTCTTGCCTCGCCAGGATTTTGCTCCTCACGGAACTTGGAATCTCTCAGGAGAAGGTTGAGTTTTGGGTGGGTGCTGTGCTGACCCCCAGCTTTGTGTCCGGTCCTTCTCCCTGTTGGTCCATGGTCCGGAACTGGGAGAATCCTGCTCCTGGAATCCTCAGTATCCCAGGGATCGCAGCATAAATCCTGTTCATACAAAAGGCTGCACATCCTCAGTGAGGGGCAGCTGCTGGTTGGCTCAAGGCATTAAATGAGGTTGAAAAAAGCAGCTGTTGCTTTGTCTCTCTGCATCTTTTTTCGTATTAAATACTTCACTTGATCGGACTTGCTTAGTATAAGACGTGTCTGAAGTGCGAGGGAGACAATGGACACCAATGTGATGCTGTATTTTTAGATTTTTAGATGTTGTGCCTAAATGCTGAAATCTTTTCAACCGGAGCCTTTTGAAGTGCTGGCTTCATTTCTGTAAAAAATATTTATAAATAACTAAAAATTTTGGTATTTCCTGCTCAGCTCCCCTCACCTGGTAAAGCTCTAAATGAAAAATACTTTTAATTCTTTTGTGTGTGTGCTTGGTTTCAAGGTTTTTTTGTGTAAGGAGAGTGGTGGCGTTCCTTAGGATTTTTGCATTGCAGGACTGTCATTAAAACTCTGGAATATGGATTATTTGGGAAAACAGAGCTTATATTCACTGAAAAATCAAAGCAAGTCCTTGCTAAGGAAAGTGTTTCAGCCCTTGATTTGTTTGTCAGAATTACCCTAATGGGGTCTTGTTAGCCCATTTAACATGCTACTGATAATATTAAGATAATACTTAAAAATGTTTACATTACATTAATACCCCATTAAGGGCCTGATCTGAAGCCCATTGAAGTTAATAGGGATGTTCAGAAGGAATTGAATGCTTTGATCTTTCAACTGTAGTTTTGCAAGTCAAAAAAAAAAAAATCAAACATGAAAATTGTTTCAGTCAACAGAAACACGACTGTGCTGTGTCCTACCCCGCCCTTCATGGCTCATAAAGCTATTGGATTTGGAGCCACCTCAAACTGAAATAAAGATTTCAAATATCAGTTTGGAATGTGTTTTACAGCACCAAGTTGTGATGTAGGAAAAAAGCATGTTGCTAAAAGGTGTTTGATGAGGACTTGAAATACAGGAAATCTTGGCTGGGTGGCTGAGAGAATTTGACTTCATCATTTAGTAGATGTAGAGTTTGGTTTTTTGGGGTTTTTTGTGAGATGTAAGTGCCCTGGCGTGGTTTTAGACAACATTATCTTTTTGCAGGTGTTGTTCTTCAAGTGATGCAGAGCAGATGTCCTTTTCTTGTGAGGTCACTTGGAACTCAGGTAGAGGTGGATTTAGGGACATGATTTAGTGGGACTCGGCAGTGCTGTGGGATGGTTGGACTCGATGGTCTTGGAGGTCTTTTCTAACCTAAATGATGCTGTCATTTTGTAACAAGCACAGGTGTCTTGTGATGTAAGGAATTACTCTGACATTCAGTGAATTTATAAATAATAACCTGGTAAGGTTTGACTGAAGTAACCCCTGGCTTCAGCCCAATAAATGCGGAGAGATTGCAAATAACAATTTAAATGTCTTCACTGGGTATCGTCTTACTCTAAATACACTTTTTCAGAGCTCCAGTTGGCTGCCAACCTGTGTATTTTGCTTTCTGATGTTTATTGCAGAGCAAAGTAGGCGTCTTAAAACTGAAGCAATGTAGGTTAGAGAGCTGCTCCTATTACACTGCATTGCTTGAGTCTTTATTCTTGTATTGATTATGTATTTATGTCTTGTTTCTCATACAGTGTGGCACTGAGCAGCTACGGAGAGCACAGGCTGGGAGTTCTGGGGAGTCTCATTTAATAACCAAGGAAGTTCTCTGTACTTATGAGAAGAGATGCAGTACCTGATTTTATTTTCCAGTTATTGCCTCTCTCAGCCCTGTGCAGCGAGACACCTTCTCTCTTTTTTTATGAAACTGTATTTTTACAGCCCATGACTTTTTATTAAATTGTAGTTAACGATACACTTCTGAGGATTACATCACCCTGCAAGGAGCAATTTGGCTTGGGCTGGGGGATCAGTCCGCGCGTGGAGCGTCTGTCACGAAACGGTTCTGCTCAGATACCAACAAAAAGATCTGAGGTCCCCCTGTGTTTTGGGGGTTTTCTCCTCATGTACACATCTCAATCTATTAAACTCTCCTCAGCAACACTGAGATTGTATTTGTTTCTATAAACGCAGTAGCAGAACTCAGGTATTTCTCAGGAGTTGCTTTTTTTCCACTCCTGCAGCCTCTGTTGTTGAATGGTCTGATGCTGAATTTATTAAACTATGCCGTTGCTTGCTCAGGTGTAATCCATTGTTCAGCCACGTTTATTCATCCACTGAAGGATGTGCACATCGGTCCATCATGGCATATTAAAGGTTTGCCTCCTCCTGCCACAGCTGTCATCTCTTTGACCCCTCAGTAAGCTAACAGTCTTCCACATAATTTTGCTTTCGTTCAAGTGTAATGCCATTACTGTGGAGGCTGAGAGAATGCAATTCTCTTAAGATCTTGTCTCATTCCCTTCTCTTCCAGGGAGGTTAATGTGCTCAGATGATCCCTGCTTTTTCTTTTTGCTCTCTTGCTGCAAGAAGAGCAAAAAAATAAGAGTGCTCCTGGATAATCTGTTTGGACTGGCTTTTGGGGATGGAGCAGGCTGGGAAGATGAACTCACCAGCTGGGTAGAAGCTCTCCTTACCACTTGTGTTTCAAATGCCTTCAGTTGTTTCCTTAGCACTTTTTATTTCTACAGCTTTTTACGAAAATGTTATACAGATGTTTTTCTGAAATGGAAGTAACTGAGTCAAAACCTCTTTACCCAAAACGAGCTAAGCCGGGTTTAAACATTAATGACGTGTGGGAATCACTTAAGTCTGAACCAGTGTTTTGTCCACAGCCGTCTGTCACTTACAAGTGGTACCATTTCAGAAAACCCCCAGCCACCCCCTGAGCTTGCTGGGATGTCTGCAGCATCAGTGCTTTGCAGTGTCAGTGCTTTGCAGCCTGTGCTCAGTGATTCCTGATGTTGGGAATGAGGGCTGGGAGGGGATGGTCAGAAGTGAGCCTGGGGACATCGATTCCAGCCCCAGCGTGAGTCATGCCCCTGCGTGCAGGTTCCCTTGATGAACTCACTGTCATTGTCACATCTAATGACTTGGATTTGCATTGGCTGCCTCTACTGTATGTTCTGCTATTTTACCTGCTAATTAAGTTAAAAAAATCAAAGGAGCCAGTGATTTATTGGGGGTAGAGGCTGGTTCTGCACTGCCACAGCTCCTCATCTGCTGGCCGAACTCTTCTGTGTGATTTGCCAGAGGCTTCTCTGGGTATCCAATGAGTGTGTGATATGATGCTTTTGATTATTAATAAGCTGATATTAACAGTAGTATTTTGCATTTACTTATCTGTTGTTAACACTCCTTTGCATTCAGCTGGTTTTGAACCTCTGATTTCTTACTACATCTCTTTCTGATTTTATTTCAGATTCTTTTCAGAAGAATTTTTATGCTGCTTTGGTTAGCAAAATGTAGTATTTTTCTCTTTAGTATTTCATAACTTCAGCTCTTAATAACACATGCTGCTCTTCCTTACTCTTTCATCTTTTCATGTAACTCTTTTTTGCTTCCATTTAAAAGTAACTTTGGCATCTCTTTAAACCAATTGCATCTCATCCAGCCCTTATTTTTCTCCTATCCTTCCTGATGGGAATTCAGTGGAATTGCTGTCTTATTTCTTCAAGAAACCTTTTTGCCTCTTAATAAATCCTTCTTTAGTGAAAAAAAAAAATCAACTTGCTTTGTGATTGCAGGTCTGAGCTTTGTTTCTAAACTTGTGGGACCTAAACATCCTTCCAGCCTCCAGTATGTACTGACTCCATGGCAAGGGTAGAATTGTTTTCTCACATCCCAGTGTCTGGAGAGGCTGGGGAAGGGCTGCTCTGCTCCCAGCTGAAAGCCAGACACGTGGGCACAGCTGGTCCTTGTGTGCCACGCACCCTGAGTGCCACTGATCTGTTGCTGTAGAAGGTGACCGAGTGGATCAAGGTTGTGAGTTCTCATCACAAATCATTGCTTTGTGTAGTGAATTTAATTGATCCCAAGTCATGCTTGCATGGGTCTCCTGCTCTTCCTCCAGACACTGCAGTGTCAGATCCCAGTTCAGTCTGAGCCAGGCCGAATGCAGTTTTGTCATCTGTTTACCCCTTTGTTTAATTGCGTAACGATTATCGTTCCTGCCTTCATAAAGCAGAACATGGGATTTGTTATCTGCGTGGGGATTATACTGATTGGGTTTTAAACGTCTCTCTCTTACATCTGGGTCAGAGCAATGATTAATATTGAAAGAGAGGTTTTGTAACCAGGCTGAAGCTGTAGCACACGTCCTGAAAAGGCTGTTGTGGTTTTAGAGAGGCTGTGAGGGGGCAGAGGTGGATGTGTGACAGAGCAAGTGGAATTTGGGCTTGATTGCAGCGGGTAGAATTTCTCACCCTGGTCAGGCTGGTCAGCCAGGACTTGTCACTGGCAGGAGCAGCGCTTTGGTAGGATGAAAGGTAGTGCTTATGGTACTTAGATTGGAGAAAATAAGCTGTGTCGGAGGTTATTCGTGCCTGTCTCTGATGAGAGATCAGAAGGAGCTGTGAGATTGTCTGTCTTGATCTCATGGGCATCACAGCAGTTTTACTGGGTCATCCTTGTGTTAGCCCTTCCCCACTTTGCAGCTGGCGTGGGGTTCTCGTTCTAACTTGAATTTGTCTGGCTGCAGCCTTGGGGTCTGCCCTGCCTCAGAAATGGCACCGGGATGGGTGCTGTGACAGTGTGGTGGGGAGGCGAGCGGGAGCATCCTGCAAAGAGCCGCTCGCGGCGTCTCCGGGAGCTGCTCCCCAATCCCTTCGCCCCACCAAGGAGCCTTTGCTGGCTGCTGGGAGCTGCTGGTGGGAAGTACAAGTGTGAGAAAGTTGTTTACACAACTACGGATCGGTGGAACAGCAGCCACGGGCCCAGCTCTGCGTGTTGGAGCAGCTACAAGTGGCCGCTGCTCCTCTGGTTTCCCCAAACATCCCTGCAGGAGCACGGGGCCGGCACTCAGCCACAGCTCCGTGCCTGCTGCAGCTCACCCTGGCTGCCGAGTAACTTCACACCTTCCACTGAGCACTCAGGCTCTTGAAAACTAATTAAACACACTCAGCAGCACTTAGGAGGTTTCCAGGTAAGGCAAGAAAGTGGCTGCTCTAATAGCAGGAAGCTCTGCTGTGAACCATCAGCCGTCGGTGCTGAAATCTCACTGATGGGGCTTTTGGTTTGTTCCTCTGCCAATACTTGTTGTCTTAGGCAACCTTAATTTGGCATTTTCTGCCTCCAAATAATTGAGTGTGCAGCCTCAGTGTGTTCTCTTAATTTTATTAGGGACTAGAGAGTAATATATTTGCGCAGTACTGAATTATGTTATGCGATGGTTTTCTGTTTTTCATTAATTAATTAATTAATTAACAGCTTGTGCTTGTGCACAGGTTGGAGATGTGACTTCATTGGGAAACTTCATCATTTGGCTTTCATCTTCAGCACTGAAGAAATGATTCTGCCTCACGGACTCTTCCATGGCCTGTCTCCTAGAGATAAAGTTGTAATTTTCATTTTCACATTTTTATGCGAACTTTGTAAATTTTTATTGTTTTAAACATCTCCGCTGTCCACATCACAGTGACACAGGGCTTCTTTCATTTTTTCTGCCTTATCTGCCACAGCAAATACCCATTTTGCTTGTCAGCTGCAAATGACATCAGGATAAGAAATGCCTTTCACTGCATGCCTGTTCCCTGAAGTCTGTAAGGAAATAACTCCAGACCATCTGCTTTAGCCACTTCTTGCTGCTGTAAAGGAAGTGAACAAAATCTCCTCTGGTTTGCTTTGATGTGCTCCTGAACATCCATTAAGCTGCAACTTCAGTGTTGCCGTACGGTGCTGGGATAGAAATAGATAATTTTTCTTATCTCTGCTGTCCTTCTGAGCCTGTTAATGTAGTCTAATCCCAGCGAGCAACCCGAGAGATTTATAGTCATAAATATTTGCAGCAATTTTCCAGAACCTGTTTTATGCTGGGGTGACATCCTGGTACTCGCTCAGATCCTGCTGGGGCTGCAGTGGAGCACAGGGAAGAGCACATGATATCCCTGATTCAGAAATGGTGGGTTTGAACTTCACAGGAGCAATTAATGTCAGTCCCAAGTGCTGTACTCAGGATACTGAGCCTGAGGTACTTTATTTGTCAAACGGGAAAATTCGCCCACCTCTTCCTTCAAATAGTGATGTGAATAGTGATACAGTGAAATAACTGTTCTTCCTCTGCATGAGCCAGGCAAATGTGCTCTGAAAACGTATTACTTTTATTTCTGCTTCTGTCTTTTTCATCTTCACCTCAATAATAGAATTAAAAGTTTTAATTTCTTCTAAACTCCTCTGTAAATATTATTTTTGTTACAGTATTAGTCTATCCTTGCACCTTATCCTCTCTACAGCTTACTCCAAGTGGGTTGTTGAATTCAGTTACATAGAAATCGTCACCCTCTCCAGGTTCCCTTGTATTTCTTTCATTAGAGACTTGAGGCTTAGGATACCTGAGGTTGAGAAACAGTAAACAGGAGAATTATTGAAATAAATACAAAAAATAAAAGTCCATTAGTGTTTTAACATGTCCAGTTAACAATACCAGGCAGCAGCTGGAACTGGCAATAAAACCCAGCTGATTTTGGAACAGAAAATGGCCCAGGTGATTCTGGCAGGGCAGGCACTGGGTTAAGGTTGGATCTCTTACTCTTGGCACATTATTCCGCTGTTGTAGCTCCTGGAGGCGGGGATGACTTGTTTCACTGCACATACAACAAAATATTTCATATTATTTTGCTCAGCCCGGGTAAGGCCACACATTTTGATGAGAACACAACTCTTGTGAAGGCCTGTGGACACTGGATTTTTCTGCTGACTCACAAGTGGGTGGTTTGTAGGTGTGGAGGGCAGCTGGGCGCAGACACCTGTGGGCAGGACACTTCTCCATCTGCTGTGTCTGTTGTTTGTCACTGGCACATCTGGTCTGGCCCACGTGGCCCCAGTCAAAGCAGGGACCTGTGCCAGGTGCTCCATACCTGGTGAGATGAGGAAATGACAGATCCTGGTTACCCAAATCCCAGAATCCTGTCTGGTGGCGAAATATTTTGTCATACTTGGGGCAGAATCTGTGCATTTCTCTGTGGAAGGTGGCATCTCTGGAAACATACAGGACTGAAGTCAGTGGCAGGGAAAACAGAAATCCCATTGTCATCAGCGTGTTCCCAGTGCTTTAAAACTGAGCTGTTGTAGGATGGTTTTCATTGATTTATTTATTCAGGAAAGGCTTTTTGGGAACACTGCTGCATATTTAATAAATAAACAAACCTTTGGATAATTAGAGCTAGATCTGGCAGGGCTTTAGCCATCTGTTTAACTATTAAAATGTGAATAGCCTGGTGTTCCTCAGCACTAAACCTGCTTTGTGGTTACGAGGGCTGGTGCTTAGTAGACTGTCAGGATGTTCTTAGGGTTTGTTTTGGGAAAGTGTTAGGGGGGAAAAAAATCTTGTGTTGCATCTGAGAAGTTGACTGTAGGATAATTTCCTTGAGCAAACATCCTTCCCTCCTGAGATATTTCTCAAATTGCCTGAATTGCTTTTTTCAGTGCTGTGTTTGCCTGGAGTTGAGTGGTAATTCCCAGATAATACAAATTTATGAAAGGCATATTTTTGGAAATACCTCTTGGAGAACATTTTTCTTTCAAAATATGCATTTCCCTAGTAACGCTGTTAGGGCTTGGTTTGGTTTTTTTCCCAGTTCTTTCAGTGCGTTTTTGCCAGGGAAAAGCATGTTGAAAAAAAAAAAAATACTCCCTGCTTATCAGGTATTGACTCAACTTTTATGCTTTTAATATTCTTTTACTGCTTTCTTTTTTCCTTTGCGGTCTCTGGTCTCTTCCCTCAGTTACACACAGCCCATAAATCACCTCATCCCTCTCTGTCCATCCTTCCCCTCGTTATTGCAAACTCTTCTACCTCTTCCCATGCTGGCACCTCCTGTTCACCACACTCCGATGCATCTGTGCCAATTTATTTTTAGCTTTCCTTATTTGTGTTTATATAACGCAGACTTTTGAACTATTGTCCTTTAATTGATATAGGAGCATTTAATTCTTCCTGTTTCATTTTTTTTGCTGCACCTCAAGTTGATTCAGGGGGAGGGGAGGAGTTTCAAAGATCTGTGAGGGTTTTTTGGTGCTGTTGGCTGGCTGTTCACTGCACCTGGCTCCAGCAGCCCATTCATCCCAGCAGGACTCACCTGGGAGATATTCCATGTTTCATGGGATGGAAACAGCCTGCAGGGTCTGTTCCCTGCCCTGCTCGTTCTGCACTGAGGTTTGCTGCATTTTATTGGCAATATTTCTGTGGATGCAGGAACGCTCGGATGGGCTCTGCTGGGGGGACTGATGTGAGCAGGGACGGGGGCAATATGTCAAACTCTGAAGTTGCCTGAGGAGCATTTTGGGTGTAAAAGGGGCCTGCAGGGAGGGAGGTTGTTTTGCTTGCCCTGTCCTGGAGCTTTGAGGGCTCAGGGAGGATCTCCGGGTGGAGAAGTGATGCCACTGGGCGGCAGAGGGACACTGATGGGGCCAGAGTGCTCCTGTTCCTGCAGCGAGGGTTTAAAACCACCCTGCAAGGTGTGTGTGTGTCACCCCCTGTGCTGGGGCCTTGCTGCAGGGCAGTGCTGCCCCAGAAATGCACCTTCAGCCGTGTGGCACTGCAGAAAGGGATTTTGCAGGGCTGGTTGTGGAATTCTGTGATTTCCCTGCAGCACCAGCCTGACCGAGTGAAACCCTGGAGATGTTCCCCAGCAGCCTCTGAATCTCTCCTCCAGTGACAAATCACCCCCACTCTGCCTGCTTTGAGTAACATTCACTCTTGCACTGTGAATATTTTTATCCTCTCTCTGCCCAGCAGAAGTTGATGACAGAGATAATTTTTGGTCTCATCCCTCGCTCCTACCTCAGTGTGATTTTCTCAGGCTCGGTCCAGGCCCTGGGATGGCAGCAGAAGGCTTTTCACTGACTCATGGGCAGCCCTGATGTGGTGTTTTCAAGGCAGTGTGTTGGGGTTACAGGCCATGGATCCCAAATATCCTGGTGAAAATTAATTATACAGAGTGTACATTCAGTTTCGGGTGTCCGTCTAAAGAAGTACAAAATTCATGATCGCAGCAATGCCTTGGTATAGCCAATTTTGGGGTATAGGGTGGTGGGGAAGAAGGTTTGCTGATGCAGACAGGTGAGTTAGGGGCTGGTGGTGAAGTTTGGTGGGTTTTGTTGTTGTTTGTGTTTGTTTTTTCTTTTTAAAGAAACAAATCGGTGTCACTCTGTTTTCTGCAGAAGTTCTCATTCCCAGCATAGCTGTTACAGCGTCCTGAGGCTGTTATTTGCCCTTAAGAGCTGAGAGAGTGGAATTTCCGTTCTTTTTAATAATGTGGCTTTTACCAGGGCAATTGGGCTGTGAATTAGTGCTTCATTATGGACTGACATCAAACAGAGTCCCCACTTCAGAATTACCTACTCAAGAAAACAGCTTAGATTTGGTTGTCTGACTCATTTAGGCACTTGAACATCCTACCAATACAGAATTATACCTAAAGTATATTTAACAAGTTCTGCTCCTTTGAATAGCAATGAGTCTGATGAAGCAATACAATAAATATTTTCATGGCTATTAAGGGACAATTATGTTTGTAGAGCTTGAATCCTTGTTCTGCAGTTTTCAAAACATGGTAGAATTGCTAATAAACATGTGTTGACAATAAAGAGCAATTGATGCAAGTGTAATGAGATGCTTGGGTGATGCTGGACTTGGAGTTGGAAACCTGAACTAAAAAAAAAACAGCTGGAAGACCGTTTCCTGCTCCTGTCACAGTGAGTGTGTCATGTGTATTACTTAAAAAAAAAAAGTAGGATTTGGTGTAATTTCTAGCAGTGTCTGCAAATCTTCTGAAGTTCCTGTGTGCAGGATTGGTGTCTGGGGGTGAAATATCACACAATTTCTTGACAAAATATGACATAACTCAGCATTGCCACAAGCCAGCAGCTGTGTGTGTGGAGCAGCTTTGTCATCAGAAATTCTCTGAATTTTTCATGGCATCATGTTCTGTCTCTTTTCAAAGCATGGCTGTAGTATTTGATGTGATCTTGCCCCATCCCTTCTTGATTACACAAGATCAGAGAAGCCAGAAACATCTGGGAGGTGCTGGCAGTGGTCAGCAGGCTCTGCAGATGAGTTCGTTTTTGTTCTTTTATAAAAATGTCATTTTTCGGTCTCATTTACCTTACAGAGATGCTTCAGGTCGTGTTTTCCCCTCATGAATCCACAAATGCATGTCTTTTAATTGTCCTGGGTATCACAGGAGTGTTTAAATGCTGCTGTTGCTGATGCATAAAGCAGCTGTTGCAGGTTTGATACTCACATCACTGTCACTCCACATTTTGGAATCTTCCTCAGCAACTTCAGGCCTCAGTGCCTGAGACTGAAAACTTGGCTTGTTAAACAGGAGAGAACAGAAGGAGAGAACCCAGTGGAATATGCAGTTTTCATATCCTTTTTGTATGGGCAGGAACTCGTTTTGTTGTTCCCACTTTGGGCAGAATCAAAGACTTTTCAGCAAAGCTGAATTGCGGGTTTTTTCTCCATTTGATTGCAACAGCGTGTGTATTTCAGTTGATACCACTTTATGTACTTGGTACTAAAGCAGTGAGGCAAATACATGTATTAGCAGGGGAAAGGAGAGGAAAATGCTGTTTCAGGAGTCAGAAAGCCTCAGTTGCTAATTTTAAACTTTCTTCTATATGGCAAACTATAAACAGGCAATAAAAGCATTTAATTTGCAAATTACAGTTCTAGGTTGGCTTTTATGTTGGATGGTTTTCCCCCGTAGTCAGGATTTTTGTAACATTTTTACCAAAATATTTTCAGTGGCAGGATTAGAGCCTTTGCCTGGTAGGGTTAAGTAATTAAGTTGTTCATTCTGTCCATGAATAGTTGCATTTCAGATGAAAGGAGATTAGAAGTGAGGTGTAATAAATGCAAGGAAGAGGTGAAGAGATTAAGGCCAGAGAAACTAATGAAAGCGCTTCAGTTTGGTGACCAGTTTGAGAGAGCTTTAAAAATCTGATGACGAATAAGCCAGTTCTTAGCCCAGCAGATAAAATGCAGAAATCCTTCATGTGTTTCTGCCCTGTTCTTTCCCTGAACAATGGGATATTGTCATCCCATGGGTGCTGAAAAGCGAGTCCTGTTCTGACTCACCGCTCCTCAAAACCATCTTCTGCCCTGATCTCTGATCTTTGTTTCCAGTTATATTTTATCTATTGAGACATTTCAGCGGGGTAAGAGCCTCAGATTTCAGGGATACAATTCAATCGGTACAAATAAACAAGCTTTGCCATTATTAGTCCACCTTTTAAGGTATTTTATTTACCCTGTCAGTTTTCTGAGGGCTTAATGTCCCTTCCCAATGAGTTCATGTAATAACGAGTTTTGTTAGAAGATAACAGCTCTGCTCCCTGGTGTTATTGTGCTTGGGACAGTGGCTTTATTAAAAAAACCCAAACAAAAGCCTGACAAAGAAGCCCAAGGATAAACAATCACTCTTGATACACTTCCAAACATGCCTGACTTTGACCTTCAATCCTCTTGAATATGCTGCAGGAACACCTGAAAATCAGAGCAGCATCGTGTTCATAAGCAGCCAGTGCTCTCCAAGGTCCGAGATTGGGACTTCACTGTGTGATGCTAATAAAGAACCCTGCTCCTGTTCTGCATGTTGGTTTTTCGTTCTGTTCAAGGTCGTGCCAGGCAACGTGGAAAGAGAATAGAAGTTTACAGAGAAATGAAGTGATGGTATTTTGGCAGCTATGTGATGAGTTTGCTCTGGAAGGTGGGATGGAGAGGTTCCTGCTAATTTCTGAAAAATGATTCTTTTATTGCAGCATGGCTCATATTCTCCATTTCCGTGTGGATTGGCCTTGCTTCCTGTTTCCCCAAAAATTGTTCTTCTGTGACAACAGTCTTCACCTGCAGTTGGGGGTGAATAATTTCAATTTTTACAACATTGCAGCAGATCAAACTGCAGAGCTTGTGGTGGGTCCTCGCTGGGATGATATGGGTGTGCCTTCCCAACCCTTCAGCACATCCCACGTCCCTTCCCAAGGTGCTCCCAGCCCAATATGATTTATTGGGCATCCTGCCCCTATGATTTGATGGGCAACGCAAAGACAAGGAAGGTTCTGAAGGTCTGTAGTTGCAGTAAATGAACGCACGGGCTTAAAAAGCACTGCAAACACATTTCAGTTCTGGAAATTGTATTACTTAAGATTTAAGACTTGTGATAGTTGTGATGTAAGAGGGCAAAATGTGATCTAAATTAATTTTCTTTGTAAAATACTAATTCTTTTGGGGTGATTCATCCTGAAACAGAGCAGTGTGTGTTCTCTGAGGTCCTGTCAGCTCCTGGTTTTTCCTTCCATGGCTCTGGGGAATGGTGTTGGGGCAGCTGATGGATGTATAATGTTGCAGGGGAAAGAGCAAGATGCTTTAAAGGCCTGAAATGAATTTAAGGCTGTGCTGCTTTGATCTCTGAGTGGAATCAGTTTGGCTGGGGTTGTATGTGTGACTTCGACATCATGTCCAGCAAAAGGATCTGAGTTTATTCTGAGGGCACCTGTGTGGAAATCCACTTGGAAAGCTGCAAACAGCCCCTCTAAGAAACATTCCCGTGAACTTCGTGTGCACTAACAAAGAATTGTACAACACTCTCTTACTGCAGCATTTTTTTTAAAGGAAGCATTGAAATTCTAATCGCTCTTATTCAGTGTTCTCACTGTAACAGCTGTTGCTTTGCAGTAATAAAAAATGCTATATTTTGGGGAAATAGCTACTGTTGGTCAACTCACTACTCCTGTTATGCTTGGTTATAAAGACTGCCTTATTTAAAGACTGCGTTAGTTTAGTGTCCTGTACAAGGTTATAAACAAATATGGGGTTTTTTTTTTAAATTGCCTTCTGTTCTGTTATAGAAAAATATATGGTTTATTTATGGAAAAGCCTTTGTTAGTGCAGGACTTCGATCTTGGTTTGTATGGCATGTTATATTTAGCTTAGTTTAAGGGTGTAATGAGGCTCTACCTTCTTGAGTCTGGATTCACCAGCTAGAGGGAAAGCCAGTATGAATTTATGATAAAATATTTGCATTTATGGATACTCTGAAGCATTTTTTCCCCCCAAGAAGTGTCTGGACAATGCTGCGTGTGATTTTGGGGGTGTCCTGTGCAAGGCCGAGATGGACTCAATAATCCTTGTGGATCCCTTCCACCTCAGGATATCCTGTGATCCTGACACAGCTTAAAATAATCCCGGAGACCTGAGGCCAGTCAGAGCAGAGCACTGGGGCAGCACACTGAGGTGCAAAGCTCTGGCTTAGTGATGCTCCAGGGCATTCTCCTGCAGGAATATGGTCCAAAAGGTTCTTTTCTCTTTGGAAGGATCCAGATCTGTTTTCTGAATAGCTGTTAATAATGTTATTTTACAGTTGCATAGGGGAGCTCAGGAGGATCTTGATGCTGTTTTCATCATAACCCTCATTTCTAAAGAAACAGTGGCTTCAGGACTTATTTTTAAGTCACACTCATTGGCTCCTTTTTGATTATCAAAATCGGGGTAGCAGAAGCCAGGCATAAGAACAAAATTAGCCATGGGATCTGTTCAGTTATCTCGCTGCAGATCCGTTCCCTTCAGCCCTGATCCTGTCATCCTCCCTCGTGCTGAGCAGCCTTTTCTTCTGCAGCTGCTGCGCCGAACCCGCCGGGTTTCGTTGCGTGCTAGGAGATGGGGATTTGAGAGCGTGGATCTCCTGTTGGTGTTCCCTGTGTGCTGATGCCTGGCTCACCTGTGTTTCCCTCGCAGATGTGGAGAACTCGAGGACGAAGATGAGGAGCGCGGTGTCGGTGCGGGAGGGCCAGGGGGTCGTGCTGCTGTGCGGGACACCCCCCCGGGCAGGAGGTAAGGGACCCGCGGCGCTGGTGGGGCTGGGCAAGATCCCTGGAAATGCCCAGCAACACAACAAGAGCGAAATCCGGGTTCTGAAGTAAATGCAGGGAGAAGGAAACCAAAACCAAAGGAGGGGGAGGGAAGTATTTAACAGGATTCGCTTTTATCTTGAAGTGCCTTTCTAGTTCCTAGTAATTTCTGTGCACTTAATGTGTCTGATTTTTATGGTATTTCCTGTAATTAATGGAGTATCTGCTGGAGTTACATTCTGCCCAATTTCACAATTGCTGAGCCTCGATGAATCCAGTTTTCCCTGTGAGCAGACAGTTGCAGAGGGGAGATTGTTGTCTTTGCCAGTGCTGGTGTCTGCCTGGGTTCTTGCAGTCAAGACATTCTGTGGTGTGATGGAATGATGCTGTGTAATTCAAACCACTGCTGTACTGAGGGGGTGAGAAAAGTGCATCTGTGGATTCTTGGTGGACCAAAAGTTGCAAGTACATTTCATCCCTCATACTGCATCTTCAGTCTTGGACTAATTGCTCTCGAGCCTCAAGTAATATTTGAAAGGAACTGATTTTATTGTTTTTAATTGATATGGAGTGGCATTATTGAAGGCCTGTGATGTTAAACATTAGATTTGATTGCAAAGACAAGGTAATAGAAGCTAGACATTATATTCAATAATATAGGCATTGTGGCCTCATAAATTTGGTAGAGTCCAAGCAGACACAGCCATAAAGTGGCAATTTTACAACTGTCTGAGCTTGCAGAATTTTTTTCCCTCTAAACTGATACATACTCTTAAATCATCTTTATAGCCTTACAACAGCTTTGTCTTTTCAGCAGCTGAGAAAATGGGTCATTCTCCCAGCTATCTATAAGAATTAGAATGATTAAATTTTTCTTCTAGATGCAGTCCAAAGTCTGAATTTCCCCCAGCTGTTCCTCCAGCTGTGTCCTCTGTGTGGGTTTACACCCAGAGGTGATGGCCAAGCTGAGGCAGCTCTGCCTGACTCTGGCAAGGTTTGAGTTTGAGGTGTGGAACAGGAGGTGATGCCAAACATGCTCATGTTGCTGAGAACAGTGGTTGGAAGAGGTGAGAATTCCTTCTGCAGGCAGCAGATGGGAGATGATTGACACCCCCACACTAATTGTGGTACTCATGCAAAAGACAGAGCTGGGCGCTCCCAGAGTTACCAAACGGGATTGAGAACTGGTACCAGAATTATTTCAAATCCTTGGCTTTGACTGAGAGTTGGAGGATTACCTGTTAAAGTTTTCAGGACCTGTGGAGCAAGGTGGAAAAATATCCCCCTCCTCCTTTCTTCGCTGCAATAAAGCTGTAGCAGGGTGACACCAAACACGCAGGGCCCCTGGGTCTGACAGGGCGGGATGCAGGGCAGGAGGGCTGGGATAAAACATCCAGCCAGAAAGCAGAAGTAGTTTGTTAGGAAGAGCAGGGATGGTTTAGGAACAGCTGACCTGGCCTGAGGGATGTTCAGCCCTTTCCAGGTCAGTGATCTCACTATTTTTTTTCTTTTTTTTTTTTTTACTTTGATTCTGTATTTATTGCGCTGAGCTATCAAATAATTCCACACAGTGCTAATTCTAAAACTCTTCTCCACCAGCTTGTTTCCTCTCCCTCCCTAGCCCCCAAAATACTCTGCTTTTGTTTTCTGGCATGTTGTGCAGTTTCTAAGATCTGGCTAACTTAATTGTACTTATTTCTTGCATTCTCTGTAAGGAGTCTGCAAGAAGAGACTTGATTAAATAGTGATTATTCCTCCATGTACAGCATTCCAGTTACAATAGAAACCAGCGTTCATCCCGAAAGAAATGCCAGTTCAGAAAAAGAAAATTGCTTCCCGTTTACAATTTATCATATTTTTTTCCTTGCTTATCTTAGGCACAGATATTTACATGAGTTGTATGAGTGTCCCTTTTCAACGGGGAGCACATTATTCCTGCAGTTAGCACTGGTTTTGTCCTTTTGGATGTGCAGTTCCAGCTCCTTTGGGGTGGGGACGTCCAGCATTTAAACCAACAATGCAACTCCATTTACAAATCACAAACCACTCCAATACTTTACTTAGAGTTACCACACTTCCCCGTTCTGGAAATAAAATAAAATTCCCTTTTGTTTAGCAATCTTCTTTGGGGTTTACTGAGTGGAAGATTTGGTGAATGACTGGCTTTGAGGGTGAAGACTTGCCCCCCCAAATATTTTTCCGATCCAGCCTGGTTTTTATGTCGGATATTCCAAGTTGTATCATAATTGAGCAGTGATGTTTGGATAATTAAGATGGTCATCTGTCATTGTTCTGCATGGCCATACTTCTGGATCTTTTCATTCTGTGGCAGGGAACCTGTTAAAATACCCTTTTTTTTTGCCACAAAAAACAAGTAAGTCTCACCCACATACTCAAAAGGTAAAATAACATCAAAAAAGGATTTATGTAGCTGTCCTGCCACTTTTCCAGTTGTTGCAACATTTAAATTGCACTGAAATCTCTACAGCTATTTCGACTTTTTACTGTGTTACTATTATGTCTTTAATGGTTTTAAAGGCTGTCGATCCAACAAACATCTCAATACCCAAACTTAATGTTGGACACAGTTAATGTGCAGCTGGTTAAAAAACATTCATGTGATGCTAATTTTTTCCCATTCTGCCAAGAATGGAAAAGGCTAGACATATGGAGAGCTAAAAATGATTTTTCTCTGCTATTGATTTTGTTCCAGAATTGGTATCTAACGAGTGACAAAGCCCTCAGTAAAGCAAATCTGCAAGTTCCTGTAGGGTTTTACCTCCTGTTACTACTGTACTGTATTGTGATTATTGTGTAGCTTGTCTTCAGCTGTTATTTCTGTTTCTATATATTGTGGTTTATATTTGTTTAGTACAGTTTTCCCTCATCTGACATTGATTTTGGATTTATGAGGTATTTCTGCTCTTCGAGAGAGGAGGAGGCAATGAGGCATAGTCCTTTTATGTTGTCTGGGGTGGTTTAAAGCTGCTTTAGACACAGAAAAAAGGATGATTTTTAGCAGTAGAAGTGAAGATTTGCTTGATGGTTATTTGAACATTCCAACAAATTTTGGTTTGCCTGGAAAAACTCGACATTAGTTTTAAGTTGGTGTACTTCCTGCTGCATTATTCCCTTGGGGAATGTGACCATAACCCAGGAGAATTTAAATAAATAACAAGAATTTTGTGGAGCTGACGAGCTGTCGCTTGGAAATTGAAAGGAAAGTTCTGCTTGTCTTAAATTCCTAATTAGCTTTCTGTGCTCTGTGTTCCCATTTCATGCAATATGGCAGGGATGTTCCTACATGGATAAAGCAGCAAGAACGTGTCCACCCTCTTCATATCATTCCCTGATAAATGCAGGCTCAATCCATAAACGAGGCTGGGTTTGAAGGACAGGGATCAATTCAGCTCACGGCATATTGTGTCAGAGTTGTGACATGCTGATAGGAAATAATATTAGATCATGGAAAAATAGATCCCAATTTATTGCTCAGTGTTAGCTGTGACAAATCCTTCACTGAATAATGTCATGTCTGTTCCAAACGAGTGTTTAGACTTGCAAATGTTTGCTCGTGTCTCCTGTATTGCCATTTGGAGACCTGCAAGTTCCAGCAGGGTTCTGCTTCATGAATAACATGGCATGGGAGGAGCCCCACATGCCAGAAATATTTGGATGCTCTGGTTGCTTCTCTTCTGGAACTCTTGAATAGCAACGTGCTGTTTTTCAGGGAACTATAAGTTAAATTGATTTTACGTATTTGGCTTTGGAAACATTTCATGCCTTTAAAGCAAAGCAAAGTTAAACAGGCGGAACTCCAGAATATGATTTCTCTCCTAGTGCACATCAGTGTATTGTGGAAAGGCTTGGGTTGGAAGAGTCCTTAAAGATCTGATTCCACCCCTGCCATGGCAGGGACACCTCCCACTGTCCCAGGCTGCTCCCAGCCCCGTCCAGCCTGGCCTTGGGCACTGCCAGGGATCCAGGGGCAGCCACAGCTGCTCTGGGCACCCTGTGCCAGGGCCTGCCCGCCCTCACGGTAAAGAATTTCTTCCTAATATCAAATCTTAACTCCCCTTTCAGGAGGTGAAGAGCATCCTGGGTTTGCTCCTTTGCTTTTGGTGCAGGTTGTGGATGACACACGTGTGGGCCTGAGCAATAAATCACAGTTGCAGAGATTTTTGCACAAAAATGGATTCTAAGGAGAGTGGTACCTTGAATATTGTAAGAGCAATGGCCATAAAAACAGTTCCATAGTGTTCTTGTGCTGTTTCAATCTGCCAAGGAGAAATGGCGTTTTTATTTAAAAACATATTTTTCAATGGTCCTGCTGGTGTCATCATCATCATCTGCACAAATTTCAGCTGACAGTTTGAAATCAAATGGTACCTGAGAGACACTTACATTTGTCCGTATGAGGGAAAATAATACATGTTCCCAGCTGGATTTTTCCAATGATTTCTATCTGCCAGAGCGTTATTTTCAGCACCAGCACCAAACCAGTGCTGCAGAGACACTCTGCTGTGCACTTTGTCAGATGCAGCCTTTCTGAAACGCTGTTTTCTTCCGATAAACCTGTGCTCCAGGCCGAGGTAATCCAGGCTGAAATTAATGTGTCTTGTTTATGCATTTGTGCTCCATCCTCAGTTACTTCATAGTGGGTGTTTTTAAGCTGACACAGAGGTATGTGACTGACCTGAGAAGCTTTTAGCAGTTTCTTACCCCGAAATCTTACAGAACTCTTCAACTCCATGTTCCATTGTGGGCTATCTCTTGGAAGAATGAGGGGATGGAAAGAAAGAGGGAGAGGTAGATTAGGAAGAACCAAATTGCAAGAAAAAAAATTCAGGTTGAACCTCTTCACTTACCCAGTCCCAGGTATCTCAGTTGTGCCTTGGGGAAAAGAGGAGAAAATTGGAGAAAATAACTCTCCACCAAGTTTATTTTTATCCCTAAATTGTGACTGTGGGGTATTTCTCCTCCAGCTCTCTATTATCTTCTCTACTAAAATATTTGGGTTTTTCTTTGGAAACGGGATAATTGATTAGGAAGAGGCAGGAGGAAGATGGCTGCGATCCCAGCACCCGGAACAAGAGTGCTGAAAGGAATTTTTGCTTTTCACAAGGGTTTTATCAAGTACCTTCTCCTAAAAGAGTGCAAGGGTACCAAATGAAGGTGTCACTAATTACTGCTTCCATGTATAAATATTGGTGCTTTACTTTGAAAATTGACTCCTGGGTATTTCCATTAGTTTCCCTTGGTTTATGTCCCTAATATTTAACATTCACGAGAAGTCAGATTTATTTTAGTTCAGCAATAAACTAAACTATCGCCTTTTTATCCTCAAAATTATTATAGGCGGGAAGCAATTTAAAATACTTCCAGCTATTGAAAAAGCACAACAGAGTTCTGGAAATGCTTTCAGCAATTAAATGTAAAGTTCTAGGGAGGTGATTAAAAGAACAATTTGTCACTTGAAATGGATATGGCTAATGGGGATGTATTTACATACTGCTTCCGAAAGCAGTTTCTTACTTTTCTGCCTGCTTGCAGAGTGGGAGCAGCGTGCTCAGAGCCAGGACCCTTGGAATGACGCAGCGAGTCTGGAACAATTAGTGCAGAAATGTGATAAAGGGAGACGAGTCTGTCTGTGTCCCGCAGCTCCAGGGGAAGCGAGGCGGGGTGTTTTATGCAGCACTGGAACCCAGCGGCTGCAGAGCAGTTTTGTCAGGCTCTCCTTAACATCTGGGCTTCCTTGGGAGCACCAAGGAGCGTTTCACCTGCCAGCTGAGGAGCAGTTTGCCGTTCGAAGGCCGTGCTCAGTCTGAAAGCTGCCCCTGGCTAATGGGCCACGTGCTGAGCCCTTCTCCAGGGAGTGTGCTCTGTGGAATTGCACTTACCGTGAGGGGGTTTGGTGTTAATAAAGAAATCAGCTGCCACTCTGGAACATCTGTTTCCCAAGGATGAGCTTAGACATGTGGATGCTTTAATTACAATGGTGAGCGTTGCTTTTGATGCTGCTCTGAACGACTTAGAAAAGCTCCACCAGTTATTAGATGTAGGGAACAGGTGACCTTTAGGGCTGTTTTATGTCCCTGTGGCAGCTCAGCACAGGTGACAGATCCGTGTGTGCAGTTACCTCTTGGCCAGTTCTGTGGCTGTGCTGTAGGCTGGGGGGCAGCAGAGGAAAATAAAATTTACCACATTTGAAGAATTGCATCTGTTTTTACATCAAACTGAAGCTCATTTCAAAATCAGACAAAGGAGTGGACTCTTACCCTATTCCATTTAAAAATGAAAATGAGCTTTTAGCCTGAAGTAGGAACCTTGCAACTTCAGCTGAAACATTTCAACGTTCTCATTAAATGAGTAGATTGAAATTGCAGGATATTGTGTGCGTGTGTGTGTGTCACGCTGCTCTCATTGTTCTGGGCTGTTCCATACACAGAAGTTGCATGCCTGATTACCTGCACAGCAGGCTGAAAATTGATCTGGTATATTTTAGCTATAAAATAATTCACCTTTTATGCCAGAACAATTAATGTTGTACATTAGTTTCAAATCAGAGTGTTGCCATTATACTCTGGAATAAAATTAATTTCTCGGGATACATTCTTCACTTTTTGTAGCTGGATTTGTATTCCCATCCTGCAGTCTACATTTTGTATTAACAAAAATTGAGCCAAAAGAGTTATTCTGCAGAGTTCAAGTGAAATTTCAGTGGTTGGGAAAACACTGCACTTGGTTTAACCAGATCATCTCTGTCTCACCTTACTCCCAGAGGCCACAATTCAAGCCCTGCTACAGAGATTTTGTAATTGTCATTATTTTTATACAGAAGACGTTAACAAAAAGTAAACTATCAACCCTTAGTTTGTTCTCTGAAGTGTGACTGCAGCTAAAGACCTTTTCATTATCACTGATAGAATTATGTGAATGCCAGCAGCCCAGGATCCCCCTTGGAAATGCACAGTCTCAGTGTTGGTTTGGTTTGTTTTTCCCAGCTGGACATACCTAGGGTAGTTTTTAATTTCTGGGCATTGAATGTGTGCAAGAATAGACCCTAAACCCTTGAAATTACGTACAATTTATCTCAAATAAAATTCCAAACTGTTTTTTCATGGCCAGAATGGTGCCACCATTCCTGACAGTGGCACCTCATGACATTTTAAGCTCCAGTTTACACATACGTTATGGGAGCACATAAACGCCTTGTCTTACGCCTCCAGTGCAGAAGATTTTTATTTGGAAAGCAACCTTTAATGCTTGCCAGAAGAAATGAGGGAGATGTTACTTGTTTTATGGCACAGAGGAAGGGTTACCAGGAGCAGCTGGTGCTGGGGGCTTGCCCAGGGCAGGACAAGGGTGTTCAAGGTGGTGAACTAAGTGGGGGAGAGTTGGCCCAAGTAAGAAAGGAAGAGTATTAAGGAGACGTTTGAAGGTAATTTACGTAAAATAAAACAAATTATACCCCTGGGGGCACTCACAGTCCGGTATCCCAGTCCCACAGCAGTGTAATCCAAGGATTTGCCTGCAGGGGGGTGAGGACGGTTCGCACCCAAGAGCATCCTCTGGGACCTTAACGCACTTTTACCTCATTAATTAATTTCCTGCTTTGAAGTCATTTGTTTGCACTTCCCCAGAGGTTCCTGGGCAGACAGACAGAGCTGCAGCAGTGGTGATAAATGGACATTTTTGTGGGTGGTTGTCCCACTAAACCTGAACTGAATGCTCAGGGTGAGCTCTCAGAGCTCCTCCGTCCCTCCCGAGTGATGCTCATCCACAAACAAGAGACTTGGCTCCCTTTTCTGCCATTCCATCGCAGTTTGAGCTGAAGTTGGGCCAAATGATGAACTAATTGGTTTCTACCTTAATTATGGAGTCTGTTATTATCCTATCAAAATCAGTGTTACTTTTCTGTTATTTTTAACTCTGAGATAGATCATTCAAAATAGCTGTTTGCTGCAGATTTCCATGCTTTTAATTGCGGTTTCTGTCACTGCTAAATTCTGTCTGATTGCTTTCTTGCAAATAGTTTTCCAGGAGCCACGTGCCATCCTGTGGGATAGGCAGAGAGCCAGTTGGAGACACAAAATACCAGGATATTTCAGCTTCCCCTTGTGTCTCTGCTACAGAATATTGTAAAATCAGAATTGGAGAAGAGCATGAAATAATCAGAATTTGGGTATCAATGATTGACATGAAACTTCTTTATGTTTTGGTGGTTGCTGTTTCTGTTTGGTTGGGTTTTTTTGGATTTTTTTGGGGTTTTTTTAACCTCTAAGTGTTGTTCACTCAGCTCCATGCACCCCAAGTCAAGAATTTTCGTTTCTTACCAGGTTTATTTATGGAAACACCCACTTGGCTGATTCAAATCCAGTCAGTTTTGAACATTTTAAGTCTGTTCCGGAAGAATATTGTCCACATCACTTCTTTTTGGCTTTTTTAGAAGTCTCATTTAGGTGTGAATTATGGGACTGGCCGGTAAATATTAAGCAGGTATAGAGCAGTGATGGCCCAGAAGGCAAGGAGCAAGAGCTGACATTATTTATGCACATAGTGGATAAAATGAACTTTGTTAATTGTCCTTCTCCTTTAGATCAAAGATCTTTGTCCCTTTTTTTTCCCCCTAGAACTTGCTTGGCCAACTTCCTGAATTTAATTACAGTTTTGGATTTCCACATCTGCTGTTGTCACTTAAATTCTGTTTACGAGAAGTAAAATCCACCCTGGTTCTGTAAAGGCTCTCCCAGTGATGTGCTGCAGTCTCACTCAGAAGAAATGTGTAATATAATTTAAAGCCATATTTTCAAAAGGATGTGCGTGAACTTAAGGCTTGACTTCGAATATAGTTAAAAACCAGTAAACGTGTGGGGTTCACCCCATTATGTTCCTTTAGCAACAATAATTTGGAATTTTTCAAGGTTCATAAATGGCAGGAAATAACCCTGGTAAACCTCAAAGGCCATGGTTATTTAATTGTTGAATTTCATAGAGAATTCAGGTTTAAAAATGGCAGGTAATTTTATAAGCATTTTTTAATTGAGCACTTAGGTGCACAGAAGGCCTGGAACAGTGTGAACATGCTGAGTGTGTCGGAGACTGCACAGTAAATAATAATCAAATAATGCAAAATAAAGAGAAGCCGCCAACCAAGATGTAGTAAACAAATAAAAATTGAGTAATAACTGTAATTTCCAATACCTTATCCATGTATGGTCGCCAAATAAGGAAAAAATGCATTGGAAAGCAAAGGCTTAGAACTCAGAGGAAGCCCAGGAGAGACATATTACTTCCATTTATAACAGAAAATCAACTGAAAACTTGTAATTGACAGAAAGGGAGTGAGTTTGTGTCCCTGGAGGTGCCCTAAGATCAGCAACAGGCAAATGGTGTAAACATAATAAATCACACCACAAGTTGTTTAATATGATTTTTTTTTTTCTTTTTTTTTTACTTTGGAAAATAAGAATACAATTTTGTAAAGGACCATAAATATAAAATGAGGTAGTGGTAGTGGAGCACAGGGAAAGAAATACTCTGGTCTTTTTTAAGAGAGTCAATGAAAATATGTGTTGAATGGGGAATTGGGTTTCCAGGAGTGTTTATTCATAGGCTGTTGGAGGATCCAATTAAACTGGAATACACTTTGCATGGCTTCCATAATCCCAGGGACTGATTTCAGTGGGTTTGCTCTTGACTCAACCTGATATCATAGGAACAAAATGAAGCTGCTTATTTTCCAGATCTCTCTATCCCCTTGCACAGTTTTAGACATATTTTTCTCATTTACTCCTTTTTTTTAAACCATAAAATATTTTGAGCAAGGAAACATGAGTAGCTCAATAAATACCAGAACCAGTAAAGCCTGGTGTCACCCACTGCGGTGTCTTGTGGGTGTCTGAGATGGGTGTAGAGCTGAAAATGGGTTTTTTGGTACCTCACTTGGTGTGCAGCCTCTCCCTCAGCCCTGTGATCACTCTCTCCACCCAGCTCTTAGAGTTCTCTCTATTTTCTAACCTTTCCCACTTAGAAAGACCATATACCCCTCAGTCTGTCTCTAAGAGGTTGTAGGCCCCTTCAAACTCCTCAGGTGTACTCTTCTTTTTCCTTTTTTAACATGATTTAGTGCTTCTCATTGCACTCATTCCCCTTTTGTTTCCTGGCAAATCCTCGCTGGCCTTCCTTTCCATAAATGAATTGCACCTCTCGAGTTCTGGAGGAAGGAATTGTGCTGAAAGCCACTGTTCCTCCTGAGGAGATGCTACAGGTCCGCAGGGGTGATGATCTGACAGGTCTTTCCTCCTTATAGTTCTGTCTGGTTTTGACAATACATACTTCTAAATATGACAGAAGTTCAACTCCTGAGCGGAGTCCTGCGCCTGTTAATGGTTGGCACACGCAGCTGCTGCAAAATTGTCTTAATGAAAGAGGTTTAAATATGGATAGAAGGAAATGAAAAGCAGTTTAATGATCAGCCGTTTCATTTGATGCCCTTTTTGCATTAGACAGCCCATAAATATTTTAATAATTTCATCTATTGAGTATTTTTGTCACCTGCACAGTCTCTTACCTTGTGTTAAATTGTCCTGTTGGCTTTGGCAGCCTGGGGAGGTGCTGAGGGTTCAGGAGGTGCCACCTTTCCATTTCACGATGCACCCGAATTTGGGCACCTTCAAATTAAAGCTGTGCGGGAAGGGCTGATCTCCGTTTCGTGGGGGCAGTGCCAGTGCTGCAGACACTGTAATACCAAGAGAGGTCAATCAAGCTGTAATCGTCGCTAATTAGCGCTTCCAGAAGCTGTAATCTCTGTATAAGTGGCACCTGGGATAAAAATTATTCCTTGCCTGGAACACCATTAAAAATGTGTTTCCTTTGATCCTCTAGGAAGTGAACGAGACAAACACACGGCCTCGCACAGGAAGGGACTTTTGCCAATTAAAATTGGACGCACAAAGCTCGCAGTGATGCTGAGAAAACAAAACAAGTTTAGTGGATTTTTTGCCAAATCTCTTAGTTTATCTTTTGAGGCGTGGAGTTGGTTTTTTTTTTTCCTTTCAAATAATCCTAATGAATGGTAGCGAGGGCTACTTTGCCACATACAGAAATTTTTTTAATGAGGTTTTTATGGATTTTTGTATGAAAAAATAGTTTTGCTGTGTGGTGAGCCCTACTGGGAATTTAGGCTTCTTCTGACATTCTTACCACGTGGATACTCCTGTCCTGTTTCCACCTGCTAGAGCATCTGAGTAGTTAAGAAGCTACTGACTAAATAATCTTTCCGTTTTAGCAAAGTTTGGTCTCATTTTTGCTGTCTGCTCCTATTTCCGTGCTTATTATATTTCAGAAAAAAAAAGGGGGGATTTAGACAAAACCCCTGACAGTCTGGATTTCTTTTGCCTTTTTCCTTCTGCTGGAGGAGATGGGGATTTGGTGAGAAAAATGGGGTGGGTTTGCTACTTTCTGGTGCTCTTTAAAATCCCTTTACCTCAGTTGTTGGCTCTGTTACACAATAAACTATTGTATATAATGCAGTGCCATAAAATACGGTAATAACCTGATCTTTCAAGAAAACAAAAAAGGTGAAAAACCCTTTGCTTGTGTTTTTTCCCACCCAGACTTGTCATTTGCTTGGATCTTCAATGAGTATCCATCGTTCGTGCAGGAGGACAGCCGGCGCTTCGTGTCCCAGGAGACGGGGCACCTGTACATCGCCAAGGTGGAGCCGTCGGACGTGGGCAACTACACCTGCGTGGTGACCAGCACGGCCACCCACAGCCACGTGCTGGGCTCCCCCACGCCCCTGGTGCTACGCACGGACGGTACGGCCGCCCCGGGGTCAGGGAATCGCCGGGAGTCGGGGGCAGTGCCAGGCATGTCATGGTTAGACACTGGACACAATGCCAGTGCCCCATGAAAATATATTTTTTACTAATAATGGTTGTGAGATGTGATCAGGAACAGAGCAGAGCAGGCTCAGAAATAGGAGAAAAAAAAAACTTTAATAATCTACATTAAAGGAAAGAAACACACAGGGAACAGAATGAAAACTCTCTGAAACATTCCTCCTCCTCCCAATTTCCACCCTTCATACAATTAGACAAAACCTTGGATTTCCTGATCAGTTAACAATACTCAAATAATCAATTCTCAGTCCATCTAAGAAGAGAGGAGTCTCTCTTGTAAACCATAGTGTCCTTCCATGTCTGGTGCACTCACCACCATCCATGGACCGAAACTGCCCTCAGGATTCAACGATGCTTTGCCAAGTACCACAGGCTCCTTTTTTTTGGGACAACCGTCCCCTCCATTTTATAACCCCTGGGGCCGAGGGTTTCTTCTGCTTCCACACTTGGCATCACTGCAGCAGGTCACCTTATCTGGCATCCAGCCACTGCATCCACCTAAATGCAGTCTCATGTATTAAAGACAGATT
>WEIT01030453.1:132641-193747 GCA_013389985.1 Dryoscopus gambensis | reverse complement strand
CCACATCCTCGTCTCTCCGCCCTTCCATCCTGCAGAAGCTGGCTCAGTTCTGTTTCCTTCCACCCTCTCTCTCTCTCCGGGCTCCGGCCTACCTCTCATCCTCAGGCCGCATGGCTTCAGGCCGCAGGGCTGCCCCTGCCCCCCCCAGGCCCAGGCCCAGGCTGGGCGGGGGAGGACATCTGCTCCCTTCAACAGCTGGAACACAAAAGGAAGTTCCTCTGTGATTCTCTCCTTTATCTCCTGTGTTCTCAGAGGTGACAAATCTCTTCAGTGGTCATACCAGGTGTCAATATTCACTTCTGACCCATGATTGGTTTGACTATAACTTCCTTAAAAAACTCACTTCCTGTCAAACCAGGACAAGGCGTCACTCAGGGGTTTTGGCTCTCGCACCGTAAATTCTCGTGGGTTGCCCAAACACTGGTTGCTTTCTACGAAGATAAACACTGTTGCATGCTCCCTTCCTAACTCTGTCCCTGATTTCACTATGCTCTCCTTTGTAAGTGGAGCGTGAGGGAAACAAATTTGATTTTGGATTTAATGGGATGTAATGGAAAAGTGAGAAAAGAAAAAAGGCTTTAAAAATCACCTTCAAAAATTCGCCTTCTCAATTGTCGCCCATAGGTGTGATGGGAGAATACGAGCCCAAAATAGAAGTTCAGTTCCCTGAGACGCTCCCAGCAGCCAAAGGCTCCACTGTGAAGCTGGAATGCTTTGCCCTAGGAAAGTAAGTTTTCATCTTTGCTGAAAATGGAAGAACCTGAGGGTTCACCTGCGTGAGAGATGTGGGGTTCTGGCAGTTGTTCTGGTGTTTTCCACAGACCTGACTTTGGTTATCACAACTCCTGCCTTGAAATAAAGGGGCAAAGAGTCTTGGAGTGTATTTTGATTTTGTTTAGAATTAAGATGTGTATGTTGGCAGCACAGGAATTTACACTTTATTTCAATTTGAGTAGGATCAGTGGGGTTTTGCATATGACCTTTGAATTAAGTCTCTTTTCTCTGTGCAAGGAAATGGTGTTCATGTCTGTGACAATGTTGTCTGAATTTTCCTCTTAAGTATACTTGATACTTTCCTAATATTGTTCTTCCTTTATAGCCCGAATAAAGATTAAAATGCATTTCTCCTCTGAATGATGCTTCACTCATAGCTGATATCTTTTCTCTTTCACAGATGATCTGAGAATGCATTTCTGTTTCTGTAAATGTATTTACTCACCAGTGTGTGGTTTGTTTGCAGGCAGCTTTGTCAGGTGCCCATATCAGATTGATAACTTGATCAGGCAGTGTTGCTTTGGCTCCCTGGTGAGGGAAGGGAAGGTTTGCAAATCAGAGGATAAAAGGCTGATGGAGGATGGCAATTTCAAAAGACTTGCCTGGATTCTCCCTCCATGGGAGCCCACTGGTAGATCTCACCCATCCTCGGGGGGGGCCAGTGCAGACTTACAAGAAATTTTGCAGTTATTGGGCGTTCACACAGTTACTCCTGACAAATTTGGTACCACAAATGCAGCGTAGGAATCAGCAGTGAATGCAAATCAGGTGCCAGAGTGTCTGACCATCTGTCATGTACAGTGTGGTTGCTGCTTTTAACACAGCCTGTAAGTCACTGCTGAATTTAGTTTGCTTTAAGTATCTCATTATGACAATCAAGGACTTTAAGCAAAACTGTTTAAAATCTCATTACTCTCTCTTTAGCCCTGTGCCTCAGATTAACTGGAGAAGAACTGACGGGCTGCCATTTCCAAGTAAAATAAAGCTGAGGAAATCCAATGGCATGATTGAAATCCCTAATTTCCAACAGGAGGATGCAGGGCTGTATGAATGTATCACCGAAAATTCCAGAGGAAAAAACATTGCGAGAGGACGCCTCACTTACT
Organism: Dryoscopus gambensis; assembly: GCA_013389985.1. NCBI lineage: Eukaryota > Metazoa > Chordata > Aves > Passeriformes > Malaconotidae > Dryoscopus > Dryoscopus gambensis. The sequence continues at coordinate 191,867 of WEIT01030453.1, read as the reverse complement.
ATGGTAGGAAACCTCTGTTCTCCCTCTCCCACCTTTCTTTACGCATGGAACACAAACTGCTCTGGGCTACTCTGGAGTTTCCAGCTTCTGCAGCTCCATCTGTGCTTAAAAATCTGTGGCATTTTAAGTGCTCACAGAAAATGAGAACTTCTGTAGCAGTTTCTTGGTAAGATCTCTAAGAAATGGCTTAAAAACTCACCAGGGTTGCTGAGAGTAAAGCAGAGTGTGCTTGTGCCTGGTTTTTTCTGTGATGGACTTTTTTTTTAAAGCACTTCTTCTTGGTCCATTGGTGAAACCTTCAATTTTCAGTCAATTGGATTTATTTGGGGGATCATTTAGGCCTCACATTTATGGGAGGTACAAATTTTGTCTTGCTTTGTGGAAAGATTACTGATGGATATTCTCAATCTTGTGCTTTCAAAACAGCCAATTTTATTCTAAAATGAGTAAATAAATGGGAGGATATAATCCAGTATAGGAAATGAAATAATATGAAATTTTATAGCTGGAAAAAAGGCAGTCCCTTGTGCATTTAAGGCTATAGAGTGGAATGAGTATCAGCAAAGCACACTGGTGGTGGTGCAAAGCGACAGTGATTTGCAACAAAGTGGTAATTGACAATTTTTGTTAAAGCCAGATCTCAGCAAATATGATTTTCTTTACTTCAGTGGCAATTTAAACAGTGTTTCTGACTCTGCCTTGGAATGTTTCCCTCATGTAGGAATGTTTGAGCAAAGAGATGGGTATTTAGTTGTTCAAAGGCACAGAGCACAGCCCCTCTGCAGCTGGGAGCAAGTTCCTCACTTTCTCCGTGGGGAGCTGCTGGTTGGTAGAACACACAGAGATTTTGGTCCATGAAGATTTTAGTTTACGGCACAACAGATTTGATAAGGAGGAAGGAAAAGAGATTTCTTCAGCTTCCAAATAAATCTTTACACTGAATTAATTCCCTGTCATTGGAAATGTCCAAGGTCAGGTTGGACAGGGGACCTGAAGCAACGCAAATTTGCCAAGCCCTAATTGTAATTACGACTTTTTGAGAAATGATTAACATAAGGAAATAAATCCAAGCTGCTTCACCTGCCAGCGTCCTCTGCCACCCCAAACTTGGCACCGTACATTTGGTTTTATTAAGTGACCTTATTTGCTGCTTGAAATGTCCAGAGCTGTAGTTTGTGCATCAGTTTGGCTCAACATCCCTATGGCAGTGTTAAATCGGGGCAGTTGTGAGATACATCAGTGTAAATTACATGTAAAATAGAGTGGATCTGTTCATCAGTCCTTGTAGTTCCAACAGTGGCCATTCCTGGGGTATCTGCCCTGCTTCCCAAGTTCTGCTTTGCTCATTAAGAGGCCACAGAGCTGAAGTGAAGGATGTTGCTGATCAATAAAAGCAACCCGGCTGCAGTTCTGTGGCAGCTAAATCAGTGTGAATGTTTTCATTGCCAATCTAGACAGGGATTTGAGCCCTCAGATGGAGTTCGTATTCCAGTAGGAGTGTCTGCGCCTGTTAGAGTCATCCCTAATATGGATGTTTATCTTAAAAAGAGTAATGAGACCTGTAGTGGCAGTAATGGTGCTCCAACTGTTTCATTTCATTTGTTCTGCTCCACGGAACCCATTCTGCAGAATTAAATAGATTTAAGTAATCTTTCTTATCTTGGTACTTGCGTTGTTGTTGCAGTTAGAATTCCAACAAGCCTGGATTCAGGATAAGATCATTTCACTCTTTTTGATAATTTGAAGGATTTTGATTATTTTTTGTAGACTAATGATGTTCTATAACTAAACATAATGCATTGTGATGGATTGCCACCTCATCTGATGCCAAAGCGCAGAAATCTGTCTGGTAAGGAAATCTGGCCACATCCTACTCAATCTTCCCATTAAAAAAATCAATATTTAAGGAAGTTTTTCTAAAAGCAGACGAGGATTTGGGGGAAACTAATGCAATATACTGAAGACATAGAGTAAAAAATTACCCATCTGCCAGAAGGGACCAATGCTGTCAAAAATCCACAGATCCGGTGGTGTTGGGGAATGTTGGCTGCTGTTAAAGCACTGCACTGGTAGAAGTTGAAGGTGTGTCTGCTTATCAAACATCGAAAAACATAAACAGTACAAAAGTACACGTCTTTTTGTTTCACTAGTGACAACGTTTATTTTCCTCTTGGCAGAACAAAGCATGTTTCTGCCTGACCCAAAGAAAAAAAAACCAGTATGAGAAGATTTGGGGTTAATGTTTTGCAAGTTCTCATGGTGAAGTAATGTGAAAAAGAAATCTTTAGGAGGAAAAAATATTGACAAAAGTCTTTCCTATGCCTAAAAAATAGGTTTTTCTTTCTCTGCAGACTTTAAAGATTCTTTGTAAATGAAACATAAAGTCCTGAAGAGAAGCTTGAAACATTCATTGCTTTGCTCTGAAGTGAAACACTCCGATTCTGATTTGTTTTATGAGCTGCAACTGTGAAATTTAAAATCTGGAAATCAGGTTTTCCAGTGCATAAACAGTTTGGTTAAAAAGCCTTACTTTTTCATCCAATAATGAATTATAGCCTCGAATCCACAAAGCACTTGAACACAGGCTCAGCTTTACTCCTGTCCATAGTTAGTTTCTCAGGAATTCCTATGAATCTGTCACATCTGTAACTCCACTCCTGAAAAAACTGAAATGAGTCTGTTTTATTGTAATTGTGGTGTGTTTTAAATTTAACTCTCAACCCATAGCTGACGTTGATAATTAAAATAGCTATTGTAAACCAGATATTCTGGGTTCTTCCATTGCCATACTCACAGACTATGAATCTTCTTTTTTTTCTCTTGAAGGATTTTACCAAGAAAAGCCTGACATCAAATGTTCAGGTTTTTGTCCTTTTTACAGTTCCAGCATTTGTTAAATGCCAGTTTTGTACTCAGAGGAGTTCAGATTGTGCTGAAAATAGGACAAGATTATCCAACTTTGATTGAATGTAGAACCTGAATATATAAATAATTTGCTTTTCCTTTATTAGTGTGTTCGTTTGTCATCGCTTTCAGCTTTCCATAAAGAGATAATTGGAAAAAAAAAGGAATCCTTGGAGATGTTTCATGGCAGAGAGGAATGAGAGGCAAAGAAACAATTACATTTTTTGTGGTTTAGGATGCAATTAAACATGAAGCATGGTAAAGATATGTAAAGCAATTAATTTAAAGTATAATTGATGAAAATATATTCTTAATTAGCCCATGCTTGATGTACAAGAAGTCCTTCTTGACAGTACCAAGGTAAAATGTTTGACAAGGAATGTCAGGAAAGAAATTCTGCTGCTGTTCTCCTTTTGCTCTGCAGTGCTGGTGTGTGATAACAAACACTAAATCGCCCAGGAATAAATAGAATCTACAGCTATTTTTTTATTGTATCAAAAATACTGGTATATTTTGTTATTTTTTTGGAATAATCTACCAGCAAAATTAAACTGGAACTGCGTTATTTGTGTATGAGGAAGAGCCTCTCTGTTTAAAGGTTTTATCTGATAGCCTGTCTCTGTCTTGTGCTTAGAGATGTCTTCAGAACATCGACAACAAAGCTGTAAGTGACTAAATAATACCAGTGAGTTGCTGAGTTTGATCAGCCTAGAGTTTAATTGTTAATACTGTCTAATAATGTCATTTTCGTGCTGCACAGACAAATAGTTTGTCTTCTTTTACATAGTAAATCTTTTCCCAATATTTTGGAATTGCCTGTTGCTTGAGGGCGTTTTTATTTTTGAATGGGCGTCAAAAAATGGACATTTTCAGCTGCTTCTCTAGGCCCAGCTGGTTTATCAGAACAAAAGTTACTCATGCTTGAAGTCCCTGGGAGTTTGGAGATGAAATAAGGGTCCATCCCTGCTGCAGGCACCAGTGTGAGTGTCAGAGCCTGACTTTGAGGCCGACTGCCTGGGAAACTGCAGCTTACACTTTCTGGGTGGGTTTTTGCCCCATTTGCTTCACAGCTGCTTCCTCTGGGAAGTTCCTTTCGGCTCTGATTTCTTGCCCAACTGCTGAGCTCCCCAAAGGTGTTTCAGAGATTTCCAGCCCAGCTTTCATGGTGGCGATGTCAGAGTAAAGGTACGAGTGTAGGCAGCAGCACCTCGTGTGAATCCCAGCTAGGGACTGTGTGGATGCTGAAAGCTCAGTCCGAGAGAAATTGTCCAGCCTCCAGCAAGTTTATGAGAAAGCCTTTTTCTCACACACGCTGGCTGGGAACAGTGAAGAAGTTTTTTGTAAACTAATGCCACTATCTCCACACCTGTTGTTTATGGTACTGACTGGGAAAATATTTGGAAATGGGTGTTGTAATGCTTGGCCAATTATACTGAGGGGTGTTTGGTCTGAGAACCAATTGCCTTCTGATGCTTGTGCTGAGTTTCTTATAAAAGATGGGTTTTTTTCTCAATAAAAGGCCTTTTCTACCCTGGATTTTATGCTCCTCATTTCACCGTCCCTGATACAACAACAACAGGACTGTTCTGGAAGAGCTCCCCAGAGGCTCTGGCTCCCAGCAGAGCACAGAATCCCTGGAAGAGTCATGGCCCTGAACTTATGTCTTCCCTTCACTCTATTTGCCTGGCCTACGGAATTAAAAAGAGATCTTTGGTGAATTCCCTCACTCTGAAGGAAATCATACATAAAACCATGTGTTTTGATGCATCGTGCATGGTTAGCCCACAAATAATTTACAGATCCCAGCACAGCGTCTGGAAAGTGTCACTTCTTCAGCCACTGCTTCCAGGAGCATCACTGCAGTTGGTCTTCATTCATATCAACCCCCAGAATGTCACAAAGGATTTTGTAGAAGTCTGAAAAAATGGTTCTTCCTTCCCTTTCGGCCTGCAGGGAGGGCCTGGAGTGTAAGGAAGCAGCAGTTGTTTCCTGCAGGCCTGACTGCCTGGAAGAGAAGGGTCATCATAACCACCAAAAAAACATGAGAGAGACCTCTCCCTGGGATACTTTTTATGAAGTTGCACACTTGTTCTCTCCTTGCCTCTGGGAGCAGGAGTACCACAAGGAATATTCTAGGATGAAACAACTGAAGCAAAATCCAGGCTGGTGCTTTTCCAAGTGACTGGCCATGGAGCTGACGGCTAACCTGCTTTAGAAAATCACTTACCTACAAGCATTTCGTCCTGGGGGAGCTCCAGATGAATCTTTCATGAAGAATGCACAGCAAGTTCTGAAGAATTCTTAATATTATCCCGAAATATGGATTCCTGTCACAGTCTCAAGCCCTGCACTGTGAACTCCATTAAAATTAACTTCCAACCTCTCAGCTTACAGGACAATGTCTATTTTTTTTTTTTTTTTACCTCAGCAAGGATGTGCTGCCTGCTTGCCTGTTCCTTGCTTCAGGAGGGAGGAGTGACTCCTTCCTCTCTCCTCAGGTGGATCCAGGTTGCACACCAACTGTGCAGTAGTTCCAGGAGAGAATGAGGCTTTGTTACCGAGTCTTCCTTCAGGATCACAGGTGGTGGAATCAGATATTTTGGGCAGTAAAATCTGCCTGGCAGTGACAAGACCTTGAGAGGAATAAAGCTGTTTCTTCAGAGTCCTTCAGCATCCTGAGGCAGAGCTCAACAAAAAGGGGGAGTGCTGGGCTTGGCAAGTCCTGATCCTGTTTTGAGAGGGTGTCGGAGTGTCAGAGCAGTATCAGAGCTGCTGATCCCTGACCTTCTGTCTGCACATGCACCACCTTTACCCAGAGTATTCAGTCAGAGTATTCCCAGCTGGAACTGCCCCTGTTGAGCTGCCCTTTCATTTTTGAGCTGGTTGGTCGGATCAGTCTTTTTCAAAAACAGATTGAAAAGGTTGTTCTCTTCCTGCTGAACACCTCCTTCAGTAACTGGAAAAGAGCCTTCCTCAAGGAAACTACTGAAGTCTCCATCAGCACTTTCTTGTGGATGGGCAAACAACAGGAATTTCTCACAGTGTGCCTTGGGAAGCTGTTCTGTGCATTTCTGCTTTATTATATTGTGCGGGAACTTGGGAAACCCTCCAATGGAGACTGCCTGACCCAGAGCCCTAAAACAAGATTTATGGCATAGACAGTGTTTTTCTTATTGGTAGAATTGAGTCCAAGATCTTTAAACTTGAAAACAGATTATATTTAACCTACTTACAAGTGAAGATAGGCAGCAGATGTTAAATATTCCACATGTATGGATCCATCAGTAATTCAAGCGCTGCTGAATGTTGCATAAATATTTAGGTGCGCAAAGTGCAGGGAGCTCATTACATGGAGCCCTGAGCTTTCATTCCCTTGAAACATGAGGGGTAAATACTCCCCTCATTAATGTGAGATAATGTGAGATAAAGCAATGGCTCTTTCTTGAACTGCAGTGTTTTAACAGGAACTGTGAAGATTTAACCCCAGTTAATACCAGTGAAATAGTGCATTCATGTGACACCAAGATTAGATTATCCTGTCTTTTGCAGCTGACCTTGATAAAGAGGGTGTAAAAAATAAATTATCCTCAAATCAGTGAAAGGTGTAAATCCTCATGGGGATGTGGGGGGAAAAAAAAGTAGTATGAGAGGGTTTCACTGTCAGCAAATACTGGTTGATTTACAATATTTATTAGTTGTTAATATCTCAATGAATACATTTTAGGAAGTTCTTCTGTAAGAAGTTAGCCTTAAGTATGGATATATAAATCATAAATAGATCAATAATCATTATCATAAAAGCCTGGCGCTGTACATGCTCACGTTCAGGTATTATCTCTGCATTGCAGAACCTGGGAGGGAGAGGAAATTTCCATGCTAGGAAACCAAGAATCTTTTAAAACGAAATTAATGCCAACCCTCATCCAAACCTGGCGTGGCTGGTGCTGTGCCTGGGGCAGTGGAAAGGTTCAGCTCTCAGCTGTGCCCACCTCCCTCGTGGCCTCGGGCAAATCAGTAATTTCCCTGAGTTAATTGCTGGTGGAGCTCCATTGTAGAGGGAAGTTCAGCGGGAATTAATCTGACCTTCTGTGCCTCCAAAACTCTGATATTGAATAATGATTTCTTACATCACTAGGGACTTGTTTTCTCCTGGTTGTTTTCATATGAGGGTGTGATGAGATTTTCCTGAATTACTAACAAATTGACTCTGGAAAATTCTTTGCCCATAGCTAAGTGTTTGCAGCCAGGTTTCATCCTGCCCTTTTATCTGTTTTCTCCATAGGCAATGTCCAGAAGTTCTCTTTACTTGGAGAAATAGCATAGACTCAGATTATAAACTTTCTAGTAAATTAAATAAATTCAAAGAAAATTCACAAATTACCTATAAAACACTATTGAGCTGTTGTGTGAAATAGCACTAAAGGAATAAAAGAATAAATGACTGTTGTCTTTCATGCATTGATGTTTATTTGCCAAGTGAGCTTTCTCCTTCCTGTGAAAGCTGTAACAGATATTTTAAATATCTTTACAGTTTTAACTGTATTTTGGGTAATTCTGAAGGAAGTCTGGTATTATTGCATCAAATTTTGGCTTAAAAAATAGTGATTTTTGTGTACTTTCTTCTACTGGTTTGCATTACCCACATTCTGTGCCAAGACTTCTGCTTTCAAAAACAAGTCTGATATATCCATGTTTTCATCCAGTTAAGTGCTGCCTTGCATTAGAAAACAATTTAAATGGTATTTAGCACTAAGGCTGACATACCATTATTTTTTTTTTTAGGACTTAAAGGATTCTCTTCAGCATTAATTTGATGATTTAGCCACACCACTTATTTAATTTCAGTCTCGCCATTAATGTCTTTCTCTTACATTTGCCTCAATTGCAAAATGATGTTGCTTAATCATTAGTGATTTTCATACTGCTTTCACTAGTCCAGCTTTAGTGATCTGCACTCTCAATTTTCTTCTGGTTTACTGCTCATAATAAAAACATATAAAAGGAATAATGAATTATTTGGTTCATTAGGGGGCTTGAAGCAGGACCAGTGGGAAGCTCTGTTGGTACAGATCAGTCTGGGCAGAAAATTGATGAGTTCTGTGCCAGTTAACCCTTTGATTCTGATCTGGAGCAATGACCTGTGAGGGTCTTTGTTGCTGATGTGTATTTTATCTGCAGCAAAGCCTCACTGGATCCAGCCCATAAAGGATGTGGAAGTCGCTGTGGAGGACACCTTGTACTGGGATTGCAGAGCAAGTGGGAAGCCCAAACCCTCCTACAGGTGGCTGAAGAATGGAGAGCAGCTGGCAATAGAGGTAACATTCTGTTTTGAAAAAGTGGTGCTGTGTAAAATTAACAATATTCATGCAAATAGGAGAATTCATAAAAGTTATGGAATTAGAGGAGAAACCTTTGATACTGGGTTTGTATTTCTCAAGAGCATCCTGATGAGACTTCAAAAGCTGCAAAGACAAATTATGTTGTACAAAAATATTCCATCTAAAAGCAGATTCAAAAGCAGCAATAGAACCGTAGAAAGAAACATGTAAGGAATGACTGGAGAAGGCTGTTTAATAATGTTACACGTGAAGAACTGTAAATAGGGATGGAGAGCTTGAATTATTTTAATACATTTGCAGCTGGCATTTCATTAAAGGTAGTAAGAAAATATTTTCCAACTTCTTGACAAAACTCCTGAAAATTCATGGGTTTACCACTACTTGATGCAAAGAACGTAATACAAACAGATATTTGCTTTAATACAGTTGTTGCAGTAAATTAATGGGAAATAATGCATTTGGTGACAGGGAAAAGAGGTTGAACTTAGAAGGTGAAAGGCCAGAAGTGCTGATAACCCTTACTGATTTTAAATCTCACTGCTTCATTGGAAAACAGCCCCATTCTGTTATCAGGAATATGAGCTGCAGGCACTTCTGCAGGAAGGCCTTTTGCTCCTGGCTCGTGCCTTGTGCTCGGCGCTGGCATTTGGGGAAGAAAGTGGCTGCTCAGGTGAACTCACTGGATGGTTCTGAAAAATGAGCAGAGCCCTGGAAAGCATTTCTTACACCCATGCTGGCTAAAAGGAGCGGTGGTGTTTTGTGGACAGGTTGAGTGAGGGAGCACAAAATCTCCTCTGGGTGATTTAAGAATATTGTTACTGTGTCATACATGGTCACTGAGGTAATGGGCTTTTTTTACCTCGGGAAGTACAAAATATCTTGGGATCATTCAGTGTCCCCATTTCTCCAGTCCGGGGTGTTGTGTCCAGCCTTTTTGTGTGATGTCAGGGCAGAAGTGTGACTTCCTCTGGCAATACTGAAGGACCAACTCTTGGAGAACCAGCACTGAGGAGACACCAGAGGAGCTCTCAGTGTGCAGTGATCTGGTGTCTTCTGCTCCCTGACTGCAATAATCCCTCGTGCTGGGTCTCCTTCACAAACATCTGTTGGGTTGTTCCACTCAGCTCCACTTCTCCATAAACAAATCTTCTGTAAGAGCAGCAGCTTGGGATGCTGCAGAGGAGATCAAGCCATGGAGAATCAGCCTTTTCCGTCTTTGGGATTGTTTTCTGTGTCTGTGGGTGAACCCCTGACACTCAGCTGGGACAGGACCTGTCAGGGAAGGGGCTGAGCTGTCCTGGAGTCACCCTGTGCTTGGGCCAGCTGTGGGTGGTGCCCTTGGCAAAAAGCAGGGAGAGAGGGATTGCACTGGGCCTCCCAGGCCACGTCCAGACCTAAAAAACTGCCCTTAGAAAACCCTTTGGGCCAGGTACTTTGGGATTTTGTCCATTCCTGTGTCTCTGGTTTTCGCCAAAGGTTTTTCCCCAAAATTAATGCTCCTTTGGTTTTGTCTTTCTCACTGGTTCCTTTTCTCACGCGCTCTGCCACTCAGATTAGTCACTTCTCGCTTTAATTGAACTTTCCAAGAATAAGCAAGGTGAGAGGACCCAGAGAGATACTTCAGTAGCTTTGCTGGCTCCAGGACACTTAAGTTTGTGTCTTTCATTTAATGGCTGATGGAATTTTTTCTGCACAGTATTAGAGAGAGCTCATTAGCAAGTGGCACATGTGAGATCTCTAAATAGTGTGAAATGCCAGTGCCATCTGCACAGTTTGGATAGTCTGGTCTGTCTGAGGAGGCTGGTAGGATTCTATCCATATTTCTGGGGAAATAAAAGGGCATTTGAGATTGCCAAACCTCAGGCAAGTTTGAAGAATTATTTGCATACACCGCATTGCCAGGTCTCCATATCTGATTACCATTGTCACTTCTTTTAGAACTGTTCTCATGATTATGCTTTTGCGTGTACCCTATTAGTTGTATTTATGCTGTCCTATTTATATTCCTTACTTATTTTAAATTTTTCACAGGAAATATATCATCAATAAAGATATTTTTCTTAATATTCAGGGAAGGATCCAAATTGAAAATGGTGCACTTACAATATCAAATCTAAATCTGACAGATTCTGGCAGATACCAGTGCATAGCTGAAAATAAACATGGTGTCATCTCTTCGAGTGCAGAGCTCAGGGTTGTAGGTAAGATGTTCCCTTTTTCACTAAAACACAAACCTCATTATCCCTCTCCACGCCCGCTCGGATTGCACCTCAGATTTAACTCACTCAGCTGCTGTCATGAAATAAAATATTTTTGTCAACCTGATGTCTTTATCTGCAGTGCTGAGGAGTTGAGTCATCTGCTGCCGGAGGATTTGCAGGCCAATCATTCATTTAAAACAGAACAGGATAAATTATTCACGAGGAGAAGAGCAGGGATGGGGGATTGGGCCTGAGGATTAAAACCTCGGGTGTGGTGTGGAGGCGGTGCTGGCTCCATCAGCTGCTCTCACCTCTGTGCAGGGGCTCCCAGGCACCGTGGGGTGAAAAGCCTCTGCGTGCAGCCCTTCTGGAGCCGGGGAACAGGGGGTGACACCAGGCATCCACCCAGCCTGCCCATGCTGGGGTCTGAAATGTGACAGCTCTTGGGTGGCTCGAGGGGAACGCTGGACCTGGGCCTGACGCGCTCACACTTGGGCAGTTTCTTCCTCCAGCGCAAAGTCAAAACTGAGCTGTAACCGTGCTGTGGGACACGGGTTGCTGCTTCCTTTGTGTTGTTGAGCAGCACGTGCTCCTTCAGCCTTGGTCTCCTCAAATGCTGAATTTCCTTTCAAAGTTGAGTGTTTCTATAGGGAGAAGCCGCGAGCTTTTCTTAACTGTTAAATAGTGAAAACTTCACTCAGAATGAGCTGCAGCATCACCTGACATGCACTGTCACATGAAACTGGAAACCCACCGGTTCCCTGAGGTTTAATGAGACTCTTGGTGTGATATTTATTAGATTTATGAAATAAATCTGCTCCTTTCAGCAGAGTGTCCAGTTGGGCAGGTGCTGAACACTCCTTGGATTCATTGAGCTTCAGTCTCTGCAATCTTCTGTGCTTGCCTTGTTGGGTGCTCACCTGCACAGCTGAGACCTTTGGTACCAGGATGAGGTACAAAATAATAGGGATAAGGAGGAGAAATGCCTAATTGTCCAATAGAAGATCTGTCTGCACTAATTAATGGTGTTAATTATGTTTGGAATCTGAGAAGTGCTCGTGTAAGTGCTAAATAGTAGTATCATTAATACCATAAAAAGTGCTTTATTTCACTATTACTACCCCTTCTGTTTTAGCTTCTGCTCCAGATTTTTCCAAGAGTCCAATGAAGAAACTGATCCAGGTTCAAATAGGCAGCACAGTTGATTTTGAGTGCAAACCCAAAGCTTTCCCTAAGGCCAAATGTTCCTGGAAGAAGGGAGGTGAGCAGCTACACGAAAATGAAAGGTATCATGTTACATTGGTTTATTTGTTTTAATCTTACAAGAAGCTTTTGTGTGTCATTTTATGCAGTAGTGTCAGCTGTAGATCCAGACAGCTGTAAAGTCTCTCTGGAGTCTGCCTGGCCTGGGGTTTTTTGCTTGTTTTTTGTTGTGATGGTATCAGAGCACTGAGAGTGCAAATGCAGTGCTTTCTCTGAGGTCAAGGGCCAGATTTTGTTTTCAGTTTGATGTAGAAAACTGATTTAGGGCCTGATTTAGAGAGAACCAGGTACTGATAGAAAACTGGGAATGCAAAGCCTGTAAAAAAGTACTGGAAGCCTTCAACAAAATGCTCTGAAAATGTTGGCAAGGAGGCAAAGGAGGTGTGTTACAGCTGTGGTGATGATATGGCTGAGAAAAGAAAGAAAAGTTAAGTGAGGGGTCAAGAATAGCAGATGAAACACGAAAAGAGAAGGAAAATGCACTTCCAGGTTCTTTTCAAGCAGCCATGATCCTGGCAGGGATAGCAGATGTCACCATTGTTTACATGATAGTGGATGTGTTTGCGGGTTGCAATTCTCAGGGGAGAGTTTGTGATTCACCCATGCCCCCAGCTATTGATTTCCAACAACACGTAAAAGGTTTTTTTCAGCAATAACCATTAAAGCGTTATTGAATTAGTCATAAGCTGTAACTGCACGAGTGTGCTGGTTAAATGGTCTGAAGAGACAATTTGGGGCTGTACCTCCCTGCTCTGGGGCAGCCTTGTGGTTCGCATCTCCCCCACACTGGGGATTGCTGACTTCCCAGGCTTTCTGTTCTACATTTCAGTGTTTACTCGGACTGGGAAGTTTCAGGGAGTGAACTGGGACAGCAGAGAAGCTCCTTGGAGGAAAGGTGTGATTCAGATAGTTACAGATCTGATTCTGCATTAATGTAGTCAGCGTGGTGCTTTGGGCATTCCAGCTGCAGTCAGGACAGGCTGTGCACACTCAGAGGAGCCAGAATTATTTTTGGGGAGTTCACTCTGGCCCCAGGTCAGCCTTTCTGTCTGAGTTAGGCACAACTGCAGTCCCACCAACAGCCCTGGGCAGTCACAGTGTTTGCTGGGAGCAGTGGGGACAGGATGACTGTGCATGTTCCTCTTGGAACACTCTGGTGTCACGCTGGGCTTGGCAGGATAATTCATGGACAGGGAGGGTCCAGAAGGCCAGACATGAGTCTGAGGAAGCCAAACATGATTTTTGGAGGAAGATTGCTCTGGCAGTGTGGTGTGATTTAAGGAATGTGTCCCTGCTCCTCAGTTAGGTGGTACAAAGCTCATTGTGGCATCAGGAAGCTGCTTCTAAATTAGACAAAATTCTTTTGGTCCTATTCCTGTAAAACACCACGCTGGGCTTTTGTTTTGCAGTTTCTAAACCCTGAAGTTACCACCAGGTAGATAAAACTTAAAGAGACTGCAGTGGAGACCTTTATTTGTTCCATCATAAGGCTGGAGCTGTCTCCTTGGACCCAGAAGCTTTGGGCACTGTCATCTTTGCCCTGGCTCTTTGTTCACAGGGGCCACAAGAGTTTTCATGCGTTCTAGTGTTAAATGTTGTCAAATGTGACAATTTGGCAGAAGTTGGGGCATCTGTTCTTGCAGAGCTGGACATGGTACCACAGCCTCACTGGCCGCCTGCCTGCCTGCAGGCAGTCGAGCAAAATCCCATTCAAAATAGCACTACTTGGTTATTTAATACTTCTAGCCTTTAATTAAATAATATTAATGTATTAAATTAAACAATGATCTTGGAAATGTATGCAAAACCCGTTGCCTTTTGATGGTCCTCAGTCGGTTTAATTTTTATGACTGCTTTTGTAAAGTGCCTGCAAAAAGTGCATGGCACCTGATTTTGTCCATTTAGGAAAATTCCTAGCTTTTTTCCCCCTTCCATTTCCATAAAAAGTAGAAGGGTATCCTTCCCAAACCCATCTCTTTTGTTGGAGCTTGTGTATGTTCAATTCATGAGAGTCAAAGCTGCCGGGCGCCGCTGACCTCGCAGGGCTCCACCTCTCCAGGAGAGGAGAGTTCCAGCCACGACTTTGATCTTGCTCTGAGCTGTCTGTCTGCCTGGCCGTCAGAACTGGGCTTGCTGCTTGCTTTGGGTCGCCCTTCCAAACCAACCCCCCCGGTTTCACTGGGGGCGATGGTACCAGGCTCAGTTCCCGAAAATGACCGTACATGGTGCTGCCTGCCTAGGTCTGTGAACATAAATCACAGCTGTAGCTTCTGCAAAGTGCAGCTAGTTCCAAAATATGACCCAGAGTGTATATTTTTGACAATATGTTGGAAATGGCTTCAAGAGGAAGCACAATAACAAGGCAGTAATCCTGAATTAATCTAAATGAAGCAAACTTGCCTTCGGAGAAGAGCACAGTGTGGTTCTGTGCAGAAAACCCTGGAGTTCATTACTGTCTGCTGTGAATAATTGCAATTCATGAATTTCTTGCAGTTCTACAATTCCTGCAATTGAGGAAAGGGTTTCAAATTAGCAGTACATTTTTCAGCCATTAACTGCATTTCCAGTGATGTTTGTTGAGGAGGGTTTCCTCTTTATAAATAGCAGCAAACAGGAGGAGTGAGTTCCTCCCACAAGGATAATTCTGCTCAGAGAGGTCCAGTGTGGACAACACCTGGGAGAGGTGGGGAGGCAGAAGGAGCTTAATTTTAATTACATTTTCAGCAGCATGGATAGAATTGGTATGTCTTATGAAAACTCCTATTTGAATAATAAAAATAAGGCACAAATACTTCAATTTCTTGTCACCAGAGGACTTGGGTTTCACTGAGGTACTGACCACAATGCTTTTAGTAAAGCCTGAGACAGTCTCATTTTGATGGCGCTGTTGCTTGTATTCTTAATTTATTTTAAAATAGTTCTGCATTTTCACTATGTAGAAGACTTGGATAATGACTCAGTAAATTTTAATTAAATGAGCTGAATATGGTATGTCTTGTGAAGAGGAGAAAATATAATTCAAAATGGATTCATGAGCTCTAGGCTGAGAAATCGCTCAGCATTGAAGAATGCAATCTTGTTTCTTGTTAATTTTGCGAAGTATGTGATTTTTTTTTTTTAGAGTATCTTGAATAAAGAGAGCCAAACATTAAAGAGCAGTGGAGTGCAGAGGGAAGTGAAAGCATAGGAGACATGCAGAAGGAAAGACAGAAAATGGGAATTAAATGTGTCGGGTGCCTGAGACACCTCTGCCTCCGGATGGATGAATTTTTGTTGTGCTTTTTTGTTTGTTTTTGTTGTCCTTTGTTGTTTTCCTCCAGAAAAGGAGGATTAGTCATTTAACCAAGGCTAAATGCTCCTGATGCTGGTTTAACTCACCAAAACCAGAATAAATACTAAAACATGCTGTGACCCAGACATAACCCCTTCCAAGATGCCCTAATGTTTTGTGTATGTACGTGGTTTTTAATTGTCAGACTGTTCTTGGCCGTTGCTGCCTGTGGGTCCTGTGCTGCTGGCTCAAATACCTGACTGGAAGAGGGTTAAAAACCAGGGTTTTGTGAAAATGCAGAGCAGCATTTCACCTTTAAACAAACTCACCTTTATTCCTAGATGTTTCTAAATTTACCAAGACTAGAAAAAGATGAGAAGATGCTGCAAAAACTTCACTGAAAGACTTCCTAGTGCAATTCCCTTAGGAAAACTCCAGGTTTAGCAGCTTTCATTGTGGCCAAGTGATGGCAAATTAAGGGAGGAAAGAAATAATTCCTGATGAAAAGTTGCATGATACTCAGAAGCATTAGTTAATGGTTTTAACTTCCCTGCAATTTGAATTAAGTATTTTTATTCATTTTATGTTACAGTTTGAAACGCTGTGATGTGGAAAGTAATGCATTTACTTACCAGTACTTGCAAAGGATTTTTTTTGCTGACTTTCCTATTAATTAATCTGCTTTAATTTACTTGGAATTTGGCTGATACATAAAAAGACAGTTTTGACCCACTTTTCCACTGTTCCTTTGCACTGAAGTGTTACAAACTGGAAGGGAACGTGTTTGTGTTTATTACCATATCAATAAGGATCTAAAATAGTGGCATTTTTTGCTGAATAATCTGACAAGTGAAACAGGCAGTGATTCCTGAGTGGGATGATGTCTGTTAGTTGGGTGATAAAGCATTTCCTTCGGAAGATGGACGGGTTTGCAGTCGTTACAGTTGCATTAATGGCACCAGGTTTCAGTGGATCCTGAGGCACTTCTCTCTCTAAATATAACTATATAAAGAGGTATAATTTTTAATAAGTATAGAAAGAAGTATAATTTCTCTCAAGTCAGGAACTCCAAAGTCATCAAGTTGCTCAGTCCTTCCCCCCCATCCTGTTGACCTCAGTGTCGGGGTGTGGGTGCAAGTTTTATTTGACTGTAGGGAAAAAAGAATCTCCCCAAACATCAATTCCCCCAGTTTTGCTCAGGAGTTAGCGAGTGATGATGAGTTTGTCGGTGATGCTGTGGTCTGATGACCAAACAGGTCCTGAATCCATCTCCAGCTGGAACGGAGGTGTGTTCAGGACCGTTGATGCACCCATGGTCCCTTTTACAGAGCTGAAGGTTTTGTGCCATTTGCCAGGGTATCAGAAGGGTGCGGGTTGTGGAGAATGGAATTCACTTGGAAAATTGCTGGCCTTCAGCAAAATGGCTTGGAAAAACACCTGCAGATGCAGGGAATGCCAAAGGCTGTATTGTTGTTTTTGTGTGTCACAGGTCTGGGTCTCTCCCTGGCGGTGTTCCAGCACTGGGTGTGAATATTGAATAGTTTTAGGTAAACTAAAAGCTTTGTTTTGCCTCATGTTTCAGCAGGAGGGGCAGAGCTATTTTTGGGTTTAGGGTTTCCAAAGGCTCTGAGCTGCATTTACTGTTTTGTAATTGGAAAAAGTGGAGCATTTCTCTTTTTCTAATTTATACCAGTAAAGATTTTATTTTGACTGTAATCTTTTTCTCAAATTGATTTTTTTTGGTGTATTGTTTGCTTTTTGTTTTTAATTCTAGAAAAATATATTCTTAATCATATCTGGGTTTTAATAAGCCTTCTGCTTAATTATTTTAGGCAAGCTAGGCTTGCAGGTAGCTCAGAGCACTCTAAAAGTGATTGGTTTTAATTAAACAATAGACATTTTCAGGTTTATTCCCTGATGCTGCGCTTTCCCTTGTTTGATCTTGGGCTTTGTCAACACTTGGGGTTTCTTTAGTTTTGTATTTTTTTTTTTCTATTGGAAATTGCATCAAAGTAGATGAAGCCTCAGCTAGAAAGTGCAACAGCACAGGAGCTTGCAACTGTAATTGAGATATTTTAACACCTTTTTTTGATGTCATTCTAATTACCTATAAAATGTATTACTCATGTCTTTAACACATTTAAAATACCTATAAACCATATGGCAGGGTTTAATTAATTTTAAATGTTCCGTCTAACATGAAGCGCAGCCAAATATGACTTAGGAATTTTCCAAAACAAGTTAATGAGCCTCAGGGAAGTCACTGGTGAGGCACATCCTCCCTTGAAAAGTGCCTCAAATGCCACCACATCAGCTGAGGTACCTCAGGATGCTTTGTGCTGATAAATGGATTAAGCTGCCTATAGCTCTCTTTCTCACCCCAATAAGATGCTTCTGTCTGTTGCTCTAGCAGGGTGACTTGTTACCTCTTGTAATTTGCATCTCCTCATTTCATTATTGCACTACCTTTGCCCAGAGGAAGAGTACCTCAGCCACAGCTCTGAGAGCTGAAACACCTCGTTTAAGGAAATACAAAATGCCATTTGAAACAATCCAGGAAAGAGCATTTAAAAGTTGTGTATGTTTCTGTATTGTAATTCCAAAACCTCTGCTTCATTGTCAGGAGCAGTGCAGCTGTGGCAGGAGTGCAGATTCCTGCTTTCAGAGGTCTGAAACAGCCTCCGTGTGGCCTGGAGGATTGGGTGAATTTGCTGTTCAGGGAGAGGGGCAGTGGGACTGCAGAGCCCTGGTGGATTCCCACTGCTGTGGTTTGCATTTAGGGACTGAGGGTTTGGGGTCAGACAAGTTAAGGGTGTGAAGGGTAAGATCACTGAACACTTGATGACCCTTTCAGGAAGAAATTTTCACCAAAATCCAATCCAAACCTCTGTGGCCATTTGCTCTGGTCCCTGTCACTGGGAGAAGAGGCTGAGCCACCCCTCACCACAGCCTCGGGTCAGGGACGTGTGGAGAGTTTATCCCATGCTGATCCCAATTCCCACCTAACACAGCAGAATTTACCCACAGAACTGAGCTGGGACAAACGATGGGGATCTACTGACATTATTTTACCTCAGGAGTGTTGAAAATAAAAAGAGCGGCAGAAGCATGTAATTAATTAATTAATTAATTTTGTACTGAATAAAGCAGCAGTTTAGTAACAAAGCACGTGCAAAGTGAGCAGGCAAAACCCTCACAGCTCCTCTGAGGGAGGGAGGGAGGATGGCAGTGTTAAATTGGATGGCATTTGCTGCCTTTTCAGCTGGCACTTGCCCTGCAAACCGAGCAAGACTCCAGCTAATGCAGGCGGAGCTTTGCCTGGAGAGGTTTTGTTTGCTGCTGCGTTCATTCTGTAGCTCAGTGTGGGTGTTCAGGGCATTTCCAAAATGCATCCAGCCACGGTGCTGTGCTCCATTTGGTGCCTCTCAGGTGGGCTGATGGGATGTGAGAGAAAAGCTCTGAAGCTCTCTTGACTTGGGCATATCAGGAGAATGGGTATCTTTTGTTAATTAATGTGCACATTTTTATGTATATTCAGTTATTTTGCTGCTCCAGGTTGTCTTAGGGTAGAAGTTCCTGCAGGTGTGGATAGAACCGATGGGAGGACAAGAAACAGGGAAAGAGGGAGTCAGATCAGCCTTACCTGTGCATCCCTCCAGTGCTGCTGTCTGGGATGTCACCTCCGCTGTGGGGATGCTCCTGCTCCTCCGTCCCCATCCGTGCTGTGGGTTTTCTTCTGTCTGCATCTTTTATAAGCACCTTCCTGCTTGTTCCATGCTCTCTCTGGGGGAGGTTGTATGGGGCAAAGGGAATTTTCTGTCCTGCAAGTCCTTCACAAAGGAAGTTCATGAACAATCCTGGAGAGTTGTCATGGTAATCACAGTTATTTCAAAGTTGTTGTGCAAGATTGCTTGAGGTAAACAACAAAAGAGCTGAAAATTATTCCGGTTCCAGTTGGTGCAGCTGAAAAAGATGGAGTTGGTGTGGGATTTCTCTATTTCACACACATACATATGCCCACATCTCTAAAACATTGGTTACTGGTGTCCAAAATAACATGTCCAAAGTAATATGTGGATTCAAATTTGATGTGTATTGTCAGTGGATTGTCACAACATGTTCAGACCCCAGGTTGGTAATTGTTCTGGTTCCAGCTGGAACAGAGTTCATTTTCTTCTTAATTGCTGATACAGCTGATGTGTCTGAGATAACAGTAAGGTATTAAAGCAATCTGTCTAAAAGTGCTGCGACTTTTAAAATCTCCTCGTCGTTTTTTAGGATCACCCTGTTAAAGGATGGAGGACTAAGGATAGCCAACGTGACCAAGGGGGATGCTGGCAGCTACACGTGCCTGGCAACAAACCAGTTTGGAACAGCCAAGGGCTCCACCAACTTGATAGTTACAGGTGGGTGAGCGGGGACAGAGGGGATGGACCTGGAATTGCAGGCTCAGGAGCCTGCAGGGATGGGGTAGAATGTAAAGAGTATGAGAAGTTATTTATTTAATGTATAAAGATAAAAGGATAGCTGTTACAGCTCTTCTGTTAGTTGAGAGGAGAGACACTGAGGGATTTTTCTGTCTTTGACAAAGATATTTCTCAGATGTGAGGGAGTTCTGAACACATCCCTCCCTCCTCTCACTTCTCTAAACACTAAATAGTGCAATTATGCTTTTAAGTTCGTGGGGGTTTTTAATTTGTTATGAAAAAAACATGTCAGTCAAAAAAAATCTTCGAGGTAATTTTATACTCCAGTCGAAAATCTGTTTAGCCCAAGGGAGGTTTAAATGCTGTTTGCTTCGGGGAAAAGATGTGGTGGAAACTCCAGCTGCAGGGGAGCATTCAGGGACTCCATGGGCAGTAGAACACAGTCTTTCAAAAGCAAATTTTATACAGAATGGTTGTTCAGAGGGATCTTGCCCCTTCCTCCAAGTCATCCATTCCTGGCCGCTGGTTGAGATACTGGATGAAAAGAGGCAGGAGTTTGTGAAGTTTATCTGAAAAATGTCTTCTCTCATAATGTTCTTTTTCAAAGATTTTAATATCTGAAAGATTTTCCAAACTCAGAATTCTCTAATATCCCACTGCATTACATATCCTGTATACCTCATAGGTCCAAACAGAATTATTTTGCTCAGTGAATTAAGAGCTTCATGTTTTCAGCCTGTGCTCCTAAATGATTCATGCCCCTTTATATACAAATAACAGAATTATATACAGAGCATTCCTAGAATTAAATTTTATTTTTATGGTATTTACAGTAGCTGAAATTTTTCTCTGTTAATGTGATTCTGTTAACAAACAGCTGTTCTTAATGACACTGCTTATGTTCTGTGTGATGTATGGACCCACATATCCAGTGTGTTCTTCCTTAAGTGGATTTCCTCCAGTTTCTGGGGTTTATTAGGTTCTCCCCTTACTCCCACCTCTCCATCTGCCCAGTGGCTGCTGCTGCTTCCTGCTCCAGAACAGGGGTGGGATTGCTGAGAGCTCTGGGATGGCACTTCCTGCCTGTGGATTCAGCTGGGTGGAGTGGATTGGCTGCACCCAGCAGGCTCAAATTCACCTTTCCAGAGTCCAGCAGCTCCTGCTGGGAAATGCAGGGACACAGAGCTCCAGAAGAGGGGTCAGGCAGCACTCCCAGCCCAGCTGCATCGCTGGAAGTGGCTGTCACTGATCACATCTGAGGAACGTGGGGGGATATCGGCAGCAGGCAAGGCTCAGCAATGCAGAAAAACCCAACAACCAATACTTGTGCTCCCTGCAGAGCCAACCAGGATCACCTTGGCACCTTCCAACATGGACGTCACGGTGGGGGAGAGCGTCGTGCTGCCCTGCCAGGTGCAGCACGATCCCCTGCTGGACATCAGCTTCACCTGGTACTTCAACGGGACCCTCACGGACTTGCAGAGGGACGCGTCTCACTTCGAGAAGGTTGGAGGGGTGAGCTGCCAGCACCTTCTCTTCCTTTGCCTTGCAGCTGTAGCCAGCACTGACTTCTTTTTCCCCTCCTGCTAAAAGTTACGATGTTTCTTTTTTGAGAGTTCTTTGTTGAAAGGAAATCATCCCCTGGCCCAGCTTGCTGCCCGTCACTCATTATTGCTGGGCCCTGTGGTTTAGACCTGAAGTTTTTTACGTTCTTACCTCAGTTTCTACCTGATTTTCCTCAGGATCACGTGAAACACAGCAATGACAGACAAAGGAACCTGACACAAACCAATTTGTCATAAGAGATTTTATAGACTACAGACATTCTGGGGTTTTGGTTTTTTAAGCTCTTACTTGTGTGAAGAGGAATTTGAGCTCGTTAGTAGAAATTTTCACAGGTTACCAAGAGATCCATGAAAATATTTCATGGGCTGTGTATCACATTAAGGTCAGTGGAACAACTTCTGGAGTTACATGCAGGTCATGGTGAGTAAATAATCCTAAAAATGTTCTAAGCCTTCCAGTAGTTACAGTGTGTATTTATTAAATGAAAATACCATTGCAAAAATAACTTCAGCTTTCTTGGTTGGAAGTTAGTTTTTTTTTTTTTATGGATAGATTTCCATGTGCTGATGTCTGGGAGGTCCCCATCACACAGGCGTGAGGTCTCCAACATTTCAGAGTTACTGGGATGTTCTGGGAGCACCACCTGGTCTTCCAGATGCTTGGAAAACTGTGGGATGTGAGGCTGTCTTACTGCTTTTTGGGGTGATTTATACAAACAGCATAAATGTTTGTTTATTTATACAATATATAAATTGTATAAATATATATACAATTTATTGTATATATTGTCAGCCAGGTGATTTATACAAACAGCATGGTAGGCCAAGCAGATGCCCAAATTCTGAGCAGACTTGCCCCAAAACCGAGGATCACCAGCGCTGGCTGCGGTTGTTCTGCAGCCAGGACAGGAAAGAGGAATTCCAGCAGCTGTTCCTACTGCATGGAATACTCTGTATTTGTATTCCAGGCAGCAGGGGGAAGGCAGGAAGGTGATTTCAGTGTCCCCTGGGCTCGTCCACCCTGCCAAAGGCTGGATGTGACCAGGCAGGAATGTGATACCCATTGGAAAGACAGAGTGCGGCAGGGCAGCTTCCTGCTGCTCCCCCAGTCCCTTGAGATGCTTCCCAAATCCCCACAAATAACTGAAATGCCGTGTTAGCATTTTGCTGGGGTTTATTTCAAGTGAAACTGTTCTATTTGAAGCCCCTCTCCCCTTTGTTGAGATGTCTCAGATGGAGTTTGCTGAAATAAGTTTGTGCAGGACGTGATTTGCTCGCGTTCACTGCTGATGTTGGGCATTCCCTGAATATCCCCTTCCACTGGAGTAGATGGATTTTAGATTGCTTTTGACTCAACTTTTAATTTATTGTAAGCAATCAGCACTGAATTGTCCTGCAAACAACTTCCATCTGTGCTTTCACAGAAGACCAGGCACACACATGGAAGGGAATCAGGCAGAATTGGCTTCAGCTCGTGTTGAATAAAGCATTGAGACATTGTAACACTGAAACAAAGAAAAACAACCAAATGTTTTGAAAGGTTCATGTTTTTTCCAAGACTATAATAAACTTTGAAGTCATGTCTTTGCCTTTGTCCCAAACTACTGTTAGCCCCTGAATCAGTGGCCACAAATAGGGTTCTGTCCTTGAAGAAAAAGCTGCTTCTCCAGAAAATTAAAAAATATATTTTAAAAATTAAAATCTGACTGAGGCGTTTTTCACCTGGAAAATTCAGTTGGAACTGAGTTAAGGCAGAAATTCACCTGACACAAGGAGGAGAATTTTTTTTAAGGGACACTGTCTACCACAGGTTTAATATCAAGTTCTGTGTTCAGTGATGTGGAAAACAAACAGTACACAAAGAGCCCTAACACGATATGAAGTTACAGTTTCACTCAACTTTTATTTCTGTTTTCTATGATCCAGGAAATAACCACATGCTGTGATCTGCAAGAGAACAATGGGGGAAAAAAAGATTAAAGATTAAATACTCAGTGAAAAGCAAAGAATAGAACTTGGGCTTGTAAAGTGGGAAATGCAGCCTGAAATGTGCAACCTGTAAATGAGAGTGTGCTCACGGTAACCTGGAGAATGGGCCGAATTCAGCTTTGTCATTTACACATTTGAACTCCTGAAAAATCTGTCATAACCTGACTCATAAGCTCTGTCTTGAAATCAAATTGGTAATGGCCACAGAAAGCACATTTTTCTCTTTTTAGGGCTTTGACACAAATGGTCACAGGACCCTGAGGGCATCGGGGGTTCCAGGCAGGGGATGCATTCCCAGTACGAGCTCGCCGTGTTGGAGCTCACTTCTCCCAAAAAAGGGACACTACCTCATGTTTTTTTGGGAATATGTTCCCAGGCAGCAAACCCGGAGCAGCTGATGGGCAATAATTTGCTGTCCTGGTCACTGCAATGCAGCTTTTGAGCAACTGGACAGTTTTGGTTGACTTCTTTTACTTTTGCAAAGAAAACCTTAATATTAGACTGCGGGGGTGGTGTATTTGCATTAATGAATGTTCTGTATTCCCTCAGAGTGCATCAGGGGATTTGATGATCAGGAACATCCAGCTGAAGCACAGTGGGAAGTACGTTTGCATGGTGAAGACAGAGGTGGACAGTGTGGCCTCCGCTGCCGACCTCATCGTGCGAGGTACGGCCCAGCCCAGCTCCAGGATCACATTTTCCACTCTTTTTTTTATATTGTAGGCTGTAGAAGCAACTGGTGTTGGAGGTTACAGAACCAACCCATGGCTTCAGTGGTGTGATGAATGACTGCGAGTTGAATTATGGCATTCTGACTTGGAGCAAGGGAGAATTACAGCTCAGGTTTTGGGTGAAGCCTGATTTTTCCCAGAGAAATGAAGAGCTGGAGGTTATAATAGTGACTTCACATCTTTTTTCACTGCCAGTCCTTCAGGTCACCAACAAGAGGGAGCTCACTGCAGCTCTGAGGCAGCTGGAGTTGCTGCCTCTGCAAACTGAAGTGCTGGGGACTCCAGAATCCATCCTGTGAAATGGGCAGTTCTGCCAGAACCCAGGAGAGGCTTTGTCCTAAGGTTTAAAGCCCATAATGCAGGATTATTCCTTCTCATTCCGAGCTGGAATGTTCACAGTTGAGCCAGAATTGTGGCTTCCTTTGTTGATGTTACAGCTACATTTATGGCAAGGTAAAAGCTTTGATCTAGGAAAGCACATTATGTGATCAGCACTTATCCAGTGTATTTTAAAATAGTTTCTCACTGTTAATGCACTGTTACTCATTTCAACCCCCTTTGCTGGTGCAGGTGAGACAAAACCCAGCATTTTGGCCAGGAAATGCCCAGAATGAGGATTTTCCAGAAGGCAGCAGGAAGTTTGTGTGACTGAATTGCTGCTTGGGGTGCTGGTCAGATGGGCTGAAAAATTGTTCCAGTGCCTCGTACAGTAAAGAAGTTGTAGATAAAAATTTGACGGACTACAGAGATGTGTCTGTAGATTAAAGAGGACATTTAGGACTAGAGGAAAAGACACTGGAAAGATTGACAGGTGTGCTGAACAAAGGTTCTTGGTAAAACAACCCAAAACGCTGTCATCTGTTCTGCCCTTGAGAGTATTTCGGGTTGAAATTATCAGAGTTAAGTTCAGTGAATGTGAACCAATAATTACAAGTGTTCTTGTTCCAGCCTGAATTGTTTTCCTCCTCCCTGAGGAAAAAAAAGTGGGAATCCATCCTGCTGGAAGTGACTCCCAGGGTGCTTCAGGGCTTCACCAAACACTGCCTTGTTTTCCATCTGATTGCAGGCTCTCCTGGGCCCCCCGAGCACGTGAAGGTGGAGGAGATCACGGACACCACGGCTCAGATCTCCTGGCAGGAGGGCACAGACAACCACAGCCCCGTGACCACCTACACCATCCAGGCACGGACTCCCTTCTCCGTGGGCTGGCAGCGAGCCACCACAGGTGAGCACGGTTCCCGTCCTCGGCTCTGGGGGATGGCTCTGGCACCGTTTTCCTGAGCTCCCTTTTCCCTTTCTTTTCCACAGTTCCGGATGTGATCGACGGGAAAACCTTCACAAGCACAGTAGTGGATTTAAATCCTTGGGTTGAATATGAATTTCGTGTAGTTGCCAGTAACAAAATAGGAGGTGGAGAACCTAGTTTGCCCTCAGAAAAAGTAAGAACTGAAGAGGCAGGTTAGTGGGTCCTTCTATTTGTTTTTAATTCAAGAATCTTGAATATTAACAAAGAAAAGGAGTGTTGATATCTTTGGCTCTTTGCAAACAAGCTTGGAATTGCCATTGGATATGAAAGCCTGTAACAAGTTTGTTCACGTTTTTCCATTTAGCTGTGGGACAGTTTGTGTTGCATTACTGAATATCACAGAAGCATAACATCTAAATCCATTTAAACTGCATTTACTGTGCCAAAATCTGCCAGTTCAGGCAGTGCTGTAGAGTCTGAAGGTATTAATGGATGGAAAGAGGTTAATTTTGACAGGGATTTTTCATTCCTGGTGTTTGATCAGTGTATACCTTTCCTGCAATAAGCATGTGGCTCAGAAGAACCCATCAATTAAAACCCCAGTTGACTTGGAATGAGGCCATTTCCCAGTTTATCTGCATAACATCCCTGGAAGTGTTCAAGGACATGGAATTCTGAGCAGCCTGGTCTAGTAGAAGGTGTCCTGGAACAAGATGATCTTTAAGGTCCCTCCCAACCCAGGCCATTCTCTGAGTTAACTCTATTAAAAAACAAAGCTTGTCTCCAGTTTTTAGAAGCTCCTCAACACAGCATACCTGGTGTAATCTGTGAGCTGCTGAGGTTCTCCTGGTGCTCAGAGAAACCCCAGCCTGGCCCAGGGAAGGATGAATGTGGGACAGGGCCGGGGCTTTCCAAGACTGCCCCTCTGGTTCGTTTCACTGGTTTATTCTGCAGCATTTTCTTTGGTTGCAAAGGGAGTGTGAGCATGGGTTAAACTCAGAGCATGAGGGTGATGTGATGTGTTCTCTTGTCTCTACTCTGTGCAGACATCTCTGCATTTCCTTTCCACAGTTCCCGAAATTCCCCCATCTGAGGTCAGTGGGGGAGGAGGCAGCAGATCTGAGCTGGTCATAACATGGGATGTAAGTTTGCTGGCGAGCAGTTTCCTCCTCAGAACTTCTTTCTTTTCTTTTCTTTTCTTTCTGCTCTCTCTGAATGTCCCTGGCTGCAGCAGCTTCTGCTCTGGGATGTCCCTGTGCTCTGTGCCATGTGCAGTGTGAGCCCTGCACGTTGGCCTTTCCTCCCTCACTGGCACGTGTCCCTGTGCTGGGGGGAAATCCCCAGGGAATTCAGTTTGGCTGGGATTGCTTCTGTTCTC
Source organism: Dryoscopus gambensis (assembly GCA_013389985.1). Taxonomy (NCBI): domain Eukaryota; kingdom Metazoa; phylum Chordata; class Aves; order Passeriformes; family Malaconotidae; genus Dryoscopus; species Dryoscopus gambensis. Next base: position 165,553 of record WEIT01030453.1, on the reverse strand, counting down.
AGACAAATGTTAGTGCTAAAAAGGAGGTGGGAGGGTGGGGGAAGAGGAAGGAGAATGGTTCAGCCAACCTCTGGATGCATGTGCTAACCAATACAATCTCATACTGCTTCATATTATGTATGCCTTTTTTAATGATTTAAAGAACTGTTAATATTCTGTTCCTAGCATTGACTGCTCTGTGTGGTTATCTAACAATAATCACATCAGAAGAAGGTTTAAGCCACTGTACGAAGGTGGTATTGGATTCTCTAATAGCTGACCAAGCAATTATTCATTTTTCATGAACTATGGATTGATGAAAGAGAAGTTGTATTTACTGAAGAATGTCTTAAATCAGAATACTTAGTGGAAAACAAAAATTATACCTGAAAGTTGTTCTCTTCTTGAAATGCAAACCTTAAAATAGGCTGAAGGGAGCACGTTCTGTTGTGCTGTAGCAGAGTTACCTGGCTGAGGGGATGGTGCCAAGTGCAGTGCCAGCACCTGCGCCATGTCCATGAGACTGCTGGCACCCCCCTCCTGCCAGACATGCCCACGGCATCACAGATCCGTGTCCTTCTGTCCAGCCCATCCCTGAGGAGCTGCAGAACGGGGAAGGATTCGGGTACGTGGTCGCCTTCCGCCCCTCGGGCACCACGACGTGGATCCAGACCGTGGTCACCTCTCCCGACACCCCCAAATACGTCTTCAGGAACGAGAGCATCCTGCCCTTCTCGCCCTACGAGGTCAAAGTCGGGGTCTACAACAACAAAGGCGAGGGCCCCTTCAGCGCCGTCACCACCGTGTTCTCGGCTGAGGAAGGTACGGCCCTTGCTTGCCCCAAACACCTCCGTGAGCTGCTCCACCAGGGACCCCAGCAGCAGGGACCACCAGGGACCCTCAGGGAGCTGAGGTGGTTTGGAGAAGGACAGGTTTATTTCCACAGTCACCTCTCCCTTGTTGATTTCCCATCGCAGAGCCCAGCACGGCCCCCTCGGGAGTGTCTGCCACCAGCCTGTCCTCCTCGGCCATCGAGGTCTCCTGGACAGCCATTCCCTGGAAGATGAGCAATGGAAGGCTGCTGGGCTATGAGGTGAGTCCATTGAAATCAAAATATTTGGGCTAACAAACCCTATTTGTTGGATAAAATCCTCTCCTCTTTGTAAAGGGCCGTGGGCCAGCGGGGTCATGCAGGCTGCAGGACAGCCACACAGATTGACCCCAAATGTTGCTCTGCTTACCCCACCTACACCCAGAAGAAGGATAATTTTTTTCTATGTTGGGAAAAAAAAATCCTCACAGAATGAAGTTGTGTTTCACTTCTTGTGCTGATAGATAGTAATGTCTGACATAACTCCAAACTGACTTTTTTCAGAATTATATTTACTTTCAAAGAAACTTTTTTAGAAGGTACATTTTTCTGAGCTTAACTTGTTTCCTTTTTAATGAGCTAATGCTTTTCCTCGTGTCATTCTTTGGTTCAAGCAAGATCTAATATTTCAATTGCCTTTTTCCTACAGTCACACTAAAAAGAGCAGCAAGCGTGAGAAGCAGATGGATAAGAATATTTTATTTTTGCACAGTAAACATATTTCTGAAACCTTAATGTATTTCTACCTTTTTCAGCTGAAGGAAAAAAAAAAAAAGGCACTTAAAAGAGCTGAGTGCACCACTGTGGGTGAACAGCCCGTTCCATGCAAGATTTAAATGGTTTTGGTTTTTATCTCCTAGGTTAGGTACTGGAATAATGGCCAAAAAGAAGAATCTTCAAACAGAGTAAAAGCTGCAGGGAATGAAACATCAATAAAAATCACAGGCTTGAGGAGCAACTTGGCTTATTACACAGCTGTCCGTGCTTACAACAGCGCTGGAGCAGGGCCCTTCAGTGCCACTGTCAATGCCACCACCAGAAAGCCACGTGAGTATCTCAGATTGACGAGGGCAGAGGCAGAATGCTGGGGCAGCATTGAAGAAGAGGAATAGTGGCATTCCTGGGAATCGCAGTATGAGTGCCCTAAATTCCCACATAGTCACCCAAACCAAGCACAGAGCTTCCACCCTCTGCTTCAGCAGGATGAGTAGCACCCAGCTCTTCCAGGGAGCCCAAGGGAGATCTGTGATTTCTGCACAGAACCTTCATTATGCTGCTAATGACTGGAAGAAACTGGAAAGAAAAATCTCAGTTATTTAGAAGGGGAAAAAAAAAAAAGACTTGTTGAATTTTTCAGTGTTCTATAACATATTTATAAGTTCACTAGGGCATGGCTTTTGAAATGCAATGAACCTCATGGAGTTCATGCAAAACAATCCTTCATGTCCACTGTTCTCCCTCGAACAAATTGCACAAGAGGCCACTTTGCTGCTGCAAAGGCCAAATTAAGCTGCAGAACAGATTGTCAAAAGCTGCACTAATTTTTCTACGAGTGGAAATATTTTTAGTGTGCTCCTCCGTTGTAGTTCAGCTCAGAATCAGGGTCATCAGTCTTGAAGTGTTTCTGTCAGAGGCACAAGAACACACAATTAAATCTGTCTGAAAGGTCAAATTCCCTGCAATAGTCATTACCATCCCCTGAGCAGATGGAGTTGTATCATTAATATTATGAAATAAGCTAGTTTGTCAGAAATTATTATATGCAAAAATGAGTGTCAGTCTGTCACTGAGGACTAAACCAACTCAGATTTGCCAGAGTTTAAATATATTATAAGCACAATTGCCATGAACTGGCTGATTTGAAGTGACTCACTGCCTGCAGCCTGGACAGGACATGGCAAAAGGAATTTTTTCTAATTAATCATCTTTGTGGCTGCTCACTAGAGGTGGTGCCAGACTGGTCAGCTCAGGGATTTTCAGTCCTTTTTTAGTGTCCCCTCACTTCTGGGGTATGTGACTGAGAACTGGACAAGCCCTGAGCCCACTGGTGTGAACAGGATCTGCATCAGGCCCTTGGTCAAGTTGCTGCTATTTGGAATAATTAAAAAGGAAAATTAATTGTATTATGTCCATGGATCTTTCTGGTGAATAACGAGAGTAAAACCATTGCAGTACAGGGTAATGTCAGTCTGAAGATTTTGATAAATTAGTTGAATTGCTAAGAGAAATAATTCTCTGTGGGAACTGATTTTTCATTCAAATGTGTGATTTTTAATCAATCCTGATTTCTAATTTAATTTGAATATTGGTTATTGGTGTGGTTTTCAGTGAAGGATTTACCAAGGACCTACCAGGTGCATCTCAGAAACTCCTGCCATGTCAAGAAATAGTTCAGTTCCATTGGCAGTGTATTTCAAAACTGAAATTGAGCCTTTGTCAATTAAAGTATCTTTGCTTTTGCATTTGAAATATGCATGTTTACAGCCCACAGTATCAAGTGGAGGTTTAAATATTGCTGTGTAAAATGGCGGGTTAGTGGGGAAAACTTGCCTAAGTTGCTCCAATTATTTCATGTTTAGAAACTCTTAAAATAAGCCCCAATGTTCTGCCCATCAGCTCTAATTGTGAGAAATGCTCCAGTCTGAGAGCAGCTTTCAGCACCTGGAGGGGCTCAGAAATCCCTGCAGCTCCTTGGACGGGTCCTGACGTGACTTGATGGATCAGGACCTGCCACAAATGAAGCTCTGAACTCTGATGATTGCTGGAGGTTTTGGTGTCTGCAGCAAGTTGGAGCCTTCTGAATCCCACAGACAGAGGCTTACAGTTTTATGTATAATTACTGCTTGTTTTTTCCTCACGTCATCGTAATATTTTGTTGTGGATTTCAAGGATGACTCATTTCCTTTGAAATTCAGCTTTAATATCTCAGTGTGAAGACTCCTCATACACGCTGTAACACTTCATTCTCAGGAGTGAAACAATCTCCTGTTACATTTACAAGAAGTGGTTATTATAAGAACATCAGGTTAAATCTTCCTCAGTACATAGAACAAGACAAATAGTGCAAAAAAATAGCTCTGGGTGATTGGTTGACTTTGGAATAATTTTTTTTAAGTCTCACTCTTTTTTTTTCTCCTCTTTTTTGAGTCTAATCAGTTGTGGTTTGATCTGAGTGCTTATGGAAAGAAGGCAGGGAACCTCCTGTGTGAAAGCATTGAGAAGAAGAGGAAATAAAAGAGGAAAAAACCCATAAGCACACAGATAGAAGTGTGCAAAGCCACTCTCAGTGCTTAAAGCTAGAACCTCCGGCGTCAAAGCACAGCTCAGTCCACCTAAGCAGCAGTTGCCTCCACTAGGTGACAGCAACAGTAAATTGTTTTCCTTAACACATTTAGAAAAGATTTGTAATCATTGATTGTGTCACTGCAGGACCCATTTGCTGGGAAACCAACCCGAGGTATTTTAAGAGGTTTGTACTTCCCTGAAAGCTTGGCAGCTCCGAGGTACACGAAGGGGCAGAGCCCAGAGCGTGCAGCTGCTTTGCCAGTACCAGGCTTGGGTTGCTAATGAACAAAAATCCCAGGAGATTTCCTTGGCCAAAGCCCACTTTTGGCACAGGCTCAGTTCAGAATCACAACTTAAGTTGGAAGAACCAACAGAAAAAAACCCCCTTCAAATATTTTCCATAACAAACATCTTGAAGTAAATCAACATAGTGGGTAAATTTGAATATTCACCGAGACTAAATTTGTCTAAAAATCTGTTGTGAAGAATTTTCTTATTCTTGGCGCTGTACTGAAACTAGAAATTCTCTGTTACCATCATTAGAGTTTGTTCTAATTAATCACCTGTGTCCTGAGGCACATGCTTCTGTCTGGCTGCATTGAGTGAAGGACCTTCAGCAGATATTTCAACTTCAGAAACAACATTTATGTGCCATTCTGGTTTTTTCCTTCCTTCTGTTTTTGGAATTTAGCCTCTGAACCATAACGTGCGCAGACAGGAGCCTGCGCTGGAGTTGCTTTTGCATCCCAAATGTAATGACAGCCAATTACCTGAGCTGGTGAATAAATCACTAATGCCAGTTAAATTAAAGTTGTGCTTTTGTTGTGTGTTTGAAGCACCCAGCCAACCGCCAGGAAACGTGGTGTGGAATGTCACAGACTCCAGAGTTATCCTGAGCTGGGAGGAGGTCAGGGCGATGGAGAACGAGTCCGAGGTCACGGGGTACAAGGTCAGTGGGGACAGAGCTGGGAACAATCCAGAGCTGGTATTTCCTTGTCTGTTTCTGTGTTCAGAGGATGCACAATGCCACCCCGAAACCATTTCACTGGGGTCTCCTTTGTAGGGATTTTAAATCATATTCTAACAGTGTCCCACCATTAACACCCACTAATCCCTTTTTCCCCCCATGCTCAGCTCTTGGCATCTGCCCACACCCAGATCTCACAAGATTTAAACACTTGCCACATCTGCAACACTTATTTTAAATGTGTAATGCTTACCCAAATGGATAAAACTTTGAAAGAAACCAAAAAGATTCAGCCTGCTGTCGTTTCCATTGCTGTCCAGGTATATTTATTATATATTACCACATCTATATTAAACTGATATTTTTAAACCCTTTCTCCTCTTACCTGCCATGGGCCATGCTCATTTCCCTGACAGAAATTAGGCTGTTGCCTCTGCTCTAAATCTGATCAGCACACAAATGTAGAAGTATTTACACATGTCATAGAAGTGTGTGTAGAAGAGTAGCTGAGGCTGTTCCTGATAAGCTCTGGACAGCTGGATCCCATGTGATATATTCCTCCATAAAAGATTCAGGCTGAAGATCTGATTACCCACTGAGTTGTATCAGCAAGAAATACATGTTTACAGCTTGTTCCAGTGTCCCACCACCCACTGTTTCATATTATTATAATAAAAAATAATATATAATATGCATAATCATTCATTGTGCCATTTTAAATTAAATCTGGAATAAAAAGCCTTGATTGATGTTCCTTTCTTCCTTTAAATGTAATTCCACCCTGGCATATTAACCAAAAATCAGGCCTTTTCTTTCATCCCATCACTTCCAAAAACTGAAACCTTGTTTGTAGGCGACAGAGAACTGCCAGGGCAGGGGCTGAGGGGTGTTCTGTGTTGCAGGTTCTGTACAGGACCAGCAGCCAGGGCAGGGTGAACGTGCTGACCACGGACACGACGACGGCCGAGCTGTGGCTGCAGCTCAAGGACGATTATTTTATAGAGGTCAGAGCAACCACCGAGGGGGGAGATGGCAGCAGCAGCGAGCAGATCCTCATCCCCAGACTAGCCAGTAGGTTGAACCACTTGCCTTTGTCCCTGCTTGCCTTTGCTTCCCTTAGTGATGGGGGGGGTGAATAAAATTAATACTTCGACGTTGTGTGGTAATAAGGTAATAAAAAGGAAAGCAATTAAAAGTGTTCATGCCCTTATGCATGGCAAACTCCATTCTATTGAACTGGTAAATTACCACATAAATTGGTATTAAAAATGTTAAGTTTTCTACTTTTTCTCTTTCTTTAAAAAAGCTATTACCTTGAAAGCAGAGTCATAGAAACACAGAATCATTAAGGTTGGAAAAGATCTCTGAGACCATTGAGTCCAACCTTCGACCAAACACCACCTTGTCATCTAAACCAGAGCACCAACACCATTCCATGGTCACAGCATTTTGCAAAGCATCTCTATATTTTTTCAATATTTACTGTATTTTTGTACATCTCTAGTGCTTGTAAGAAAATAAAAATTACAGTAATTTTGGCATAGCATCTAGGAAGAGTTATAATCTGGTACAGCACATATTGACACTTTCATTTAATCCTGACCTTTTTCCTTTGTCACAGGTATGGATGCAAGAGGTTCTGGTCCATCAGTCTTGAGTATCTTCAGTGTCTCCAGCTTCTTAGCAACAATATTTTCCTTAACCCTTAATTCTGTGTTGTGCTGATACATTTGCATTTGCTGGGAAAAAAAAAAAGAATTGGTTACTAAAGTGCTTTTTTTAAAAAAAAACTGCAGTGGTTAATGCATGTTTTTTCTTCTATCCTGATGTGTTTTTAAATTCTTTATATTTCACTGTAAGTTGAAGTAAAAATACCACGTAAAGTTTAGCAAATCCTTTAGAAAGGAATCTAAAATGCCTTAATACTTGAACCAAAGGAGTTTACATGTTACCTACTTCAGATACAGTGTGACAGAGAGGGCGAGGGGTGGCACCGTGAGGTCAGGGCTGTGAGGCAGAGTGAGAAACTCCATTTTTGCAGCAACGCTGAATTGTTCTGGGTCTGTTCTGCGCTGTTAAAATGCCATTTGACATGGAGAAGATGGAATCAGAGACATGGCTGTCACCAGAGAGCGGCACAGCCCCCCCGTGGCTGCTCTCAAGGCAGGGCCATCACCCAGGAGCTTTGGGTCATTCTCCTGCTGCCCTCCGTGGGAGTTACTGTGGCTCTGAGCAGTCCCAGCTGGGAGTGGGGCACAGGCAGGGCCTGCACTGCTGCTGCTGAGCAATGATCTCCCCGCTGTGTGTGGAGGAAGCCTCTCAGTGGATGTTTTCAAACGCCCACCCTTCGTCAATAAATTCTGAAGTCCATTTCCTCACCTCCCCGCCTTATCTTTCCTAACCAGGTTCTTCGTTCAGAACCAAGCTCTCCCACCTTCAGGATGATTTGATTGCCCTCCTGCCAGTGTTTCAGGAGCAGGAGTGCCCAGCTGGCAGCATTGGTGACGTGCAGTGGCACCATGGCCTTATGAAGAGGGACAGCCACCCCCTCCCTCCCTCCCTCCCCCGTGATGTGGTGTCCCCAAACCTGCAGCCCCAGATTATCTCGCTCATTTTTCTGCCACACTGCACTGTCAACACCCTGAATTCAGAGTTAGAGCCAGACCTCTCCTTCCTGCTGCTCTTTAACCAGTTCAGAACTGTTCCACCTGCTCTGGCTCCCAGCTGCACCCCACCCCTGTCCCATGATTCTGGGGAGCTCATGGCAATACTATAGGAATAATAAAAGATGATACAACCACACTTCAGGCTTGCTGTTGTAGAGAATCTGTGCTTTCTTCTGTAGCAGTAAATGAAAGATCCATTCAGCCTGGTCCATTTGACTTCTCGAGTTGTGGCTTTAGTCAAATCAGCCTTTTAGACACCTTTTAGAGAGGTGACAGCATTCCTGCTCCTGCATGTTCACATGACATGAAGCATCTCCTCTTCGAGACTGGGCTTTTCTTAAACTTCACAGTACTATCACAACACAGAGCTCCAGAGGGAGAGCCAGGATTCATAAAATGATGGTAGCACTGTAGAAAGAACACCTTGATAGGCACTCAGCTGGCAAATGAGCTGATGAGCTCCAGATGAGACAGTGTGCTGCTGAGGTAAGCAAGAGCTGTAAATACTGTACATACACAGCTATAAATGACTTCGTTGCTTTTCCATGTGGCTGACCAGTGTTGTTTTCAGACACTTGCAAACAGGGGGGTGGGTGGGACATGGCAATACAGGTGTTCCTAGTGGGTAAATAGTTCTGTTTCATGCAACAAAGGGTGACTTTTGTTTCACAAAATTCCAGTCCAGGTTCCTGTACTGCCCATTTTTTCACGCGCTTACATTGTATTATTTGATTTCTAGTTCTATATCTCCATGAGATATGTACCCAGTACCTTGTTTCATATTGAAAAGGTTGAAATTTATCCTTGAACTTCCAGTTGTGTGTGTATCCTATGGTTATCTGTATGCATTTTTTTCTATTGCTCTAATAAAATATTTATTACATTGAGGGATAATAGAGTATCTCAAAGTATTATTGCTTGTTCCTGTTATATATTTGCGCATGTTGGGGGTTTAATACATCTAAAAATGGCCGTGCTCAAGCTTCTGAGCTGCACCTCTGCCCACAGGTTTGCAGCAGGATGGCCAAAAATCCACCTCCTTTTCCCTAGCTTTATTTCCCATCTATCCAATCAGGCTGTTTTCCTCTTCCCTAAATTAGAAAAAAAGCCCCAGTGTAATTATACTGAAGAGGAGTTAGTTTTTTATAATAGCTCAGGGTATCACTGTTCAGCATTAAGTTGCAGTCCTGTTTGCTGTGCAGTTGCAGCTCCTTACACACTGCAGCTTCCTGTAAAACCTGAGACTTCCCAGCACTAAAACCTTTTCCTTGGGAGCACAGGTGCAGCACAACTATTTGTTACAAGTTTTTAAAGTGCGGGTTCTACCTGCATTACAGGGATCTGATCCTGCAGTAAGGGTCAATAGTGATCCGAGTGTATAGACAAGACCGAAGTAATTTTTCTTGAGTAAATCGGGTTTTACCTTTCAGGTGGTTGTAGGTGGACACTCCTGCCTTGCTCTGCCTCCCCCAGTGTCCAGATTAGTCTTCCTTTAACTGATCTCTCTTCTTCATATCATGTTAATGCAGCTCAGGGTTATTTGCATTAATAGAAGTGACTTGGTTCTCCAGTGAATTGGTAAGAAACAAGTTGTCATTGGGGAGCACAAGGTGGAGAAGCAGTAAGGGATAAGCCTACCCCTTGCAGACATTTCCAGAGCAGCTCCTGTGACCATCCAAAATTAGCAACTCAGTCCTGGGGTGAAAAAAAAAGGAAGAAAAATAATAGTAATAATGAAAAATGTGAATAGAATCGCTTGTACAAGAACTGCAGGTGGTGGGGAAGGTGGTTCTGCCATTCTGTTGGAATTGTGCTTCCCCGAAAATAACCAGCACTTTGTCACAACTAATACTTGAAATCTCATAAGAGAGAATGGTGTGCTTCAATCATAGTTTTATAAATTGCATTCTTTTCAATTCCCCGTCCAAAACCAGAGCTGTATTCTAAAGCCTGAATTTCTCACAGGTACTTGGAATAAGAATTTTTTTTAAAGCCCAGGTTTTTCTTTGAGCAGTTTACCATGGGATATGTTACAAACACAGAGGATCCTCTATGAATACAAAGTGAGTTAAAAACTAATATCACTTCAGCCCAAAGAAATATTGGAGATCTCCATTTTCGACTTAATTTGCCTTTCAGTGGTGGCAGGCAGACGTGGGCAGTGCCTGGCAGGTTATATATGTTATGTCTTAATAACAGGCAATAAAGCAAGCTGTCCAGCATGAGGGAGTGCATTCATCTGACAGCTCTGCTTGAAATAAATAACGATGGAATATTGTGAAAATAAAACGAGTTTGTAAACAGGCCCTGGCTCTCTTAGGGGAAACAACCACCTCGATTGTTTTATGCTAATGCTGTGAACTCCTGAAAAGCAATAAAGAGGGATGTGTTTAGCAGAGAGACCTGAGTGCTCTTTGCTGCAGCTTTATCAGGGCTGATGGATAAAAAGAGGCACTTGGAATCTGGGAGCTGCCACGGAATGGGGGATGTGGGGCATCTTCAGCAGCTCTGAGGATCAGCCTTGTTCTCTGGGAAAAGGGATTTCCTAAGAATCCCACAGGTCACAGCCTGGGTCTCTGAGGAGGAGGGAGGTGCAGCCTAGGAAAGAGGACAGAATTTCTCTTTGTCCAAGCTGAACTCCTACCCAGCAGCCTCAGCAAGCTCCGTTTCACAGTTGTTGAAGTCTTACCTTTGCCTTGGCCGCGTTTCCCGAGGTGGCTGAGGATGTGGACACCTCGTTGGCACCCCTGGGGCATCCCCCCGGGACAGTCCTGTGCCAGCTCTGCCACCGCCGCTTTCTGCTGCTGGCAGGTGGTGCCGGAGCAGGGGGACGTCTCTAGGAGATGCCCTCCGAGGGCACCAGTGTGTCTGTGCACGAGCCCTCTGCCACAAATACAGCCCACTGTCACTCTCAAACAGCCCTGTCACAGTTTGGGATCTATCTCCCTGTTTTCCTCCTTGTGGCAGTGGCTGTGACTGCCGGCCCTCTGTCCCGCCTCGCATGAGGTGCGCCACAGAGTCGCCCCCCAACTCTTTGGTGTTTCAATAAACAGACACTCACCTTTCCCTTCGTTCCCCCTCTGGCAGAGCCTGAGCTGCCACGCTGCAGTGTCTGCAGTGCCCTCGTTGGAATTCACACCCTGCTCTTCGTTTGCTTTGGGCCTGAACTCTGCTTTCAGACTTCACAGTTTGTGCATGGGAGTCTTTTAGTATTAGAATTTCACAGGACCTTCATGTGCATCCTTCCTTTGCTTTTTCCATCCTTAAGGGTCAAGAAAACTTGATAAACTCGCTTGGAATTAAATTTCTTTTCTTGAGCTCCTCACTGATCTTTTCGAGGTCACAAAGTGTCTTTGAAAGTCTTTTTTTTTTTTCAAATCCACCAGTGTAGGAGACGTGCCTGCAACCCCATGCAGCATTACTGAGACACTTTGTTCCCAATGTACCCAAGATTATTTTCTTACCCTTTAAGAGCATAATTAGTCCTGTGAGGTCTGGACCATGCCTGCTCTTTGTGCTGTGCTCTTCATTCCTTCCCAGCGATTAATTCCCTTTGCAGGGGAGAACATCAAGGCACTGGCAGAGGCTGAAGAAGGAAGAATCAAAAGCATCCCATTAGGAGCCTGTGAAAAGATGCAACTTCAGGATGTGCATTAAATCAGCCCATGATAAGTTAAACTCAAAACAAGTCCTAGGCCAGGGGGACAGCCAAAATTGTCCATCAGGAAAGAGAAACTTCTGACGGAGTCTGGCTCCTTGCTGCCTACTCAGCTCCCATCCTCCCAAACCCTGCACTCCTTGGGGTGCAGAACTGCCACAGGAGGGACAGGGATTCTCTTCCTCGCTCCACTGTGAGCCAAGAGTGCAGGGTTGGAATCCCCCAGCAGCACACAGGGAGTGTTTGCATGCCCTTGGTCAAAGATGGGACCTAAACCCAGCTGCCAAAGCATGTGGCCATTAATGAAAATGCAAAATAAAAGCGATTCCTTTGAACAAAAGCCATGGGCAGCTCTGGCGGGCCTCCCTGCTTCCACAGCATCCTCCTGCTCAGGGACACGGGGCCTTGGGCGTGCCTGATCCTGCACAGGGGCGCAGGAACCTCCGAGCACATGTGGGGACGTTGCCTGAGGCACCCCGAGCCCTGCTCTGCAGCCCCACAGGCACCGCAGGTGGATTTTGTCACCTCCCGGGGAGGTGCTGAGAACGTTCCCCTGAGACTGGAGCACCCAAAGGCCCTCCCCACACCCATTCCTTCTAAAGATGGGACATGGACGGGCAGGAAAGGTGCCCGTACGATTGCTGGCCCTGGGGGGATCTCTCTTTTGTGCTGGAACACCAGCAGTGATCTCTCACATCAGGTACAGACACAAAAAGAGACGAGTCAGAGAAAACACGGGGAAGTCCTGTCTGGCCTGCCCCTGATGGAACAAAGAGTAAATCATTTTCCCAGCACCTGTAAAAGAGTCAGTCAGAACAGGACGTGTGTTTAACAAGAATTTCCCTCATTAGCAATCCAAGGAGGGCCATGCTTAAGGCAAATAATTTAATTTTTGTCACACTTCCTAACATTGCACCAAACTGAGGCATTTACAGTCACACTTGTCACAACACTAATTATCTATTTGAGCAGCAGAGCTCTCTGCTGATTGACTGAGTTCTGCAGCGAGAGCAGATCATCTCAGCAGCAGCATCTGATCATCATTACTTTTTGGATATCGGATGTAAATAGACTGTAATGACTAAAAATATGGCTTTGGTACCTTTACAGCAGCTCCAGACAAGATGGGGAGCTTCTGCAGCAGCCAAAAGCTTTGGTTCATGGCCTGGAACAGAAAGTCTTGGGGGTTTGAGTTGCCTTGGAAACGTGAAAAATAAAGCACTATTAATTACCTATTTTCAAGCAAGCAGAGTATCGGGTGCTGAGGGCCTGATCCCAGGCTAATGAATCCCTCACGCCAATTCCAGCAGCCTTGGGCTGATCAATCAGCCCCGCTGAACCAGGGGAGGGCCCAGGCACAACAAAGCCCTGCCAAGTTTTCCTGCTGGCTGTGATTCCAGCGTCACCAGGAGGCTCCAGGCAGACACTCCCACTGCAGTGGCTCCTCTTCCCTTCACACCCATGACCTCAATAACAGCTTCAGCTGGTTGCTTTTCAAAAGAAATGCACTTTTTTCCTAAGAGGTACTTGCAACAGACCTCATAAACATCCAGGCAAACACATATGCAAGCCCTGTAAAAATCCCACATATATATATATATATATTTCTATTTTTTTTTCTCCAGATAGGAAGCCATGCTGGTAGTTCTGGCCACTGGCACAGAACTAGGAGTTCAGCCAGACCTTCTGCTGTCATTCTACCCAAAATACTGCCAAAATCTTTACTGTTACATCTTCTGTATAATAACTTTCAAGTACAATTAAACATTTTTATCTACAGACTGCGCTTGCTGGTTTTCCTCCTCCTAGTGCCGGTGCCTTGGTCCTAATTCTATAATTTGGAAATAAAACTATGTGATAACTCTCTGAAATAATTCTAATAAAGAGTAATGCTGTGAAATCAGTGAAACAGCCTCTTCTTGTAGGAGTTTGAAGTTGTCCTAAAAGTTTGAGAACGCTGCGCCCCCTCTGCCAGCACAGCCCAAAGCAGTCAGCAAAAACTTCAGGCACAAAAAGTATGGAAGCATAAAAATAACTCCAGTGATCCTGAGATCTTGCCCACAGCACAAGTCTGGGGCACAGCCACCTCCCAGGCTGCTGGAAAAGCACCCCTTTCATCTTTTACCACTGTTCAAATGCTATTTTTATATTGGTCCCAGCTATTTTAAGCAAAAATTTGCTTAAAAAGGACACTGAGAGACAACCTCTCCCTTTGGTGAGCACCCACCTCTAAATGAGCTGTTTTCATCGGTAATTTGGAGTTTTCTTTTCTCTCTCCAGTTTTCCTCAGGACTGACGCCAGTGGCAATCTCCGTGAATCTCCCGACTCTTTCTGGAGGTTAAACTGGCTGCAAGAGAGCTGGATCAAAGGGAAAGGAAAACTTGGTTTGGGAAGCACAAAAATATTTACATAACACAAGATAAGCCCAAACTCCTCATTTGTGCCATGTAGACACGCTTGTAAAAAGCATGTTAGAAAATTGGCCATTTTTAGTTCAGCTGGGGAGGAGGGAAGGGATTTTATAGCTTGTGTAAGAGAAGAGAGACCAGGCTGGAAATCAGTTTGTAATGCAGCTAATTGAAAAGATCCAGAGTTTCCGGGGTTTCCTGCCCGGAGGAGAAGAATCTCTGGGAGCCGTTTCGATGCACAAGAGGAAAAGTGAATAAAGTTTCCCACCACAGACAACTGGCTGGGAAATGGCAGCCAGAAACAACTGGATTGGAGCAGGCAGACCTTGGAAAGCGAGACAAGAACTTTGTTTCAACCTCCTCTGAGCTGCTCTCTGAGCTCTTCAGCTGCAACCACCAATTTTGGCAGCAGGCTGTTAATAGAACTGATGAGAGAGAACACAGATTGAATCGGGGTTGGTCACTGCAGAAAAAATTAGAGACATTTTCTCACAAGATATTTCTCAAGAACTCACCTCCTTCTGGCCAGCTTTGGTCAACTCAGAAAAAAAGGGGAGTTCAATACAATTATTGATATTTATTCTGACAAGTTCATCATCTCTCCTCACCGATGTGCTGCAACCAGACCATAAATGTTTGGATATCAAACACCCACCTGTGCCTGCCCTGGGAGGAGCAGACCTGTCCCTTCTGCACTTAATTAGCTGTCCTCTGGGAAGAAATGAGAAAGGCTATGCTTTAAATTAAACCCTCTGGGGAAGGCTTTCTTCAGAAGATGAGGGTTCTGTGATGTTTTGGAGGCCATCTAAGTGCTGCCAGGGCTCAGGAGTGCTCCATAATGATTGTTTAGATGGAAAAGGTGACTGAGGGGTCAGAGTGCTGCCATCTGAACATGAAATCATGGAGCCTAAGAAAAGCCCAAATGAGAGCCAGGCATTGCTTCCCAGCACCTCGCTTTGCTACGAGGAAGTCACTCCTGCTCTTGGAGTTCAAGGAAAGAGATGCTGCTGCCTGGGGCCACTTCCCTGCTTAGTTGGAGTTTGTCCCAGAAAGTGTGGGACGGGGGCTTTAACCCAGCATCTCTTGATTTTCTTGAAGCCTTATGGATTACAATCCTCCCTTACACCTGGATAACATGAACACCCAGCTGCATGTTTGGGATGAAAGCCCAGATTTTAGTGAGAATTGTTTGATTTCTAGACCTGGATCATGTGCTAATGGGCTCTGTTACACACAGCCACAACTTCAAGACTGAACTGCTGAAAATCAGGCTTGAATCTCACTTTTTACCCCAGTTCTATGAATTTACAATTAATTTCTGGTATTTCATGTGCTCTTTTGTCTGGTCTCAGCCCAGCTGAGGTGCAGCCACACGAGTCCTGCCATTCCCAAGCAGCTCCTGACTCACTGCCCTTATCGGGGCAGCGCAGGGCCAGGAGCAGCTCCCAAGGAGAGGAACTGCTGACGGAATTCATTGTGGCCAAAATAACCAGAGAAACATACAGATATAAGCAGATACTACGAGGGAAAATATGCTTAAAATGTTGGATTATACGGTAGTGGCATAGAATGGGAAATAATTGAAATTAGAAGGGAATAAAAAGAGCATTAGAGAAGTGTCAAATATTCTCTCTATTTCACCTGTCAGTAACGCCTCATGCATTGCTTTAAAGATTCAAGGAAGATATTTGAAGGGCCAAATAAACATTTGCTGGTGCGTCCCACCTGCCCAGCAACTGCTGTTTCTGGGCTTGATGGGCATTTTTCCTTGGTGATAAGGAAAAAAGCATTTGAACAGAGAACCACAGAACCATTTAGGATGGAAAAGACTTTTATGATCATCAAGTCCAAGCATTAACCCAGCACTGCCAAGGTCACCACTAAACCACGTCCCCAGGCACCACATCTACACCTCCTTTAAATCCCTTGGGGGATGGTGACCCCACCACTGCCCTGGGCAGCCTGTTCCAAGGCTTAACAACCCTTTCAGGGAAGAAATTCTTCGTAATATCCAATCTAAACCTCCCCTGGCACAACTTGAGGCCATTTTCCCTCTCTTATGGCTCGTTACCTGGGACAAGAGACATTTATTTCCCTCTCTGTGCAGAACACTGAAATTTTGTGAGCACAGGATCTCGGACACAGAGCCCAGATGCTCGGATGAACACACCAAAGGGCACTGGAGCATCGCTGCTCCAGAGGGAAGATCTTCCCCTGCACACCTGTGGCAGGACAGGACTCCTGGCTCCCACATTCAGGACTTCCTCGCTTAAACATGCGGACAAATATATAAAATATACACCCAGAAACATGAGGGAGTGAGGGGCTGGTTTCCCACACGCCAGCAGCAGAGATACTGCTGATTGCCAGGCTGCAGACGGACACTGCATTTAGAAATTAAAATATAAGTGGTTGGTTGTGGGGGGTTTTTTTTACCGCATCAGTCAGATTTTGTGTCTGTGGGAAACTTTTCCTCAGAGAGGCTCTTTTCACAGACACAGCAGGGATGGAGGTAACAGCATGAAATGAGAGAGCTTGAAAAGCAGCGGCGTGCTGCAGGAAGCTAGGCATTTGCATGTTAAGCTACATCTATTCCCCGAACGCTCAGACACATGAAAGCAACCTCGGATTTCTGGTTAGCAGCAGATCTGTTCGCTGCAGCCTGAATTTAAAGGTCAGGGATGTTTAGAGCTGGGGTTTTTCTGCACTTGGCTGGAGCGGTGTTCCACGGCTGTCCTCGGGAGGAGCGGCGGGGACAGCTCCGTGCCGGGACAGCGGGTCACGGTCCCGGCTGCAGCAAAGAGTGCCTCGACATCAGTCCCTGCTTCCCAGCGCCAGTGGCCCTGACTCAACTGGGATGCTGTAGGAGAGACACTTCTCTGATGCCAGTGACCTTAACAAGAGCTTTTCAGCGCTTGTCAGGCCGTGACAGCTGAATCCTTTTAGGCACGTAAATGCCACCTGAGTGGAAAGCAGCTGAACAAAACCTTTTTCCCAAAAAACACAGCCCTGAGGGAAGTGCGAGACGTTCAAACTCAATTTGAACCTGTCTCGTCTTCAGAAATTAAACTGATTTTTGACCAGGCTGAAGGTTTCCCACCTGACATGGCAACTCTGCCCTTTGGCTTCTCCCCACATGGCTGGAGGGGCTGGCACCCATCATCTCCCTCCCCCCCCAGCGGCACCAGGGCTGAGGGCACGGATGCTCAGCTCTGCCTCCCGCTCCTCCTCATCCTCCCATGGCACCCTGATGAACAGCCACGCATGGCAGGGTTGTCATCCACACCCCCGAGCTCCCCAGGATGCAGTTCCTGCCTTGCTTTGGCATTCAGGAGCAGGTGAAGCAGGAGATAAAGAATAAAATGATGACCCTTGTCATCGCCTTCCAAACGAGCAGCGCTGATGTGGCTGCGTGTTTGAAATGTCAGGGAAGGGGCAGCCACACACTGGATTCACTGAGATAAATGTTGGCCTCAGCTGCTGAATTCCTGCTGCTGATGGAGGCTGCAGAGAAACTGTGTGTATGCAGAGTGGATAAGGGATGAGGGCTCGCTGTTGCCTGCCAGTAGATAAAGGATGCAAGTGGCTGCTGCTTTGTTTGGGTTTGTGATTAGATTGACATGGCTCATGTCTTGGAACGGTGCTGATACCGGTGAGCAATTAAACAGCAATACAAGCCAAGATCCTTGGATTCACCTGAAATGCACTGGGGAGCTGGTAGGGAAGGGCCCCTGGAGGGACTGATCCAACCCCGGAAAGTTGTGGATACCCTCCAGAGGGTTTTTATTTCAGCTCTTCTGGACTGGTCATTTATCTCACAGCGGCTATGTGGCACATGGTCCCATCTGCCCTGGAGAAGGGACACAACTTCTGAAGCCACAAGGGAGGGAGAGGTGGGGACAGATTTGTCTCACACCTCCAGACAGTGACACCCCAGCACTGAAAGTGGAGGCAAAACCCCCTCAGACTTCCCAGCACAACTGCCCACGGTGGGATCTAAAAACACCTGATTCAAGTTTCCTGCCTTCCCCTCCCTCACCTTCCTCTCACGGTACTGAGATGATTTCCCCCAGAGCTGAAGAAAAGCACCAACCTCAGCAGCATCACTTGAAAGATGAGCTTGCCTTTCTCAGAAACCCTCGAGGTACTCGTTCAGCGCTTCGCTGGCGGGCGAGCTCGGGTCTGACAGCTCTCAGGGTGCCACCCGCGTCACACGGGCAGCGGGGACAGGCAGCTGGCGTCACCGAGCCACCAGCCCTGCTCAGCAAGGCAGAACACCCACCCGGGGCTCTGCAGACTTGGGTTCTGGCCTCCCAGTTCCCTTGCACGAATGCGTTTGTGCTTTGCTCTGCTGCCTCCACAAGCACTGCCAGTGCTGAGAGCATCGCTTACCCGGTGAGGAATGTGACAAAAATTGCTGGAGCTTTGCTCTGGGTTTTTTAGCTACTTTCTGTATCCAGATAAGTCCCTTGTCTTATTCTTGGAGTACATTTTTGTTATTTTCTGCCTGTAAAGCTCCTACCCAAGGGCAGCACCTTCCATCACTGCAGTCCCTGGGGCATCCCTTCAGGACAATCAGTACTGGACGCTGTGAAGCCTCGGGGATTTTCTCTGCCCCGAGCCCCAAAGCACCTTGAGAAAGTCCATGTGTCTGTCTCCCAGAGTGACACTGCAACAGATAAAAGTGTACACCTGCTGTACAGCCTGGACAGGCCCTGCTGGAGAGGGAGGAGGAGGAAAGGACATTCTCCTTCTCTCTCTTTGCCTTCAACAAATTCACACCTGCTTATGGCATCTGATGCAAGTTTGCATTCACCTCTTACCTGTTCCTATTCTGGGACTCAAATCCTACCAAGGACAGCTGAACTCCCCAGAACCCTCCTCCTCTTCAACTCTGTCCTCTCTCTGTGGGGGTTGCTTTAGGTTACCCAAACTTTACTGCTCCATTCAGGGCTCAGAGCAGAATCACATAAAACAGCAGCACCTCTGTGTGTAAGGCAGAACTGATCCCACAGGTGGGAAGAAATCACTTGTAACTCTCAGTGACCACCTGAAATGGGGTTTCATGAAATTGCAGGTAGTTCTAAAAATTTCAAAATAGAGAAAAAAATCTGACATACCTATGAAAGAAAACATTGCCTGTTACTTTCAAATGCATGATTCCATGAAAAATGTGGTCATACTGAATTTAAACGTGTTACTATCTCAGGATTTAGAGCATCTGCTGAAACTTTTCATCGCAAAGATAAAGAAATTTAAAAGCTTTGAATCAGAGGTGCTCACCTGCAGCATTCTCGTTTGGGCTCTGCTCAGGCTCTCAGGCACCAACAGCTCCACGTCCTCTGACACGGGAACAGGCAGTCAGGGAAGGCTTCCCTTGGGAAGAGTTGAGAGAAACAAGATGAAGCACAGGTATGGTTGGGTTAGGAACTCTAATGTCTGCTTGATTTTGGGGACATTTATAATTCATGTTTAGAATTCAGTTGTTTACATAATTGACAGAAATGTAAAAGCAAATAGAGAGTGAAAATATTTGTGGTTTCTTATGAGTAAAAGACAACTTCAAAACAGCTTTAAAAACGAAGGCCAACATTAATTCAGATTTAGAGCTTCTAATGGTCTCAAAAACACACACAACTAAATCAGTGAAAAGCAAATGACACAACGTTCTGGACTAACAGACAGGCAAGACCGCACGCAGTCTGAAGTGGGAATTCTTGTCCTGACACCACATTGCCTTTGTGGGGTCACAAGGAAGGCAGAAAACCTGTCTGACTCCTTTCCCAGCACCTGCCACGGGCAATAGAAACCCCAGCCCACACAAAGGGCCCTTCAGTGACCATCCACACGATCCTGTTCTTAAACATATGTAGAGCAGGGCAAACCAGAGACAAACTGGAGGCTGATGTGAGCTCTGTTTCCTGTTTCAGTATCACACCTCAGTCCTCCCACCACGCCTGCTCTGGTGAAGGGAGGAGCACGTGGGGCTGAAAATTACCAAGCAGGTGTTTAAAAGACATCTGTAAGCAGCTCTGCTATAGTCTAATTAGCGCTCTAATACATATTACAGTGCACAGTCATCATTATTTCCTCTTCATTAGCTGCTGAAATATAATGCATCTAAAAAAAATCTAAGTCGTTTTCCTTTTTTTTTTAATTAAAAAAAACCCCAAGAGCCTGTTGCTGCCATTACCATAACAAAGGCAATAGGAATATGATTAATGCATCCATCCAAGCTGTGTGCATTGTACATTAAACACCAAGGCACCATCTCAGCCTAACGTGAGCTCCCACATCCTAAGACACACTTGTCAGTATTCACACTTGCACCAAAGGAAACGCTTGGAAAAGAAACAACAGAAGAATAAATCTTTTCTCCTAGCAAATGCTGAACTCTATTCTTTGCAAAGAGGGTGGCCACAAGCCCAGCAGAATGCACCCAAATTATTCAAGGCATGGTCTGAGAGCAACAGGAGATCTCTGTCTTGTAGTCACTCCTGGGCGGGCGATCCATGCACAGTTTTAAATCACTTTTGCCTGGCGATGGCTCCCTCTGCCCGAGCAGGCAGCTGCAGGATGCAGAAACTGCTGAAATGTGCCCACTGCTCCCAGCTCCTCAGAGCGACTCTGCAGGGGCTGCAGGGTCCTGGCCAGCCCCACACAGCCCAGCCCCAGCAGCACACACACAGCTCTGCCCAGTGCCCTCAGGAACACCTCCTCCCTTCGGACATTCTCGATGCAGCTCCCCACTGGGATCACCTGGGCCAAGGAAAAGGTCTTCTCCAAGCCTGTGGTCCAGGATTTCTTCAGTGGTGCAGCAGATTGGGCTGTCCAAGTCAAACAGCTGGGGTGCAGCCTGCCCTCTCCTGCTGGCAGCACATTCCCCGGAGAGCCTTGTGATGATTTGGGGGACTGGGTGGTGGATCAGGGACCCAGCTCCTCCCTCCCACGCCTGTGCACACTGGACACCCACACCACAGTCACCACAGCATCCCTAAGACAAGACATTCGCTTTTCCACCTTCAAATTTAATTCTCCATCAACAGCTGGAAGATGAACCCACAGCAGCTGAGGAAGGAACATTTTTCTGCCTGCTTGGCCTCTGACAGCAGCCCTTTAATTACAGCACATGGCAAGGCTTCAGCAAGTCCCTGATCACGCCCAATCCCCCAAACTCAACTTAAAGCTTCTCTGCAGCTCCACTCTCCACCTTCTCTGACAGAGCAATGACAGATGCTTCACAAACTGATCCCTTATGAAACATAACACCACATCTATAACGAGGCTTTACTGCAACAACAGATTTCACTCTTCCTCTAGAGATCTACAGAAATCTGGTCAAATTTTAGGATAATTCAAGCTCTGGGGAGCAAGAAAACCCCAAAGCTGGTGCTGGACCTGAAGCTGATGAAGCAGCAGAGACATCAGTGCTGTGGGGCAGTGCCCTCTGAGCTGCTCTGCTCCCAGCAGCCAGGTAGATGGGGATTTACACCTTGAACTAAACCCTGCTGAGGCTCAGGGGTGTCTCACCTGTGCCTTGGCACTGTGGTGCCACAGAGGGTGAGCCTGGTCCAAATAAACACCACCAATCAGCTGGAAATAGTCCCGGAATTTTCTAGGGTTTCCGGCCTTGGCTTCCAAAAGCCCCCAAACCACAAACCAACACACCCAGTGGCTGATGCCAGGGCGGGGAAGGCTCAATGTGCGTTCACTTTAAAGACAGGGGAGCAGCAGCAAATAGGTTAAACAATTTAGCCCAGGTTGTTCAATAAGTGCTTTGCAGAGCCTGGGTTGGGATCTGGACATCTTGTCTCCTGCTATCGACTTGATTTAACATTGCTGGAAACACCTTAATTATTTTGTTTTGTTGCTCCAAAGAGCTGAGCATAGGAAATAGTCTGAAGTCCTGTGCAATGCTGAAAAGAAAGCTTGATGAGATTTTGTTTCTTTTGCTGAGAATACAAAGAGCAAAAGGTTGAAAGTAGATGGGCCTCTGAGTTCTCCTGGTTTGCTTTTACAGGTTGTTTTTCCTTATTTTCATTATTAATCAAGACCACTCTGAAGTTTCCTAAGGAAAAGGGTAATGGTGTCAAGAAAATCTAACATGTGCTCGAGATGGATTCAGTGCAGCTCTATTACCTGTAGGTCAGCTTGTTTTTTCTTTTAGAGACAAGTTTACATCTCAGCTTAAGGAAACGACTGAACCACACACAACAGGAGCTCTGTGCTGCTCCTCGAGCCACACTGAAGTACCTGAGGAGCACAGGAGTTTGATGATGTTTGAATGCAGCACGGACATGGCTTTTGATTTCATGTATCGATTACTCTGTGCACAATTAGTGGAGTAAGAGCAAGTTTACAGCTGGTGCAGCTCCTTCCTCTTGTTTTTGGAGCGAATAAAACTGAAGTGAGGGAAGCAGTCATGTTCCCTGACATCAGCAGTGACATCCAGCCCCAGTCACAAAGCACAGAGGCTTTTTAGAACCATGCAGAAGCTCAGTCCCTTGGAGTTGTGCTGACTGTTCTCTCACCTGTGATTTAAAATGATTTTAAATGGATGCTCAAAGAAACATGATTTTAAAATATTTTTCTAATTGAGGTTAACCTCCAGCTTTAAAAAGCCAGAGGAAGATGGACTGCTTGCCGAACTTCAGTTCCAGGCACTTTTGTATTTGACAGGTAAAAATTGCAAAAGTATTTCATGTGTTTAAAGGTTTTTCTTCCCCTTTTTCAGATGAAAGGGTTCAGATATTTATATTGTATTCTAATTGCTGATTATACTCAACAGACAGAGGCAAATGTCTTTCACCCCTGAGACTTTTGAAGATGTTATTGTGACGCATCCACGCAGACCAACACCCACTCAGCACATCAGGACGTAACTGCAAAATCAATTAATCCAACAGCTATTTCAGCAGCCTGAAGTGTAATTACCCATGAAATGTTGATGGGTTTCAGGATAGCAGAAATTCATCATTTATGCTCAACCTGGGTTATTTTCCCCTCCATCCCAGAAGCAGTGCTTGGATGCGCAGGGAGAAGTGAGCTGGGTCTCACCCACTCCGGACCAATCCAAGCCATTTTACCCCTCAGGAAGGCAAGGTGGAGCACGGACAGCTCTTCCAAACCCAAACAGAACCAACACGCAGCTCCCTCCCAGTAAAACACCTTGGCAATGCCTCCTCCTCTCCCCTCTCCCACCTTCCCTCTGCTTCTCCTGCCGCTGCTGGAGGCCGTGCCTGGGGGTGGGGAGGGTTCTGATTCCCGTGCAGGTGGGCAGGAGCCCTCCCCTGCCTCGATGAGCACACGCTTGCTCGGCAGCAGCTCCACCACAGCCGCTGCCCACCTGCAGCCCTTCAAGGGCACACCCTGGGATGAGGCTTTCAAAAGCCCCCCACAGCCCCTGCACGGAGCTGCAGCAAGGAGTTGGCTCCAGTTATGGATGCTGGATGTTAACAGCAACTCTAAACACAGTAATTAATTCATTTATCTCCAACTTACAGTAGCCTTTGTGTAAAAAAAGTGTTTTACGGTTGAATAATTTTAATATTTTTAACTCTATGTAAAACAGGCATCATCAGTATAATCCTTAGAATCTAATAATGATTCCATCAGTGTAAAATCATTATCCTTAGGCAAGAAGGAAACCAATTCAATTATGATGTTGGTTGAAAAATCGAGGGTGAAAAGTTGTAGTACATATTAAACTTGAGGCTGGAAAAGTTGTAGTACATATTAAAATGGTTACTACAAAATTTGTGCATCCAGGCTAACAAATGCTAATATGTTCTTTTGTTACCTTCTAATTTATATGATTCATGTAAGCCTGCAGCAAGAGAAACTTGTTTTAAAATTCATCTACATTAAAAAATAGCAATGCAATGAATTGTAAAGTTATTAGCATTCATGTCTAGTTGTGTTATTAAGCTGTACACATCAAATCGGGTAGTACAAGTACAGAAATGTCATAATGAAGTAGAACAGCATTTAATCAGAAGAATTTCTAAAGGTCATCCGAGCATCATATAAATTCATCCATGCATGACAGCAATATGAAATAAATAACTGCAAGAACACTGTAAGAATAAACTTCATTCTGGGAGCTTTGTTTCCAATAGTAGAAGAATTAGCTGAATTTCATGCTGAGAGAGCAGCTAACAAAAAATACCGAATTCTGGAGCTTTAATTAATGAAAGACTAATAAGAGGCAGATAAGGAGTTTCACACAAGGGAGCTAACGAGGTGTGCTCCCTGATAGTTTCCCACCACAGCTGATCTCAGACGTCTCCCTACAACTCAGAGCAAGTGTTCAGCTCCGGTTTTTCTTCCTCATTAGCCAGATGAGCCCTAAATGATTCCCTCTAAATATCCAGCGATTTGTTAATATTTTTGCACTCATAACAACTCTTTAACTGCTTTAGGACGTGTATCACTGGCACTTGGCAGCTCCAAGCACTGGAGCTATTTTGATGTTTCATGGCAATGCAGTTACTGGGATGCTCCAGCATGGCCAGAGCAGATGCTCCAGTGGTCACCCAGAGCCAGGCTCAGGTACCTGAAATCATGTTCAGGTGCACCTTGATCTGCACAAAACCTAATTGATTTCACTGGGAACCTTCCCAGAGTAAAGCTCCGCTCCCGGGGATGAAAGGCACCGGAG
Organism: Dryoscopus gambensis; assembly: GCA_013389985.1. Taxonomy (NCBI): domain Eukaryota; kingdom Metazoa; phylum Chordata; class Aves; order Passeriformes; family Malaconotidae; genus Dryoscopus; species Dryoscopus gambensis. The sequence goes on along the minus strand of WEIT01030453.1, from coordinate 141,058 downwards.
CCTGGCCCGGGAGCTGCATTCCCACAGTCCGGGGAGGGGATTCCATGCAGTGGCACACAAGTGTGGTGAGCCAGGCTAAATAACTAATTCATCACAGACTGCTTCTGAGGCCTGCATGGATCAGTGGCTCGCACCTCATTAGGTGGCCTGGCAGCCAAAGGAACCCTGGGCTTCCAGCTGCTCTCCAGCCCCGGGTGCTGCCGGTGCCGGAGGGACGCGGGGGAAGAGGAGCTTCGCTTCTCGGAGTGGCCGCTTCTGGGCAGGACCAGGAGCCCTGCACAGGGGACCCCATCCTGCATTCTGTTTGAACAGCATCCCCGGTACACTTTAAAGACAAGGATTGGGGTTTTTGTAATTCTAGTTCTTTGTTCGGATTCAAGCAAACCCTGTTGCTCCTGCTGCAGTATCTGTGCTGGCGAGGACAGACAGCAGATAAAACACTTCTCTACTTCCATGGATTTCAGCTGCATAAAGCTCCAAGCACTGAGCAGCCCTTAAAATGGATCTCTCAGCTTTCCCAGCCTAATTGCAAGTGGGAATTTCTGACAAAGCAGCCACTCCCCTCCTGCTGGACCGGCTGATCCTCGGAGTTCCTGTGCATGCCTGAATCTGTGTTGGCCCTTTCCCTCTGAAAGGAGCACTACAGTCATGGAGAGCTCCTAGAACTTGGCACTGGAGCAGAGAAAAAAATACAGACGCTGTATATTTCTACAGGGAGAAACCAGCTGGATTATCGGTGTGACTTTGTGCATCACCAAGAGGAGAAAAGAACATGCTTTTGTACATGTCGGGCTAATTTGGAGAATCTACCACTGTCCCTGCAGAGAAGTGTTTGTTTGCTCCTCAAATCACACAGAATTAGCTTGTTCAGCGCTCCCCCCTCGCCACCCTCCTGCCCAGTGCTGTGCTGCTGTCCTCAGCACAGGGCAGTGGTGACCGAACCTACAGCCTCAGATCTGAATTCCTTTTTCCAGAGCAATTCCTGCTCTGGGCACCAATCCCAAAATCTCACACATGGGTCAAAACTGGCTAAGGCAGGACATGGCCCACTGCCACACACACAGAGGACATCGCATTTCCATTTTCCATCTCCTTATTCCATATGTCCCATCAAGAGAATAATTTCTTTTTTCTTTCTTTTATTCTAGCAAATTACTGCAGAAAGCAGCAGACAACTCCAGAGGCTGAGCACAGGCTCATGCATCATTTTCATATCTTTTTTTAATTCATTAATGTCTGCACTAAATGAAAGAATTTATAACCACAACCAGGTTTCCCAAGAAATCATCCTAGCAGCACATTTACTGAATCAGCAGGAAAAACAAATAAACAAAATGAAATCAGAAAAGAAAAGCAGTATCTAAATGAAAGCCAGAGGAGCTGAAAAGAACCATGAGATTATAATCTTAAATTAAAACTGCAGTGAGGGCAATATAAAAGATATTCTAATCACTACATCCAATTAAATGAAGTAAATCACTAAAGCATGTTAAGTGCCTTAACTATTATAATAATTAAGAATCAAACAGAAATCAAGCATCTTTGAAAGACTGATGATGCACATTAGTGCACAGGGAATGCTGTTTCCCATTCAAATGCAGAGGCAGAGCAGAAAACAGATTTCCTGCTGCCTCAGGCCAGCAAGGGTGAGAGGGTGGAGGTCCAGTGTGGAAATTCCCAGTGCGAGAGGGGGTGTCCCGCAGTGCCCCCAAGGGGAACAGCACCCTGTGCCTGTATCCTGCTCCTGTGCAGGATACACCCCTCCTCCCCCAGGAGACAAGCCAACAGCAATCTGTGATGGTTTTGGCCAAATTTAGGGGAAACGTCTGAGGGGAACGTTTCCTACAAAGGAGACACCACCCCTCCTTATCAGGTTTGGGAAAAAAAAGAAAATTCTCCTTGGAGGAAGGTGAAAGAGAAGATGAAACTATTTATTTAACAAACAGACAGGTTAAGAGTAATAACAAAGCCTCCCACTGAGGGGAGAGAACCTGAAAGATTTGAAAGTCCTTCTGTGGGTGCGGTTTCCCCTTCTCTCCCGTGAAGCTGGAATCGGAGCTGGCCGGCACGGGGTGCGGGGGCCCCCGAAGGTGGTGGGGCTCAGCGGGTCTCTGATGCTCCTGGTATTTTCAGCAACAGGATTCTGTAAGTCAGCAAGCTGGTCTTCTCCAAGGATTATAGCAGGATGGCATTCCTCAAACTGCTGGCATGCCTTCCCTTCTCAGTAACAGTTCTCTCAGTAGTCCCCCCGGGCTCTTCTCCTCTCTCTTATGCGTTACCTCCCCGAGGCTCAGCTGGTCTCTGGCCCTTAGTGGGAACACCTGGTTCGACACAGCTGTAACTCATCAAGGTCAAGTCTGCCTTGTGTCCAGTATAGTTCTTCTTTCAAGCATAAGTTATGTACAATTTAGAAGCACAGAAAAACACAGGAATCATGGCCAAGTGGGGCCTGAATAATGCGGGATATAGCACAAATCACCCCATGACACAGTTGGATGAGAAGTTCCACAAAAAACATTGTACTGAGACCTCCAGGTCGTGGGCAAGCAGAGCTTTGTAGGTTTTGTTGTCTCATTGTCGGCAGCTCCAAAGTATGAATCAGAATCAGAGAATCTTAGAATGGTTTGGGTTGAAAAGAAACTTTGAAGGTCATTTAGTCCAACCCCCCCAGCCACGGGCAGGGACAGCTTCAGCCAGATCAGGTTGCCCTGTCCAACCTCATCCTCAGCATTTCCAGGGATGGAGCTTTTACCACCTTTCTGGGAAACTGCTGCAGTGCCTCGCTGCTGGGGCAGCCGCCGGGGGCCTGTTGGTCTGACCCTGGGATGCCCGATCTCCCCAGAGAGAGAGCTCCCGCAAGGCTTCCTGGGGTCTCAGGAGATCCTGGGGCCACCGGGACACCTCAGCAAGGGGACAGCCTGGGGCTGTCAGCGATCAGCTCTCAGCAGTGATTTCAGCTCAGTGATTTCAGCTCTGCCTTGCGAGGTTTCCCCAGGCTGACACGGAGACAGAGAGACGGGAGCGTCATGTGGCGGTTCCACGGGAGAGCTTTATTGTCCAGCACCCTGCCATGGGAACCACCAACACCAACCCCATCCTTAGCTGGCCCAAAGCTGCCCCTTTTATGGGGGAAAGCAGGGGGGGTACCAAAGGGAAAGACCAATGGGTTACAAAGGATTTACATGTGCGCCAAAACATGGTGGGGTCTTACTATAGCTTAAAGAACAGCTTTTTCCTTCCCGGGGATATTTGAGGTAAATTTATCATAGCCCACCTTAGGGATATTTCCCCAAGGGAAAGACCTGGCAAAGCCGTTCCCCTCCACAGGGTCTCACCCTAAGAGTGGACTGTCCTTCCGAGGGGTGTCTCTGCAGGAGATGGCCAGGACAGGCCTGTCACAGCCTATTAAAGTGACATGTCCTATCCCCCCAACACATCACAACCCTCATAGCAAAACTGTTCTTCCTGATGCTGAATTTCAATCTACCCTCTTTTAATTAAACCCATTAACCTCATCCTGTTGTCAATAGTGACTCCAGGGGAGAACAAGACCTTGTGGCTCAGGGATGACATCACCAAACCCTTCCACCAGAATGTGGATTATTGTCCAAATCCACCCAGCGCACATTTCACATCCTCTGCGCAGGGATAAATTCCAGCACAGCCATCCAGGCAACAACCTGAGGATCATGTACAACTCCTCATTAAATTACAGACAGTCATGCTCCTGTTTTAAATCCGTCTGAGGCCGTGCATGGGTGATAGATATTTTAATTAGCAAAATTAGCAACCAAGAAGTACAATTCAGACACAAGATTTATCTGCAAGTGGTAATTCCCCAACTTTTCTGCAATAGCTGGGGCTAAGCCTTCTGAATACAGAATGGAAACAGTGAATACACACAAACCTCATTGATGATTTCCCTACTTCCAGAGAGGTTTCATAAATCTTTTTTTTTTCCCAAGACAGATCATTCCTGCTTAAACAAGAGTCATTTTAACTAAATCACACATAGCTGGGATTTCCCAGCCTTCAGAAAGATGTGCTTAATATTGCAGGGTAGCTGAAATCAGGTGAATTCTAAAATTGGAGTCAAAAGTGAGCTTTGTCTAGACAAAATGTACTCATATTGGGGCAGAATAGCTAAAGACAGACTCCAGGGAGGAAAACTGGTCCTGCTGGAGTTCTCTGCTGCACAGAGAGACCCTGAAGGGCACCAGGAGGTGTTCAGGAGATGCAGTGAGCACACCTAGGAGGGATCATTTGCACTGTGTTTTATCCTCATTTCCTAATGCTTTAGCTCTGATAATTATAAATAATCTGGAGAGTTAATTCAGCCCCTTTGCCCTGCACTTCAGGGAGGAGGAACAGTATTTGAAGGATTAAGACACGCTGAATTTTATAAGTAGGTTTTTTACAGTTCTCCCTCTACTTTTATTTGCAGACCCCTTTTGCTTGGCAAAAGTTGGTAGATGAAAAACTCGCTAAGAAAATACAAAACTGAACAATTGCATCATGAATTTTTTTCCCCCATTCTTCCTCATGTTTGTTTTCTCTGTCAGAAAAACACATCGAAGAGATCAGTGTGGGGTTTCATGTGTTGCAATGCTATCTCAGGGAAGTAATCCCTCCCACACCCATTGTATGGAAGGGAAGAGAATCCAGCAGCAGCGGAGGGATGCTCATTCCAGTGCATTGCAGGGAAATAACGACTGCACGTTGAACACAACAGTCCATACTAAAACTGTAAAATATCTGCCGTAGATCTCAGGCTGTTTGAGAAAGAAAAGGGAAACCTGTCAGGGAGGGCTCCAGGCTGTTCTGGCAGCAGGTTGGAGAGGAATATGAGTAACCTGCAGCCTGCAAAGACCAGGTCACCACTTAGCCAGGACTAAAGGTTTAATTAACAGGGTGTAACACTCCCGACTCTGCAATTCCATTTGCAATTTCACTTTTAAGAAGCTCGTCTTCCCCAAATCCAGCTCATAATCACTTTTGTGTCTTGAACCATAGAACTATTAAAAATTCACAGTACTGGAGCAAGCGCAGGTAATTTCATTGGCAAAACTGATCCTTGAATTCTTCCTGAACTACACTCCTGAAGCAGAACCTGCTCCAGTGCTGGTGCTGAGAGACCCTGGCAGCTTTCAGCTGTCTCAGAAATCAGAAGATTCCCTCTCAAGATGCTGGCACTGTTCCCCACTGTCCTGGGTTGCCTTATATTCTCTTACCATCTTAATGAGCTGTTGAAGCCAGGTGTGGGGATGTTCCCTGCCTCCTCCCTCTGCATTATCTTCTGTTAATGGGCCAGCTGTTGGCACCAGGTGGGGCAGAGTTCTTTATCTCTCCCATGACCCATCCTCCCTCCAGGGGGACATCTCCTGTCAATGGCCATCACCGCATGGCTGATAAAATTACATCATCCCATGGTGAGATGCCCCGCCCAGAGGGAGGAACCAAGCATTCCATCCTGGATATAAGCTGAGGTTTTGGAACATCACGGGAGAGCTTTTTTCCCACTGGATTTCCCAGAGGACAGGAGCTGCACAACCACCACTGGACTCTCTGAGGAAAGACCAGACCTTTTCTACAAGATCACTGCTTCAACAGAACCACATCTGCCAATTCAGGAGGGCTGCAGCCGCCGTTTAATCAGACTGCTACCACACACCCTGTGACAACAGGGTGTCAGGGTATAGTTCTGACTCTGTCAGTGCTTTGTTTTGTTTTGTTTTGTACTCTTGCATTTTTTTTCCAATTTTCCTAGTAAAGAACTGTTATTCCTATTCCCGTATCTTTTCCTGAGAGCTCCTTGATTTCAAAATCCTAATAATTTAGAGGGAGGGGGTTTACATTTTCCATTTCAAGGGAGGCTCCTGCCTTCCTTAAGCTGACCCCTGTCTTTTCAAACCAAGACACCCACCACCCCCAAGGCACCATCCCCCGACAGCCATCGCTCCCAGCCCAGCCAGTGATGCTGAGCCCTGTGCCACCATCGGTTTCTTGGCCCCTGCACAAGTACCAGACTGAAAATGCTGCTCTACACATCCAAGAGCACAGCCTTGCGCAAGCCAGGTGAGCGCTGAACGCCCTCGGATGGCAGGAGAACCCAGCACTGGGCTTTCCCTCAGACACGTGGTGGGGAGGGGGTTTCACTAAGGCCTGCCAGCCAAAACCAGGGAGCAGCCAGCTCCTTTCCCAGTGGAGATGGAGGTATTGACACCTTATCAAAATGTATTGACACCTTATCAAACATGTGCTCTGAGCTGCAGCTTCCAGACCAGGCTGTAGTCCCACTGAGAGGATTTGCAGGATGATGCTGCATTAAAAAAACTGCAAGTTAAGACAAAAAGCAACAACAAAAAAGTGCCAACATTAATCCAAAAAGGCTTAGGAGAGGAATCCCTTCAAAACAGATACCCACAATCCCATTCAGTCTTTCTCGGTTTTTACACAAAATATTGCAAACTACAAAGGAGGAAAAAATCCCAGAGCCCCTGGAGACAGCCTTGGCCTCCAGTGCTTGTGCCACACCACAAGCAAGACTCCAGCAGGAGGCTTCTTGGGGTTTAGGGTTATTCTTGGGGTTATTATTCAACAGCTCCCAGGTACCTGCTGCTCCCCCCGCTGGCCAGAGCGATGTCCAGTCCCTCCTGCCCTTCCAGACCTCCTGACCACTGTGGCAGGTGAGTTCAGCCTCCCACAGGCCCCTTCCCAACCCGCCTCCTGCATTATCTGGATCATGTAAGTCTTCAAGTGCTCATCCCCAAGGATTTCTCCAGCCTCCCAGGCCTTTCAAACACTTCCTCTCTCAAGAGCCTCCACTTATCTGTGAGAATATTTTACCTTTCACCACATAAAGCTTAGATTTTTCTATGTTTGAACTTCAGGCTGCTTTATTTTATCTTTTAATATATCTCAGTGTCTTTTACAGTTCCTGGTTATATTATTATGCATTTGAGCAGGTCTCCCCTAAGGAATGACCTTATCTGTGGGTATTAAAGCCTGACAGCTTTCAGCTGTTCTTTTACTGCTGGATTTGTTCTTCGGGCTGGGGAAGGGGAAGGGCAGGTTCAGTGGAAAACCAGCAGATATCCACTGAGATCTCCCTGCCCAGGTTTAACCCTTTGCACAGGCTCTGCCTGTAAAGCCTGGGATAATTTCTCTGTCTTTTCTTTCCCTAAATTAGCCCGAGAAAGAAAAACTTGCTTCTCCAGCAATATTTTGGAAGCCTGGCATTTCAGAAATGAGGATTGCTTGCCCAAAAGCAGAACAGAAGGGTTTGGTCAGAGCACGTGTGATTCCTGCCCCAGGTCAGACACCAACCAGCACTTCAAATACAGATGCCAACAGCAATAAGGCAGTACCCAACTCCTAAATACGCTTCCATTTAAATTACAAAATGTTATTTTACATTTAGTATTTCAGCTCGTCAAAAATATATCCCTATTAATGGGATTCTAGGCACTCTCATTGCATATTCTGCTTTTTAAGCCCTGTAAATTGCGATCCTGAATGCTGCCTAGTGACGGGGAGTTCTTTAGGGTTCCTGTATACAGCACTGCTCTTCCCATTAAATTTCCAATAAAGCATTTCCATTTTTATATCTGAAATCCCAGAAACGGCACTGGAGAAACCCAGCATTTAACTCTTAAATTTAATACAAACTATTTCACTCGGCGTGAAAGCATTTTAAAATTACTCCAGTGCAGATTGTGGTTCACTGTTGTACTTGGTGAGCTTAATATGTCCATGGCAACTGATGAATATTCCTGCTGCTCCTGCTATAAATAACAAACCTATTTGGCAAAGTCTGAGATGTAAATATTAAATCCAGCACAAAGGCAATTTTCTGCTCCTTCTTGTGCTCCCCTGTGAGCTGGGAGCAGGTTATTTCCGAGTGGATCACAACACTGCAGAAACCACCCATTTTGATTGACATTGCTTTCAACACCAATCACACTTTTGGGGCCGGGGTGATGGTGTGTGAGGCCGGGCTGGCTGCAGCAACATTCCCAGACCCAGGAGTGCTCCCAGTCCCAGCACTGAGGTGGCACAATCGGAGCGCAGCTTTTGGAGAGCTGTCAGAATTTGTGGCTCTGTTTTCAGAAACTTGAAGGCAGAGTCTCACCCGCAGGAGCATATGGGCAGCTGGGTCACTATTCATCGCGGGCAAATTAGGCTCGAGGGCATGCAAAGGGAATCAATACCCTTGCCAGCGGATGGGAGCAGGGAGTGAGAGCCTGTCTGGAGAGGCTTTTTGGAGGCAGCGCCGGGGGCTGCACACACGCCCCGGAGAGCCGGGCACAGCCACAGTGCCCGCTCCTGGTGAATCTCACACGCTCTCCGCTCCTCTTGGCCGCGGCCCCGCTCCCGCTGAGGAGCGCGGCAGGAGCGGGGCGGGGTGGCCGAGGGCC
>WEIT01030453.1:117833-132586 GCA_013389985.1 Dryoscopus gambensis | reverse complement strand
CTGGCTCCGCCGGGACAGCGCCGGGGGCTGCTGCTGGCCGGGGCATCCCCGCGGGGGGCCGGGGCGTCGTCCCAGCTGCACCAAGGGGCGCTCAGAAGCAGCTTCCTAAATCCCCTCCCGGTCCCTCGGCACCCCCTGCCCACCAGGCTGGTGTGTCCCCACCCGCACCCGGCAGCTCTGGAGAGAAGCCCCACAGAGCCATTTGTGTGAGATGGGCATGGAAAATGAGCCTAAACCCGCATCCTAAACCTGCACCCACGTCAGGCATGAGCTGTAACCGCAGCAAAAGCCAGGTTCTCACCCCTGACCCTGCTTTCCCTGATTCCATGTTGATTTTTGCCCTTTTTCTTTTACATATTCTCTGTATTCTTTACGCAGATATTTGTAGCTCTGTAGTCTATTATTGTAACTTAGCTTCAGTGTTTTCCTAGGCAGGAAGACAAACACGTTCCAAGGCCAATTATGCTGTCTTACTTCTTCTTAGAAACCAAGGCTGAGACCAGCTCTTCGGGATATATTTTTCACAAAGTTTAGTCCTCATTTGAGAGGGGATGATCTAGAAGGTACTGGAACTGGGGGTGACTTCACCGAGCATGCTTCTAATTGGGGACTCTTGTCAGATATGCTAATTTGCAAAATCTAGAAAAATTACATATGCGTTGTGTGGTGGGTGCATCTTCAGCATTTTCCACCTGGTGAATTGTGCACCTACAGATCCTTATATAAAAGGAACCCCTTTTTATCACTCTTAACTCTCTGGCTTGTGGTTCTAGGACCAGAGAAAAAGGCATCACCCCCACTAAGCCACTCTCCACTGCACTTAAAATGGGATCAGTGTGTTGTGTCCCACCCAGGTCTCACCTTCCTGCCACTCCAGCAAGACACCACCCATTCCCTGGGGCACTGCAGCCCCTCAGCTCTGCCCTGCTGAGCCACTCCAGAGTCCATGCCAAGACACCAGATACAGCTGTTACTACAATGGTAGGAATTAAATTGCTTGAGAATAAAGTACTCATTCAAAGCCATTTTGAAATATCCTTTAACGCGGCATCAGAAAAACCAGGACTGAACCTGCTTTACTGAGAAGAAAACCAGCAGCACCAGCACAGCCCTCCCCTCCACCCAGGAATTTGGGTTTTGTCATATTATCCTAATCTCATGTTGTAGGGACGGTGGCCTGATCTGAGGGGTGCAGCCGTGAGTAAATGAGCTAAACATGAGAGTGGGAGAAATAAATGGGAACGTTGGAAAATTGCTGCTCAGAGGCGATGCTGAACCCTCCGGCACCGAGCGCTGCAATCCTTGGTCGCAAACACATCAATTACAGCGTTTCTATCAAAGCTCTCCATAGATTATACCATTAATATAACCCTGACAGCTGCCGTGCAGCTCATACAGCAATGTCACCACTTCAGAGCCTGCCACAAAAACGTGGGGTTGGATTCTGCAGCACTCAGCTTTGTGCTCAGGAAAACCATTGATTACTTCCGAGGAAACTCCTCGGCTACATAAATAAGGACCTCGGAACCCGTGCCAAAACCACTCTTGTAACACAGTTTAAGGACATCATTCTCGAGAAACTTAACTAATTCTTAACATCATAATAACAAGTAATTAAACAGTAAAGCAACTGTGGATTTCTGGCTGTAGGTAATGTAAGATTTACAACAGCAGAATTGCTGGGAACTCCACTGGACCCATCCATAACCTGGATTCAATGGATGAATCCAAAAAAAACCCTGATATTTTTCCACAAAGTAATTGGATGGACAGGGAAAATACCAACTTTTCTTGCAACAATTCCTCTGTAAACTGCCTCCGTGGAATGGATGGGATAGTTCAGGAATTCAGACTCTATTCTGCATGATTGAGGTTTGCAAGGTCTGGGATAATGCTTGGGCAGCTGGCCCTGGGAAATCAAACACAAATTCAGATATTGGGGTGGAGAAGAGGTGAAAGCTTTCCTCCTATAAAAGGGAACAGCAGCTAAAGCCCATCAGGAAAGTTATAGACATGAAAAGCATTTGATTTTACACATTTGGCTGGTAGTCTCTTCCCTACATAGCCTAAACAAGGATTAAAAAAAAGATTATTCATCATCATTTAACATCAACTTAATTTCCTACAGAATCTTTTACTAGAATAATTTATTTTCACTTAAGAACTGCATGTGGGAACCTATTGACTACCAAAAGCTGAAAAAAGCTGTTCTTCAGCTTCTTCTCCAAGGTAAATCCTCACACTAATCAGGCATTCTGAGAAAATAAAACTCTGAGCTGAATTTCCCTCAGGAAAAGCTCCTGCAGGGCTGCTCTCATCAGCAGGGGCTGTGTTGAAGGAGAGGTGAAGCTGAACAATAAATGGAGTATTTCCATATTCCAGACTCTCTTCCACTGAGAGTGGGTGACTGGAGGTGTTCTACAGCACAGCCAAGGAAAACATGAGATCTGCTCATTCATTTAATGACAATTACAGGTAATTAATCCAAGAGAACTCACGCCCTGCATCCAGCAGGCAGCTGCAGGCTCAAGGTGAGGATGAGCTTCCTAAATTCTGCTGCACTAAACAAAGCTGCAACATTAACTCCACCTCTGAATCTTGCCCTGGGCCATCTTAAATGGACAAACAGATGCAGAATGAGCCTTTCCACGCTGGAAACACCTCTCCAGAGCATATCCACCTTCCAAACAGCTTTGCATTTTGTTTACTGAGTTTTATTGTCCCTGCTTCCCAAGTGCCTGCTTTGGAAATCTCTGCTGCTTCCTCTACTGTTGCTAATTTTACCTGTTTGGGTTATTTTAAGTTTCTTTCTGCCAGCAACTGTCTTTGAATTCTCTATTAATGGCAAAATGTTCACATCATTACCCCACCGACATTCCCAAATCAGGCATTTCCATTCTGCCACATCCACCCCTCCTCCCAGCCCCACCAGGACCCATTCCCACCTGCTGGGGCCGGGGGTGCAGCTCTGCAGCTCTGCTGAGTTATTTCACAAACCTTTTACCTCCAAGTTGCTGAGAGTGTAAGGAAGTCTTCCAGAGAAAAGAGGTTTTACTGCAACAGACACGAAGGAAAACCAATTTATCTTTGTTCTTACCTACAGCCTCACCAGCAAGAAATTATCAGTCCAATATTTCAATATGCTGCTGCCAGTTCTCACTGCCTGGATTAAACAGTCCCATTTTTCCCTAAATTGCTAGACTCCAAATATTTTATCACTCACGTTGTTTAAAAAAAAGTCACCCATGCAGTCATTGCTTTATCAACTGAACCAAAACAAGACAGAGAAATTCCCACTGTCCAGAGCACCTGCAGCAGAGACCTCATCCCCCAAAGGCCAAACTCAAATCATCTCCATCAGTTCATAAGTGATTTTCTCCCCTAAATTACCAGGCCAGGAAGGAATCTGAAAAGACAAGAGCTGCTGCTGCCACCTCTGATTACTGGAGTTCAGTTTTGTTTACCTGGTATTTCCATAGATGTGATTAAGCATTTGAACCCAATTAAAAGCTGCATCATCCCCTGGAAAATTCACAGACACTGACCAGGCTGCTCCACCTGGAGCACTGAAAGAAAGAGATTTAAATCAGATTTTAGGGATAAATTCTTTACCATGAGTGTCAGAGGCCCTGGCACAGGGTGCCCAGAGCAGCTGTGGCTGCCCCTGGATCCCTGGCAGTGCCCAAGGCCAGGCTGGACGGGGCTGGGAGCAGCCTGGGACAGTGGAAGGTGTCCCTGCCCATGGAAATGGGATGAATTTTAAGGCCCTTCCCAACCCAACCCATTCTGTGATGATTTCAGGACTGTCACTATTTGCCACAACAATTCTGCTTTCACCTGGGGAAGGGACTGACAGCACAATGCCTCTCCCAGCACAAATCTCATCCATTGCTTTGCATTTCCAAATGCACAACAATGTTTTCTGATCTCTGCACTGTCAGTTCTGAAACTGTTTTACACCCCATAAACTCCACAATGTGCCCAAGTAAAGATCTACAAACCCTCGTTATTTAGGACGATATACACTGAATTTCATGCACTTAAGCTGCTAACACTTTTTACAGTGCTTTTCCTAGAAAACAGCTCGGTGTCATTGGAGCAGCGTGGCTCCTGCCTGCAGCTTCCACCTGGCACGAGGCTGGAGCTGGGGTGAGATGTGAGCACAGGAAAACACAAACTCTGCAAGGCAGCGGAGCTGCAGCTGCTCACGCTGAGCCCGGACCAGCACGGGCAGGGCTGGATCACTGCAGGCTGCCCTGTGGAATAAAGCAAAGTCAGGAAGGTCTGAGGCAAACGGCCAAGCCGGATTTTTGGTGTGAATGAATTAAGGTGCTGACAGCTCACGGCGCGGTCCGAGCCGCGGCTGTCAGCCCGCTCGCTGCCTTGTCTGAAGCAGGCAAAAAACTTGGGTACAAGAGATGTTCAGACCTTTCATCTCCACAGCCTGAAAGGTGTTCGCATTCTCCATTTCCCTGGATGCCTTGTTATCATTTCTAGCTGCTGTCCTGACCACCAGCGGGCCCTGCAGGGTGAGGACAGCAGGTTTCTGCTCCTCCACCATAGGGAGGCTGCAAAGCCATACCCTGTGCCAGGACACGGCAGCGCAGGTTGGGGCTGCAGGAAAGCCAGACACACTCCAGCCCTGGGCACTCGAAAACTCCTAAAAGCTTCCCACATCCAGGACCTACACAGGCAACAGAGCCTCTGCCTGGATGTTTTCCATGTCCCAGGCTTGCCCTATAAACAACACAGCGGGCAGGAGGAAGGGCTGCAGGATGTGCGAGCACAAGCCAAGCTCCTGGTCGGGGCAGGAGGAGCGGCACAGAGCTGGGGCCTGGGGCTGCCTGGCCGAGAGCAAACTCTGCTATTCATGTTAAACAGGGAAGGATAACAAGTCCAGACCCTGATGGATCAATGCATAACAAAACAAAGCCCCAAATCCATGTCCTTGTGCCCTGCTCTTCCTTCTCCAGCGCAGCCATTTCCTGCACTTCCCCTCTTACAAACCTCTCCTTGCAGCACAATTTTATACCTTCCAGGCCTGATTTGCAGTCAAATTTATTTCCATAAATCCACTGAGCTGCAGATTACTTTGCAGTTAAACGTTTCCTTTGCTAGCAGACGTCTCCCATGTGTTTGAGCATTTAAAGCCACTTCCAAGCATGCTTTGCTATCTCTCCTTAGCACGTGCAGCCAAATCCCAACACGGGGTTTGTGGTGGGGAAGAGTCTAGCACAGAATGGGGAAAAAAAAGGGGGAAAAAAAAAAAAAACAGGAAAGAAAGAAGAGAAAAGCTGACAAGAAGAAAAACTGACACTGGAAAAATGCCAGCCCGGGACAGTCAATCTTCAGGCTGGCAGCAGAAATGCCATTAAGGGCAAAAGGGAGAGGGTCTCTGATGACCGACGTATGCACAGGTTTGCAAAGGGTTGATTAAAAAAAAAAAAAACAACACAAACAATTAAAAAGTCACATTTCTCTCTACTTAGTGCTGGTAACAATTCCCTGCAATTCACAGGCACGACTGTGCAGAAGTTTATAGCCTGCAGTTAGAGACACCTTCACCTACCCCACAGGTCAGAAAAGATGTAAAAACCACCCAAACACCTGGTTTTCTTCAACTTGAGCTTTTTCCCCTCTCAGGGGCAAATCCCCCTCTTGGCACCAAAATCAAAGGCCCCTCTTTGCAGGAGCAGGTCCCACCTTGGCCGTGTCAGGGCCCTGTGGTGCTCCTCCACCACGAGCCTCCCATGGGGTGCATCCCCCTCTTCCCAGTGATGGATCCACTGGCACTGGAGAGTCCTAAGAGAATTCAAACTTGAACTCCATTCAAATTAATTCACATTTAGGATCTTTTCCTGGTAGTTAGAATACTTAACCTTTTTGCAGAAATACCTGTCTGAAATAAGATCTTCAGTTGTTAAAAGCAATGTGGACTCATTAAATTATTTCAAACAAATGGGACTTGAAAATTAGGCTTTTAAATCCTAGATATGTAGAGGAATTAAAAAGTTTAAGGATGCAGATAGTCACCTCGTAGGATTTTTACTCTGAGTGCTTCTGTCAGTATTTAAATATCTATGAAAACTGGCTCACTGCCACATTTTAGGAATAAGAATATGCAGCAAGGCCTTTAAATGAGCTCAGATACCCAACTCCCATACATTCTGCCCACAGCTCCTAAATCACTGTGTGGCTGTGAAAAGTTTATCTTCCAGCTAAACAGTATCGGTTGTCTGAAAACCCTAAATGCAACAGCTACCTGCCACGGCAAATCACCCACCCGGCCCAGCCCGTGCCCAGCCCAGTGACGAGTCCCAGGGATTAACAAGCACCTCCATTTCACTGAGCTGGCTGTACCAACGCTGCAGCCCCATGCAAATGAAGAAAAATGTGCTCCCACAAGTGCATTTCACTGGAGTGTGAGCCTGTATTTGTCACAGGCCGGGGACACAGGCCATCACTCACTGCAGCTCAGCAGAGCCACAGCACCCCCTGACTTGGCTTGGGAGCTCCAACAACTTTATCAGTGGGATCCAAAAACCAGAGAGTGGCAAAATTCTTCCCAGGGAGCACAGAAAAGTCATCACTGGTGCCTGATATGGGGCTCTGCAAAAGGCAGAGAGATGGGTGATGCTCTTCCCACTTGGCAGCAGCCTGAGCAGGCAGCTCCTCCCAGCAGGTCCAGCCTGCAGCGGGAGGAGGGAGTCGATATCACACATTAAATAATCCAAAGCGGCCCAGTAATAACGTGCTAAAAATAATTGAGTAAGCACATTGCCTATAAAACTCCAAGGTGCCTGCCAAGCCTTGCAGGACACACACTCCTCCCCCTTCCCAGGCATCTAAATAGATATTGCAGAGGCTTGAAAAAAACCCCAAATGAATAGGTGACACAGAAATTTCCATGTAGGAGGAGAAAAATATAAATCCCCTATAGATTTCCCTGCTTTTCTCAGAAGCCACTGCTGCTGACCTGTGTGAGGGAAGGAAGGTCTTACCTGGCATTGCAATGGGTTTGTTCCTGCTCTGCTATGTCAGTATTCTGCCTTTGATTCATTTATTGCAGCTGGTATAAAACCTAGCTCCTGGCCTGAGCAGCACAGGGCACCTGCTTATTCTCACCCTGTTTTCTGCACAGACATTTATAAATGAGGGACAGAGGCTTTTCTGCAGACAGCTCCTCCTGCTTTGTTTTCCTCCTCATCTAAGATAACAGACGTTCTTGATAAAGTGCATTTGTGCAGGTTTTGTCAACAGAGAGCCATAGTTAGAGCTGGCTGGGTGACAAAACCTGGGCTCTCCAAAACACACTCATTTTTTAATGACTGTGATTCTCCACTGGGAAAGGACCTGGAGGTGGTGGTCAACAGTCAGGTCAACAGACTTTCCTCTCACCCACAACCTTCTTAAAAATTATTTTAATCCTTACAGTTTGAATCCTGGCCATCCCTTTATCCTCCTCTTTTCCCTACACGTTTTATCCAAGAGTTTCAGAACAGCAATAGTGACCCCAAAACACAGAGGAATAGTCAGCTCAATGGACTGGTAGAAGAGCTGACAGCACATGCCCCAAGGGGGAAGAGAGTCTCATCCCAAGTTATCCAAGTAGTGCAGGGGCAAAGCCAAAGCTTTTATGTCAATCCTCAGCTTGGAAGGAACTCCAAGTACAATTCAGGCAACAAAGAATTAAAGAGAAAACATTAAAAAAAGAAGAAAAAAAAAACCAAAACAACAACAACAACAAAAAAAACAGAAGAAAAATTTGTTTTTGGGAAGAAGAGCGATCTTAAACCAAGAGACACTTTGTTAGCTATGGCCATTCTGGAGACATCTCAGCCCTGCCCAGAGGCAAAACAAACCAACCCAATTCTTTGCTGGCATTTGGGATACTTGAATACTACTTGCCCATGGTACTTAATTTAATATAAAACAAATCACCCTGCAGCAACAAACAGAAAATTTGCAAGTAAACAAGACAGCTCTAATTATTTAACAGTGGAATCCAGAATAATTAAGCCACGGTATTCAGAGCAGCTAAAAGCTAATTATATAATCAAGTACCCAAAATATTTCAGCTATCTTCTGAAACACAGAAAAACCAGGTTGTTCCGTTTCAAGACTAGAGAGTAGCCAGCATCTCCAAGGACGAGCCTTCAAGGTGATGCATCTTTGCCTTTCCCAGTGGCTGCCTGGGACTTGGACTCCTTCCCTGGAGGCCCTGGCTGCCCATTTGAGCAGCTGCTCTCCCCCCAGGCACGGTGCTGGCAGCTGGGGGGACTCTGCTCCCAATTCCCTGCCCTCACCTTTTCCCTGGGATGCTGCCAGGCCTGCTGCCAGATCTGCCTCACCACGGCAGCAATCCACTCCCCTGCCCAAATACCTGCCCTGCTGCTCGTGTGGGGTGCAGGCTCAGACACAGAGGGATCAGAGCTTTCCCTGCACGGGGTTTTAGGAACCCACAGGGGTTTGGAGGAGAGGGGCCGGGATGGAGGCGTTGGCAGCAGGACGGGCAGCACAGCCTTGAGGCAGAGCCCTGGGAGCTGGCGACTCCTCTGCGTGGCACAGAGCCTGGGGCCAGCCTGGTGCCATCGGGCAGTCCTGGCAGCTCCAGGCAGAGAGCTGGACACTGCCAGGAGCACGGGAGATGCCAGCAAAGGCCGAGGCCGCCTGCGGGCCGGGATAAAGGAGCCCTTTCTCCTGATGCAGGGCAGCATGGAGACCAAAGGTGCCAGAACCAAGGGCTTGTTATAAACATTAAAAAGGATTGAGTTCAGTGCAAAGTATGTTAACTAATAAAGTGTTTGAGCAGTGTATAGGTTTGGCTGCTGTCTCAGAAGATGACGATGCATCTCATGGAACTATGGGAAAGATGGACAGCTGGCAGAAAGAAGACACGACATCAAGGCACAGACCCAGTAGCTGTCTTAGGAGGGAGAACTACAGGTCCCATGGAGCCCCGGAAAGGATGAACGAAGCGCATACTTGGGACCAAGACTTTTGGGAGATTGGACTGGGGATATAAAATGGGTGCCTCGTGGCAAGGGGGCGGGCTTTTTGGGTGGTTGTTGGAGTGAGAGGGAGTGAGCATTGTGTGGTCGAGGGCTGTTGTTGGGTTACCTTTTTCTCTGTTTTGCTGAGCAGGATTGGTGGACTGCCCACCACCCTCTGTTCCCAGCTGTGGATTAATAAACACGGATTAATTTTTTTCTGATATCTGGACCCGTTTATAACAGGCTGGGTTTTGTGACTGAGCTCCCTCAGCGCCTCATTGCTCTGCCACTGAGCAGTGCTGGGTGTCGTGTGCCCTTGGGGAAGGGCAGGCAGAGCCCTCAGGGTGGGGACCCACCTGTATCAGCTGGGGCCGGGTGCCTGAATCTCTGAGGGCGTGGGACTCAGTTCCCCAAATAACACAACACCCCTACCACCCCTAATTTCAGTTTCTACAGCGATATCAGCTCTGATCAGCCAGCCACACTGGTTTTGTGCTAGTGTCATTCCTGGGACATCCCAGAGTGGTGGGGGGAACGGCAAAGCTCTGGGAGATGCAGGCACTGGGGGCAAAGCAGCTGCTGATGAGCACATCTGGCTCCGGATCTCCACCTCCTCCTGGTCCTGCTCAGCAGCAGCCACCACAGCAGCTCTGCAGATGTTTGTAGGTGGCTGGGCCCGGTGCCAGATCCATGTCCTGACCTTTCCAAACAGCCATTTTTCCCGTGACCGTGCACAGAGCATCAGCCACTGCCCAAACCATCAGTCTCGGAAGTGATGATTCAGTCTCTGTTTCCCTTCAGACTTCATCATTACAAGGTCATCAAGCACAGCGTGGTTTAAAACACACATAAAACAGCCACCAGAGTTCTCAGGAATATCAAGCAGTTTCGCTATCTTTCTGCAATGCTTCAATCTGGCTGCTGATTAACTCTCGCTTTATATTTAAAATTCCGCTTGCCAAAAGAGTGTCTGAGGGGGTGTTTGAAAGCTGAATGACACGGCTGTAATTACAGGCAAATGGATGCTGCACGGCTAAAACAGGATGGCTGCAGGAAGACCGAAGGGTGAAATTAAATACTTGCTAGAAGTACTTAAAAAAAATATTAATGAAACCCCGAATTATGAGGATTTTAGCTGAGAGCTTTTCAATGTCTTTGGCTCCCGGCTTTAGACTGCCTCATTCAGGTTTTTGCCTATTAGGAGACTTAGAAATGTGCTTAAAAATTATTCTGAGCTCCTCACCAGATCACAGGAGACAGAGGACACAGGCATGAGAAAGTGCAAGGTATCACACGGCTCAGATTTGCATTATAGAAATCGGCAGCACAACAATTTGACAGGCTCCCCTGCTCCAAAGAGATGTCACCAAGGGTGATCCCCACCTCTCCTCTGTTCACATCCACTGCTATCCACACTTTGGCCAAATCCACTGACTTTCTGCCAAAACCCCTCACTTCTTCCTTCTCCTCCTTTTTAAACCCTTGCTTTGGATCACTGCATCCTCTTCCTGCCAAACCTCCTGGCTTTTCATCTCCCCTTGCAGGAACTCATGCCAGCAAGAGTAGCCAAAGCACTTTTTGTTCTCTTCTTGAATTTGAGACCTTTCTCAGCTGGTTTTAACCTGTTTTCATGACACACAGCACGGAGAAGCCAGATGAAGGGGCAGATCCTACACACCCATGGATTTTCCCGTAGCAAACCCAGTGCTGTCCCATCCTTGCTCCACATCCCACTCCCACACAGGCCTGGGACCACACCTGCACTGAAAGCTCTGCAAGAACTTGGCTCTGCACCTCCTGCCTTTGCTCAGGGACCTCCAGCCCTTTCTTTGGACCCTTCTTTGGGGCTCACTCCATTTCCACAGCTTCTGAGTCCACAAAATTCCCATCCCAGGACTGCGGGGCTCTGAGCAGACCAGTCCAGTGGCCAGTTCCCAGCAGCTCAGGGCTGGAGGCACCGCTGCTCTAGTCTGGATGTTCATGTTGTGCTGAGCTTCTTCCCACAGCCCCGTTGCCGCTGCAGCCTCCCCCGCCGGAGCTGACGTGCTCATTATCTGAGCTGTTAATTTTACGGTTGCATTAAGTGGCTCTGGACGGGTGCCATCAAAGCACGTGGGGCTGTGGTTGACTGAGTGATTGATTTCACACAGTCGTCTTCTTCCTGCGCTCCTAAGGGCTTTTATTTGGGATTGACAAACCTCGCCCTTTCTCCATTCCACCTCACAGCTCCCTGGCTCCTTTTCAGCTTCTCTATCTCACGTGCACTTTGTGGGGCAAGGATCCTGCTTAGCCATCCCCAAATAAAAATGCTGAAGAAAAATAGCAAAAAGCAGCAGCCTGTAAGAGATCAGAGGCATACACGCATTTTTAGGGCCTAGCAAAAAAAACCCCACAAACCACACAAACCTTGAGGCATGACACCCCAAATTATCTGTCTCATTTTTAGTAAAAAGGCAACTTAAGTTGGTAAATATTATAAAGCTGTAATTACAAAGCAGCAAATCCCAAGATACAGCTTTATGTAGATGTGTGCATACATGATTTAAAGTGGCTTGCTAAAACTAGAAGATAAGGTTCAAAAGCAATCAAAAAAAGTCACAGGTTTTTGTTAAACTATTGCTGATATAAGGAAAAGATCGAGGAAAGTAAAACAAATTACTAATTAGTAATGTGGTTTTTCAGAAACAAATATCCAAAAGCTGTTCTCATGCTGTAAGAATTTGACATTTTGGATTCTCTATTCCTAAAATGAGACAAAAGTTTTAAAATATTTACATAACTCAGCCGCAATGTTCCATTTAGATTATTGCTGGGATGATTATTTTTTCAAGTCTCTTAATAAAAATAAAACAATTTAACACCTATTGCATTTTTAAAGACAAAGTTACTTTGATCCCAAAAAGTTATGGCAGGAAGACAAGGTCTGCCAAGTCCTGAGCCTGCAGCAAACAAGGAGATGCAGACAGAAGATGTCTTGGCAAAATGAAAGTACAGCAAAGATGCAGCACTTTAAAAATCCTTAAAATTGGAGAGGTACAAGATGACACCCCATAAAGAAGTGAGAGATTGGAGGTCTGCGTGATCACCTGTTTGGAGTCTGCAGAAAGCAATCCCAAGTTTTATAGACTTTAGAAAACTTTGTACTGCTCACCCAAAAATAAAGCAGTGCTTTGGAAGGATCTGCCCCCGAGTCCTTGGAGAATTTAAGGGTAGAACAAGCTGGTATCTTGAACAAAGATAAATAAGACACTTTATATTGCTTTTCAATTATTTCAGGCTGAGGATCACAATGCAGGAAAGGGAAAATGTCAAGCAGAGATAAAAGCAGAGCAGACATCGATAGAGGAACGTGGATTTCCCCCAGCCAGGAGCCTCTGCCTTAACGCCCAGCCCACCCCTGGAATCTGCCTCAGTCCCTGGCAGATTTAAAGGGTTTGGTCCTGAGAGGGGAAAGGGACAGTGGCAAAGAGCACGGAGCTGCCGTCCCGAGGCTGGGGGTGCGGACAGAGGCAGCACTGCCATCCCCGGGCAGGTAATGCCGCTGGAGACAGGGACAAGCCTCGGGATGTCCACCTGGTGCTCCTCAGGGTTGAGAGGCAGGAGCCGAGACCCACCAGCCGGTTCACCTGAGGAACAGCCCTGCAGTGCCGGAAACATCCAACCCCAAACCCACGAGGCTGCAGACAGCACCGAGCCTGCCCTGAAAGCAGAACATGAGCTCGGCACAGCATCCTCCCCGGGCTGGATCCCGGGGGAGCCGCGGCCCAGGGCAGAGCCGGCCCCCCTGGATGCTCCCCGGGGGACACGAGGGCTGGGTGGGGCCGGCTGGGACCCAAACCGTGACCCGCAGGACCTGCTGCCGAGCCAGCAGCCAGCCCTGAGCGGGGAGAGGGGAGGAACGGGCGGGTGCAGAGCGCAGGCAGCTCACTGCCCCGTTTAGGACACGCGGGACTGAGCCAGCTCCTCACATCACAGAGCCAAGACCTTTCCTTAAGACACGAGAGGAGGGAGGGAGATCAGTGGTGTGTTACAGCAGAGCTGCCTTCAGCTAATAGCTCAGCAATTTGGGCTCTGTTCTCTCTGCTGCTGGACTCAAAATAGCTCCAGTTTCCCAAAAGACAGCCCTGGCTGCCAGCCTGCAGGCTGTGCTGAAGCTGTTCCACTTTGGAGAGGACAACGAAAGATTTGTTGTGCCGTGCAGAGTGGGGTTTTTTTACATTTTTTTTTTTTAATCATCATCATCTGGCCCCTCCTCAGAGCATTCATCCAGGAAAGGGGACACGTGGGGTCCCAGCTGGTTCTCCAGTGGTTACTTAAGTACATCAAACGCTCATTAGGTAAGGTAAAATCAACAAATATTCACCAGGGCATGGACTAGAGAAGAGGAAGGAAATCAAACCATTAATTCAAAGGGCAAGGGGAGCATTTCTGAGCAAGGTCTGAAGCTTCTGCGGGAGAAAAGCAGCAGCGCTGATGAAGAGGAACAAAAAGGATGCAGGAGACGTAAAAAATTCTAAGAATAAAATAGGGAAGAGAAGACTTTTGAAGGGAGATAAAAGGGAGAATAAGGAATCTGAGTGTGATGGAGTAGAAAATGTGAGTAAGCAGAGTCGAGGTGGCAAAGTCAGGCAGAGTGAGAAGCCCCTTGGCAGCTCCAGTGAGTGGGACAGGGAGGTGACACCAGGAGTGCTCCTGAGAAAGGGCCACTCACCCAAACACAAGGGGAAGAGCAGGCTGCAGAGACATGGCGGAAAGAAAAGAGCAGAATTTGAAAGAAACAGCAGCATTTCCATGGACAAACAAGGCATGGAAATGGAAAGAAGCTGAGTTACAAAGCGCAGATGAAGGAGGGCGATGTCCCTGGACACAGCAGCACCAGACACTGTGCTGGGATGGTGGGATGCTGCTGCCTCCTCCCTCATCCAGCCCCAAATGCACGGTGTGCATCTTCTGACCCACAGAGAGACGTTCCTCAGCTCCAGAGAGAGCCCAGTGCTGTCATGTTCTGATTTGGAAGTGCTAAGACAGCAAGAGAGAGGCTGTACAGGGGATTGGGCTGATCCAGTTCACCCAGGTCCTCACATCTGGGAGACTGATGGTTTGAAGGTGAGCTTGCTGTCCTGCAAAACCTTTAAACCCTTTTTTTGTCTAATCTTGTTCACACTGAATCCACTTTATCTTCTGATTATGCTCCTTACCCTGTAAAGACTCTGCACAAGTACAGTCCCACTAGTAAGGCATAATATTAACAGCATGCACAACCTTGCCCGGTTCTGAACTGCTCCATCACAGTAATTACTGACACAAAAGTGCTTGATCTAGTTGAATAAAGTCCATGTACATTCACCAGGAACAGAAATCACAGCTGCTAAAAGTCAGATGCATAAAAGCAGCATTAGGGAAAAAAATGCAGATCCGTGGAGAGAAAAAAAATCTATTGTTGCTGATTTACCCATGTACCAATCTATTTTTGCCTCTAAACTGAAACAGGGCTTTGTTTAGTGACTGACACATATTTGAGTCACATCAAAAGGGAGAGAATAATCCCCACCTGCTGTCATATTGTTCTCCAGCTGATTGTCCTCTTGATCTGTAGTGCTCATATCACAGCAGGGAGCACACGGAGACTGAGAGGAAAAGGGGGTTGGACAGGCAGGAGAGATGTGCTGGAGAGAACAGTCAAAAATGCACAGAATGGCCTAATCAGCAAAGAGAAAATCAGGCTGTTGGCAGGAGGGGGAAAGAAAAATGAAGCCAGGA
>WEIT01030453.1:0-117809 GCA_013389985.1 Dryoscopus gambensis | reverse complement strand
AAAAAAAAAAAGAAGAAAATTTTGTTGGGTGAGACACAATAACCAGAACCCCACACTCATGGACACGGATCCTGTGCCCCCCTTGCACCCCACACACCTGATTTTCTTCAAGCAAAACCATTCTCCACCAAAGCTCATGACAGCTCATGGTATAAGACAGCCCAAAAGATCAAGGTGTGATAGATACATTTTGGGCAGATTTTCCAAGCTCTTTATCCTGCTGTCTGGGCAGCCCTGTCCTGTTCCCAGCACTGGGAGCTGCCCCAGCACTCGGGGGTGCAATCTTTAAATGCCTTTGTCTCCAAAGCCTGGGATGCCTCCGGGCTGCTTTTTCACAGATTAGTTGTTGGTACAGTGAATTGCTTTTTGAAATGCCCTGATCCCCCTGGGATCCACTGACATGGAGTGTGAGCCCACGTCTGTGTCAAGGCACTGCAGTCCTGCTGCAGCCCAGAGCCCCCAGCCCCGCTGTTGCCACACCCAGAGACCCCCAGAGCATCAAAAATGCTGACTTCAGAAACCCAAAACGTAAAACTCCTGTTCTCCCTGACCGATTCGAGCCGTTTTGACACAAGTCCAGGCTCCATCACAACGTTTCATTCATCCTTTGGTCTTTAATGAGGAAGACTCATTAGCATGTAGTCAAACTCAGGTTCCCCCACCTCATAGCACATCCCAGCCTTCCGCTGCTCCGTTACCTGTGCACAGCTTCTCATTAAATGAGATTTGTTGACACAGATTTGTTACATTGCTGAGCTGGCTGCAAATTGAACTTGTCATAGTGAAGTGCATGTTTTCCAGTTCTTCATCTCTTTGGTTCCTGTTGCTATAGTGACCATCAGAAATCAGAGCCTAAAAGGCAAAGAGAAAGGAGATTCTTCCTCTGTTTAAATAGCACCTTCCATCTCTAACACCAGCAGATTCTCTCGTTTCAGCTTTACTTGTTAAGATAACCACACGAAAGAGCTGAGCTGCTCCAGATTTCAGGATATCGTCCAAATCTGCTGAAGCCAAAGGCAGCATTTTCAATGGCTTCAAGGAGCTCTAGATCATGCCTGGATTGCCTCAAAGATGAATTCAGTACAGATTTGCAGCACTTTGCAGTTCATTTTAGCTTAAACCCCCCAGTGTAGGAATATGCTGACGTCCTGCTACAACAGTGACTGATGCTACGAGCAGAATGGGACATCCACCCACCTACCCACCCACCCACTCATCCATCCATCCATCCATCCATCCATCCATCCATCCATCCATCCATCTGTCCATGCATGCATCCACCCATCCATCCATCCACCCGTCTGTCTGTCCATCCACCCATCCATCCCTCCATCCACCCATCCATCCCTCCATCTACCCATCTGTCCATGCATGCATCCACCCATCCATCCATCCACCCATCCATCCATCCACCCGTCTGTCTGTCCATCCACCCATCCATCCCTCCATCCACCCATCTATCCACCCGTCTGTCCATGCATCCATGCATGCATGCATGCATCCATCCATCCACCCGTCTGTCTGTCCATCTGCCCATCCATCCATCCATCCATCCATCCATCCCTCCATCCACCCATCCCTCCATCTACCTGTCTGTCCATGCATGCATGCATCCATCCATCCCTCCATCCACTCGTCTGTCCATCCATCCATCTATCCCTCCATCTACCCGTCTGTCCGTCCATCCATCTGTCCGTCCATCCGTCCATCCATCCATCCATCCACCCATCCATCCTCCTCATAGGCAAAGCCAGTGCTGAATCCACCTTGTTATCACTGCCCTTTTCCTCTCCTGGATTTATGGCCCACTTCTTTGTTTAAATGACAGAAGAAGTGCTCCTTGATAGTGGCTATTAGTGCTAAGAGACAAAATTAAGCCAAGCTTTGGGGGGCAGGTCTAGGGCACCGTCTGACCAGACACACATGAATACACAGAAATACACGTCACAGCCCCAGTGCAGTGAGCTCAGCCTGATCAGCACCAGGAGAGGGGAAGGACAGAGGTTTGGTGCAGGGATCTGCTGTTCCTCAGGAAAATGGGGAAGGCTCTAGGAACAATACTGGGATTAAACTTGAAGTAGCTGAAACAAACCCAGTGTTGCCTGTTAAACACAGGTGTGGGACTCCTGAGCGGGTCAGCATTTACCAGTGATAACTGCTCATGAGCGGCATTAAACTTGAATATTGCCTGTAGCCAGGCTGCTCCTGCCTCCCCTGCAGGGACCTGCACAGGTTACCCACCACAGCCAGAGTCGGAGCGCTTTCTCTTTTCCTCTGGCTCAGACGGGACAGGGACACCGGGCAAACGTGTCAGGCATCATCTCGTACACATTAAAGCATCAGTCTCATAGACATTCCAGCACCAGTCTCATACACAGGGCTGAGACATGGGAGATGTTACACAGCTCACGTAGCCGCAGGTATCCAAAGACTTCCTGGTTACAGAGTGTTCTTAAAGGCTTTCTAGCCAATAACAAGCTTCTAAAGTTTATAGACAACTGTTTTAGCCTATCCTTATGCATACATGTACATCTTCTTTCAAACAATACTTGCTTGTATGCCTTATATAATAGCGTACAATATTCCATTAAGATTTAACTTATCTATCTTGCTAAGCATATTTTCTGCTACTTCAAATCCTTTCTCAGCTAGACCTAGAGACTAACCATTGTGTTAGTGTCCTTGCTCTGCTTTATAAGTGTGTCTTCTTCTATCTTCTAGCTTGTACAGCAGATCCTAAATTCTTGTGCTCCATTTTCTGAAACCTGCTTTTTTCCCCACACCTTAAGGGCCTTTTCACCTTTCTGTGTTTCCCACAAGCCACCACTCCCAGCTAAGCCTTCCTTTATTTTAGACAGGTCAGCAGTTCTATTTTCTATTACAGAATCACAGGATCTTCTGAGTTGGAAAGGACCCACTGGCACAGTGGTACTCAAACAGCAGCTCACAGCAGTAAATGAGATATTTTTGGGTGGTACATGAAGCCAGACTGGTGCAGAAGTTGCACTCCCACCTCTACTCAACATGGTACCCCAGAAAAGGGCAGGAAGGCCTCAGTCTGAAGGCAATAAGGATTTCTGTATTGAATAAAAGGTAACTATTGCCACATGAAATGAATAGCCTTGACTGCTGCTGCTCCTTGGATAATGTGTGTGAGAACCAGTCCATCCTACAGGAGGTGGAAACTTTCAGAGAGTGAGCACCGAAGAAAGGAATTGGAGGATGCAGTTTCCATGGAGTCACAGCTACATTTGCATCTCCCCATAAAGACCCACTCCCCTCTAGGCGAGAAAAATCCCCTGAGTGTGACTGTGAGCTAACAGTGCTGGCAGTGTGAGCAGTGCCCCGAGCAGGGCACAGCACCCACAGCAGCAGGGCAGGACAGCTGCAGTGCCAGCCCAAAAACAATGATTAACAGCAGCCTTACCCAGAGGGAACGTGCCCAAACGCTGCTAATGCATCCTAACAAAACAGAGAGCAAGCAATTCCCCTCCCAGCAGGCAGCTGCCGCCTGCTGATGGAAGCTCTTCGGGAAGAGCTGCCCCCTGGGCACCACAGAGGGACAGTGACCCACCGGCACAGCCCTCGGCTGGGCAGCAGGCAGGGTCAGCCAGGGGCACCAGCCCTGCAGGATTTAGGGAAATCGTTCAAAAGGGACATCGAGAAGGCAGCTTGCAAATGGGAATCATCCGTGAGACTTCCATCAGCTCTGGCACATCTCTGAAATTGCTCTGGAGCCAGCAAGCTCCGAGCCCCCCTCTTCTGCTGGGTAACTGAACATGGGTTCATGAGGGATGCTGAGGAGCTTCTCATGGTGTTTGGATCCCTGCCAAAGATTACCTAAAGTTTATCTAAACTATCTGTCTTTACTTTCCCTCTCCTAAGAGGCAGCAGAGCTTTCTTGTGTTATCACTGCTTTGTCAGGAAAGCGGGATTTGGTCAGCATTACCTTTCCACAGAAAGGGCAGGCAGGGAAAGAAATTCTGACCAGTTCCAACTGAATTTAAGTCCTTCTAGTGATGGACAATAAGGAAACCCAGGGCTTCATTTTTCTGCAGATTTACTGTCTTCAAGTGATGGCTTCAAAATGACTTCCATACCTGAGGAATGTGACTTCTGTTTTCAAAAATAAGTGAAATGGGATCTAGGAGTCTTAATTTTGATATAGCCAGGCTTGGTCTAGTTGGAAAACCACTACTGCTTATCAGTTCTGATTAGAAATATATGGTTTGTGACCACAAGGAAGTGAAGCTATAGCAGAGCTCTGGCATGAGCTCCTTACAACAGAAGCACTCCCAGTTACAGATTGTCCTGGTTCGGGGAACCTGCACCTCCTGGGCAAAGTTTTATAGCAGCATGAGTGGTCAAAGTGTTGGGGAGGTTTTAGAGTGTATCTATAATAAGAGAACACTCAGCAAGACCTGTATAAACAGGTAAAATCATTGGGATCGTGTTTGAAAGTGGAATCTAAAGGGTAATTAACACCCTCTGTGACTGGGAACTCAGGTGCTCCCTGCACACACCCACACTGACCCGAGGCCTGAAATCAGAGGTACCAGAGTTATCCTTTGGCTCAGATATCAACTCCATGCTCCTGAAAACATGGCATTGTCCACCCCTTGCCACAACAGCAGCTCTTCCTTCTCCCCCACAGGCTCCCCCCTCTCTCTGCCAGTGCTCCAGCCCATTACACAAACGGAAGACAGGAACATTTCTGAGTCATGCTGGAAATGCTCCATCTAAACCAACATCTGGCTGTCTCAAAGTTTGTGTTGAAATGCTTTGGGATACAGAACCATAGACACAAATTCCCATGCTGATGAGCCCTCCCCTTCCCCACATCCCACCCTCAATAAATGCAAGCCGTCAACATCACACCCTGCAATTTACCCACACTTGCAGTTTATGGAAATATTAAAAATGAAATGCCAAACAGATGTTCAACAGACCTGCTATGATAAGAAACCAAATTAGAAGTTATGAAACTAATGTGGTCTTAAGGGAGGAAATGCAAAGAGCTTCAAATCCCATGACTAGTAAAAATTTGGAAATTAAAAGTTGTAACTTCTAAAAAATCAGTCAGAATCACAAGGTTCTGCAGGGAAACACCCAATTTCTTGTCTGACAGCAGGTGGCAGCAGGATTCGCACCACAAATTCCATCTTTGGAATGCCATCCCTACATGATTGGAACATTCATCTATGCCCTAAGGTTGTTTGGTGAGTGAGCTGACAGAAATAAGCCAGGGCTGAGCACATCTGCATTTCCACAGCTGCAATCCACCCAGCTGCCAGTGGAAGTTCGCAGTGCAAGAGCTGAAAATATTTGGTGTTTAACAATATTAGTAACATCACCTTTTGCCCATTAGAAGCCCAGAGTTTGGGTCAAACAGTCAAAGCTCTCTGTTGCTGTTACAACACAGCACTCAGAGTACAGGGTCCTGAGAAACCTGGGAACCTAGAGGTGAAATATTTCCATCAAATATCACAAACACATGGATAGGAATTCCTGGAAAATATAGGAAGCTGCTTTCTGTAAACCTCAAGCCAGAACTACTTTAGGAAATCACCGGGAGAAGGAAAGCAGAGAGAACTGAGATGTCTCTGATAAAGCATCACGTGCTGGTCAGACTGGCTCCCACTAAAGCCTTATTGAATTTAGGACTGCTGAGAAAAAGCAGGAAAAAATGATTATTGATGATACAAGGTTTTGAAACATTTAAAGAAAACCTTACCCTTATTTTTTACACCATCTTACTCGTGGAGCAAGACAGACATAACCAAGAGAGCTGCTTATTGGTTTGTTAACTGAAATGCAATTAAAGAAAAACAAGACCAAAGTGCTTTAAAATATTGTAGGGGTGGGTTTCTTTTACTGTTTTATTTTTAATTTTGTACTTAGCTTGTTTCTGAAACTTATCCTTCAAAGCTGCTCGAAGTAGGGAGGAATTGTAGCACTAATGGGAGCAAACGGGACCAGCTGTGTGGAGCAACAGGAATTAAAGGACAATAAACACAGGAAAAGGGGGTTGGCAGCCCATGGCCAGGACAGCCAACCGTGGCACAACTGACCAAAGTTCTGAGAGACCCCAAATGACGCCCCAAAGCCCACTGTGGCCAAGGTAATCCCAGGGTTTGAATGAAACCCATGAAGAATAGAAATTCCAAGAAGCAGAAGGCCAGAGGGGACTGGCCCTCACCAGCTTTGACGGAAAACATTTGAAATTACTTAAACAGATGGAGTGTTTTATTTTTTTTTTCTTAAATATTATTTGCAGGCTTAAATAAAAGAATTCCAGCAAGGTAAGAGGCAATTCCCTCCTCTGTCCCCCTGTCCCCCTGCTTCTAAAGGATCAGATCCAAGTCATGAATATTACAGTGACTTGGAGATTCATTTACACAGTTTTACTGCTTTGGACAAAACACTGCCACTTTCCCAGCCTGGTGAAATATTGTTACCCACATAATTCACTCTGTGCAGCTTCAGCAAGGCATTTGGATTTGTGGCTGGTCCCATTTGAGGGTGAAATTGAATTGGAAATTCATGTGTGAGCCACGTGGATGAGGCAAGTGTGAGGATCAGGAAAGCATCGATTAAATTCCCCTTCCAGCCCAAAATAAAATCCTGATGGAAAGGCCTTGGAGAGGGTCCCCATTGCTGCAACAGTTGAGGACAACTGAAAGAGCTCAAGCCGGAGGTGAACACAAGCTCGTTGCATGAGATGATAATGAAATTTAGACCCATTTTATTAATGCTGTGAACGCTGATTGCTGGGCGCAGTAATGGGAGGCAGCAGAGCAATTTATGGTTTAGCCTTTGATAACATGGGCTTATTAAGGATGTTATTGATTAAAGGTAAATTAGCAACTCACTGATTAAGTCATGTCTCATCTTCTCATTCTGTTGTGGCAAAGACCATGGAAGCAGTGTTGGGTTGCTGGTTCTCAGTTCTGACTCTGACTTTCAATAAATTTGGATTTTTGGACATTTTCAGAAGCTTTGTTTGAGCAAATGTCCAAGTGTACACATTTTTTTCTGGAATGTGCTATCCCACCTACTCCTTACACAAATTAGAAACTTGCTGGGAATAATTAGAAAAACCCAAAAGAATCCCATGAGCTGTTCTCCATAAAAATGTCAGTGAAACAGGCATGCCAGTTTTCAAGTTTCTCATCTATTTTACCGGAGTTATTTCATCCCCATTCCAGCACTACCTGTAGCAATACTGAGTAAGGAGCCACCTAAGGAAACAATTCAGAGTATAACTAAGATGCAAGTCTGGAAAATGTCAGATTGAATGGGGAGGATGACGTGGGGCTGGGGTTTCCAGCAAGGTTTGCATACCTTGGCTGCGACAACAGCTGGATTTGTTCTCAGGGTTCACTTTGCCATGAAGAAAATCCCACAGTGGCACAGGGCTGGTGATGCCCCATCCCTAGCAGTGCCCAAGGCCAGGCTGGACGGGGCTGGGAGCAGCCTGGGACAGTGGGAGGTGTCCCTGCCATGGCAGGGGTGGCACTGGGTGGGCTTTGAGGTCCCTCCCAACCCAAATCTTCCGTGATTCTCTGAACTGACCGTGACCATCCATCCCCTCCCAAATATTTTGAAAGAAACAGAGGAAGGATGAAGCATGATGAGGACTGGGACCACGATATTCAGGATTATTCTCACTTTCACTCAGCAAAGTAGATCTGGAAGCCTAAAAATAGCTTCAAATCACATTCCCTCCCTCTGTGATCCCCAGGCAATTCTTCTGAGAGCCACACCTCTAGATCAGGAGTGGCATTTCTCACCAATTGACCCAGGAACTGCTGGGCAGCTGGGCTGAAAATAGAAATACTTCAAATCAGTCACTCTTGTATGAGATGCACAACTCCAAGGATAAGGCTAGCAGCAGCCAGATGGATGAAAAATTACACTTTAAAAAAAAAGCAGAGCAGAACAACCAACAACTCCCTGGCAGAATATTTTTTTTTTGTTGGGTAATTCTGACTAATCAAAACAGAAGCACCAGAAACATGTCAGGATTCACATCTTGTTTAAAAACTGCAAAGAGCCGTTTACTGGTGCTGGAACACAACATTTCAACACATCTGAAACAGAGTGCTGCAATTTTCCAATCTGAAAATATATTCTCAAGATTTTTACAACACTCTGGGATAATATCAGCTAAAAAGGCAACACTGGGGAAAACATTACACATTCATGCATCTCCAGTGGTCTGAAACAAAGGTAGAGCTTGAAGATAATTTGTTTTCCAGGAGCAAAATGGGTTTTTTTAGGGGAAAACCATGCAAAGTTAAAGCTTTTCCCATATTCTTGGAAGGCCAATATCCACCCAGCACTTGTCAGGTACAGGTAGGGATGTATCATTCATAGAAAGGAGATGCCACGAGCAAGAATGAAATACGTTGTTAAAATTCTTTTTTTCTCGTTCGCATTAATGCCTCGAGCAAGCAAAACATCTTTTCATAGAAATTTAGAATCCTTGGGCTTGGAATAGACTTTAATGATCATCCAGTTCCAGCCCCCTGCCGTGGGCAGGGATGCCCCTCATGCTGCCCGTCCGACCCGGCCTCAGGTGGAAGCAGCTCCCCCTCGTCGGACAGGCAGGGCACATCCAGGTTCCCTGACGTTTGGCCCCATGGCTGGAAAAGGATAAATATGCTGAAATTAAAGACTGCAAGAGGGAGCAGAGTTACAGAACAACCTAAACAGCGCCAACCCAATGTCAAAACTTGATATAAGCATCAAGCTTCTCCGCCTCAAAAAGGACTGAAATCCTTGCATTAAGGGAGCTTACATAATTTGGAGTTACATCCACATCTCTACCTATTTTTATCTCAAACGTACAGGCTTGTTCACAGCGAGGAACTTTCTGCAAAATTCTCATTTTGTTGCTTTAACTTGACAATAAATGCTGATTCCTCTCACCCTCACGGAGTTAGATAATGTCTGTCACATGCCCTGTTCTGCAGCTTCTTTTCCTTTATTTTATTCCAAGCATCACAAATTCCAAACACTGAAGTGTTTTCCCCTTCAGATTAACTGTGTACCTGAGCCATGCCTGCTCAGTAGTAAAATTCCAGCTTTTCAGCCCCACAACCCTTGGCAATATAAATCCTGCAAGATCATTTTGAGGTAAGTTAATTACAGGCTTGAAATTTAAATGCCTGCTTCATGTTGTTCTCCTTTGAGTCAATAATTCCTCCAGACTGCACACCATCCTGTCATTCAGCCAGGCTGCTGGATAAAAACACCACACAGCCCCTGTTTGCTGTAAACCTTTTGCCATTCCCTGGCAGTGATTTAATACTTGAATATTCGTGTTAATTTTCCCATTCTGACCTGCAGCAATGGAGATATTTGATCACTCCAGCAGCAGCCCTTGTGTAAAGAGTATTTCCTGCTCTGGTTTAACATATGCTAATAATGATATCTGTGCTGGCACTTCCCCAAGAGTTTTTAAGAAAAAAGTCAGATTCATCATCAGCTTTTCCACAACTGGGACATGCAGACATGGGCACAGGACTTTTTCAACTCTATTTACACTCAAACCAGGCCTCTAGGATCAGGAATGTACGTTTTAATTTCAATTCCCTCCACAAATCATGCTGAATTTTGCAAAAGGAGAATAAAGATGCAAACATAGTGCATTATCCATTTTTAAAGGACCTGGAAATTTAAATCTGTACTGTATTGTGGGGGAAAAACTTAATGGTTTTCTCCATGATCACTCTAATTACTATTTTCTATGTGAAAGCAAAAAAAAATCCTTAAGATATTGCAAAAAACTCTGCATGGTATATCCAAAAGGAGGTGCACTTGAAATCAGTATTCACCACAAACATTAAGATTAAAAAACCCGATATTTTCAAAGGATCTGGGTGCAAAAAATCCCAATTCCATGGCTGCATGTGTTGACTCTCATTCTCAGGGCTCCTGCCCTTGAATGCTGTTGATATTTATTCTGTGGAATAATATTCATAGAAAGTAAGTTCTTTCTTTTTTAAACCTTCTGTGCAGCACTCCAAGTTTCTCTCCAACCTTTAACACACTTCTACATAATATTTATAGCAAAAAACCCTCTCATTTTAGTGGGGGTGTAGAGAGAGGGATTAAACAACAGGAATATTTTCTCTTTCTGCAATTCACGACACGGGCACACGACCAAGTGATGGAGGAAAAGTTAAATAACTGTCCCAGAAAAACACGGAGGTTGACGTGGACTCAGTTACCAAAACGAGCCAAGAAGTAGCAAAGTGTTTTTGAAGGCTGCCAAGAAAAGAGGTGGCAATTTACATATTCATTTTCACTTTTTTTTTTTCTTTTTTTAAAGGCAACAAACGCTAGGGAACGTGGCCAGAAACTCCGTGGAAAATAATGCATCAAAAAGTGACAGAGGGAAGATAAAACTGGCTGGCCCAGAGTTAAGTGGTGGTTAAGGACCTTTCTTCCGCCCACCACGGTGTCACATTAGGCATCCTCCTGGAAAACCACACTGGGCTGCAGAGCCCGGGTGTCCCCAACGATGCCATCTGTGAATGTCTGTGCGGGTGTGTTATAAACAAGCCTGGATATCAGCAAAGAATCAATCCGCGTTTATTAATCCGCAGCTGGGAACAGGGGATGGTGGGCAGTCCACCGTCCTGCTCGACAAAACAGACAAAAAAGTAATCCAACAACAGCCCTCAACCACACAAAGCTCACTCCAACACACCACCCAAAAAGCCCGCCCCCTTGCCACGAGGTCCCCTTTTTATATCCCAGTCCAATCTCCCAAAAGTCTTGGTCCCAAGTATCCGCTTCCTGTTTGCTCATCCTTTCCAAGGCTCCATGGGACATGTAGTTCTCCCTCCTAAGGCAGCTACTGGGTCTGTGCTTTGATGTCGTGTCTCCTTTCTGCCTGCTGTCCGTCTCTCTTGTAGTTCCATGAAATACATCGTCCTCCTCTGGGGCAGCAGCCAAACCTGTACATTGCTTAGACATACTCAAACACTTTATTAGTTAACATACTTTGCACTGAACTGAATCCTTTTTAATGTTTATAACAGGTGTGCAGGGCAAGGAGAAATGGAGCTGCTGCAGCAGCAGCACCGGCCTCGCACCGAGAGCAGCCTCCAACCCAGCAGCTCTCACCGGGACACTCCCCGGACAATTCACCACCGGGATTGTCTCTCAGGATGCCTTTCCTGCTGTCACCTCGCTCAAACAATTCATCTTTGGTCCATTCTGATCCTTAAGGTCCCTTCCAACCCTAACCATTCTTTGAATTTGCAAACCAAAACAACATTTTCTATTGAAAACTCTAAATAATACCCCTACATTCCACGCATGAATGACTTTGCTTTCTCTCCAACAGCTTACCTCCAGAGTTGCACAGAAATGTGTTTGCCACTAAATAAACACAAGTTTATCTCTGAAACCAACCTATAATTTTAGAGAAAAGATGAATTTTAGCACATTAACTGATGGTGCAAAGTTTTTGTCACTAAAATGATTTGTTTTTATCCTGTTCCTCCATCCTAATTATCAACTGCTGAGAGACTGAAGGGAATTACAGCACTGTGATCAGCAACATTGACCTTTTTGCCTTTTCAGTACTTCTGTTAAGTCAGTTAACCCAGGCAGCAAAATTAGAACAGAGACTGACAGTGGAGTAAACACCAGGAAAGCAGTGAAAATGGTGGGAAATTACCCTTCTCCCTCCCTCCTTGCAGCATTAAGAGCACAGCCTCAGCTGAAACCTCAGTCTGCTAAATTAGAGAGAGGTTTGGAAAAGAATGTTCTGATTGTTAATCATGAAATGTGCTGTAGTCTTCTGCGAGGCAGCTCTAACCTCCTCAATCAGCTGCATTTTCTTACTTAATTACATGATTTTAAGTACTTCTAAGGAGGTGCTGTCAGATTTATCCTGGAGTTCTCCTAGACATTCCCACTGTAGTCATGGTGATGATATATAGAAATGGACAAAATGCCAGAGACCAGGGAAAATGTCAGAGCTACGGAACACCCACACTTGCTCCTTGCCTAGAATTTACTCGGTATTTTGGAGTTAGCAGGAAAGACTCTCTTAGTGTACTAACAGACCGAAATAACAAGGTTAATAGCAGATGTATAATCTTATTGCTAAACACACACACTGGGGTAATTTCCACCTCCAGGAGTAGCTTGTCCATGGCACAAGACACGGGCGAGGAAAGGGCGGCAGCACGTGCAGGACACGCCTGGATCTGGATCCCGCTGGGACATCGTTCCCTCTGCAAACACAGCCCTGCTCTGCAGGAACAATCCCTTCCACGCTGGCCGGCCTGGCCTAGGAGCCAGCTCTCATTATTTGGAGTCCTGCAAGCTGCCTTCAGGCTGCTAATTACTCCCTGCTGAGATGCAGGAAATTATTGGTACCTGCATATTTATAACCAGCTGATGGAACATTAGTGGCAGTGGGGAAAACAGATTATAAATATT
This sequence comes from Dryoscopus gambensis, assembly GCA_013389985.1. NCBI lineage: Eukaryota > Metazoa > Chordata > Aves > Passeriformes > Malaconotidae > Dryoscopus > Dryoscopus gambensis. Next base: position 105,341 of record WEIT01030453.1, on the reverse strand, counting down.
TGTTAATTTAGCAGGCTCTCACCAAACCTTCATTTTCTCTAAATATTCTGCCTACCAGCATCTATTTTACAAGACCTTTGCAACTGGTGAGTAGCACACTGTGATAGCATTGAAGCAATCGCCTACTTGAGTTCCTAACAGAAAGGCTGAAGTATCATGGTCCATATTTGCCCTCCCAGGAGGTTGCTCAGCTCAGCTCCCTGTGGAACACCCTGACTGTCATTTAGCCAAATTTCCTCCCAAAGAAGCCCTCTTAATTTAGACCAAAGCGAACATGGGGTTTTTTAGATGAGGCTACATAACAACCAAGCTCCTGATTTTCAGTTCCTAGCCCAGGTAAGAGTTAAATTTCCTTGGTAACCCCACAGTGAGAGCAAACTAAACACAAGAGGGTTCTCACTTCATGCCTGCTGTAGATCCCATCTTCAGCTCTGGGAATTACCCGAGCTGAATAAATGGGTGAATAGCTCCCATCTTGGGTTTATTTGCCTTTTATTACTACTTCTCACCAAGTTTGACTCCCATTTCTGCGGTTCACACCTGTAAAAGGGTGGCTGCTGCTCTGATAGCATCTGAGAGCTCCCAGCAGTGGGCTCAGTGTGAACTGTGTGCTCCCTATTACAGGGATCTGGTTATGAGCACATCATTCCTCACCGTCCACGAATGCAGCTGAAAATCTTATCTTTATAGAGTAAGGAGGTCAGCATTTACTGCTGCATGCACAGGCAGCACTCAGTACCACAGGCAGAGTTCACCTGTTCATAATTTTTACGGTCTGCAATCCATTTCAGATTGAAACATTGCCATCTTTACAGGGGTCATGCAGACAGTTTTTCTTAAGCTGTTCCAAATAGATTTTTGTTGTGTTTTCTTCCCCCGTTTTGCAGTGAGCAAAGGTGCAGAACACCCCGAGGAAGCGTGAAGCGGGAGGCAATCAGTTCTCACTTTCAAGGGGTAACAACTCTTTTCTGCTCTCAGAAAAAAAATGAGAGGGTATGAATCAAGAACAGAGCCAGGAATTAGAAAAGGCCCCATCAGCTGGGAAAGAGACACAGGAGCAGCCACCGAGGTAAAGCAGCTGAGGACAATAATGTCCCGTCCATCCCCATCTATCACTGCGCAGAGATATTCCGGAATAGAAAGTGCCGGAGCCGGCGGAATCGCAGCACCGAAGGTGTGACACGTTCTCAGAGCGGACCTGGGGGGAGCAGGGGCTGAAATCCCATCTCCTGCCGGGGGCAGGGCTGCGGTGCCTTTCCCTCATGCTGCTGATTGCTGATAAGCATCCGCTCATTCCAGCTCTCCTGCCGCTCCCCAAGGCCGTCCCGGCGAGTTAACCACGCGCATCCCGCCGGGTCGGTATCTCCGCTGCTCCTCCTGTCCCCGCGGCAGGGAAGTTATCAGAAAGATTGCACTGCTCGGGCTCACATCATGCATTTTGGGAGTGCTGGTGGCTCCCACGGGCTCACTGCAGGGACAGTCTGCTGTCATGGGCAGACACGGTGAGAAACTCATGGAGAGCACAACCACGGCACAGAGACCAGAGCGGCTTTCCTTCTGCGGGTGCAGGATTAACAATTAAATCAAAGCAACAGCTACAAACCGACGGGTAATTCCCAGCTTTGTGCATAAACACAGTTTTCATTCCAAAGTACCTGTGGGAGTCATGGCTAAATTCTTGCTTTTGTCTGAATTAGCAGAGCTGGTGTGACCAACACAGGAGCTCCAGGACTGAAGATTTCTGTTAACATAATGAGCATTGCATAACACCACAGATTGTTTTTCCCCACTCCTTTTATTATAATTATTAAAATCTCTCTGGTTTAGGTTGGTTTGGTGCCTATCCAGTAGTGATGATTTTCCAGAAGCAGCAGATTTATTGGGGAGTAATAAAGCCTGGAGTCTGGCATTTATTCCTACCCCAACTCAAAATGAGGACATACTCATGGATATTCATATGTATTTTTTATATTTTCATGGCTCCTGCTATGTCTTGGTGGATGGAGGGAACCCCTGCCAGCCCGTTCCTCTGATTCAACAGCCAATTCTCTTAAAGACTGTAAATAAGCTCAAAGTTAATTCAGGAATTGCTGAATAGGAAGCTCCTTACCTACACACAGGGCCCTCTGAATTTTCAAAGCATCATTAGGGTTTTGAAATTAGGAGCAAATCCCTTGAAACACAAGAAGTGCCGGCAAATAAAGGGGTTGAAGAGTCACCATGAGACAGAATTTAGTCAGAGCACCTCAAAAATTACTCATTCCATCTGCAGCTCCATTTCTCAGCACATTCCTCTATTTAAATTTGCATAATTAAAGAAGTTGTCTTTACAACTGACAAAATCCTAATTAGATGTCCCAGGTAAGATTAAAAATAAAAGGTCACTGACAAACAAAACTCGAAGCTTCCTTCTTTGTTTCTCTGTAATGTATTAAAATACCATTAAAGAACATATTTATAATTTGATGGGTTTAATCTTAGAACAGCCTTAAGACTTCCAAATTTCATCTCTGCTACTTTTCCTAGAGGCCTTTTTGGAAGTTTAGAGATCTTTTTACAAGGGATTTTTTTCATCAGAGAAGACAAATTCTTATTTATCCAAACCAGCTCTTTAGGAAAGCATGAATTATCTTTTCCTCTCTCATCTATTTAAGATTCAGATCCATTTGTGATCACAATACTGTAACATCTGCCTTCTGGGGAAAGAAAAGATCAGACATGATTTCTCTGGACAAATGTTATTTAAAAAAAAATCAAGTTATTTTCTATATCAAGAAGAAAACCAGTAATAAATTATCTTTTTTTTCCATTTTGCAAAGCACTTTAAGCTTAGTAACATGGTACTTTTTAATTTATTTTGGTTTACATGAAAATAGTGAAAATATTTCTTAATTTCTTGATAGTTCTATCTATTAAATTGTGTTCTGATGACAAAAATAGAAATTGAATTTCTGTGGATGGGGAGGGGGAATTAGAAAAGTGTTTTAAATAAAGAATGAATTAAATCTTCAAAGATAAAAAGTGGCCACATCCCAGCAATCTGCCACAGTGGTGATAAATTATCTGTTATTCTATAAAATACCATTACATTAAAAAGCAAGACTAATAAACTGAATTCTTTAAAATTTCATTTTAAGGAAATTAACTATGCAGTGGATTTAGTGTATAAATAGTAACCCAGCACTCACAACACCACAGGAAAGATTCTTCTGCAGGAAAATGTTTGAAACCTCCCCAGATTTAAATTTCAGAAGAACTTCGAAATAACAGAGAAAACTGCAAGTGCTGCTATAAAGTTGAAAATATTGAAAAGTCTTATGTTTAATCATCTAGAAATCTAAAATAAAAGCAGGCCTGATGAGCTGTAAGCCACCAGTCTGCACAGTCTAGGGTGGAAATATTTCTATTGAGCTCATCAGGAACAGAAAAGAAATTATAGAGTGTTTGGAGAATTCTCCAACTAAATTACAGCTTTCCAGGGCTCCCTGCTCAATAGGCCACAATCAGTTAACAATGTGGGATCAATATTCTCTTCAGTTATCTCATTTGAGAGATGATAATGCAAGACCCTCTCTAAGTGGTCTGTTTCCTCCTGCGGCCTCTGGAAAGTAATCTCTACCAGAGAGGCACCAAACCAACCTAAACCAGAGAGATTCCAACGACTAATGCACAGGATTTGGGTAAAATAATCTGTAAAATTATGCAATGCTCACGGAGTTAACAAACATCTCAGTTCCTGCAGCCACGCTGATCTATATGGCAGGTCCAGGTCAAGGGTTTAGGGTTCCTCCTCCCTTCTCCTCTTGCCGCATCTCTCTGATGGCCCATCAGAACTCTGCAGCTCTCAACCCTTTTCAGTTCTGATCAAGTTCTGTTCAGCAGGAACATGAAAGGAGGTTTGGATAAAGTGACGTGCAATGATTGCCAAAAGCAACACCTCTGAACGCTGACATGGCCTGAGCAGGTGAACATTCTGCCCCTGGGGGACACAGGCAGATTTCCTCTTTTTGGGTATATGCTTATTGTTTTACAGTCTCTAACCTCGTGGTTAATTCAGGAATCACTGAATAGGAAGCTGTCTGCTCACCCATAAAAAATGAGAGCAATTTGCCAGCACCATCATTCATTCCCATGGTGGAAAGAGCAGGTTCCTTGGGAGGCAATAAAAATCCCACCAAAAACACGATCTCAGCAGCTTTGCTCTGAGAGTGTCAATTTATGAGCAGTAAAGTGTCATCCACACGTAAAGCAAGACGTTTTAGGTCCCCTCCCATTAGACTGCCAGATTTGGGGGCAAGGTGATCATTTTGGTGTCTTTACAATGTTGACAACTCCCCCTGTGTCAGCCTGGGGGTCAGCTCTGGTTGATCCCACAGAGGGAAAGAACAGCCAAAAACTGCTGCCAAATGTTAAATCCCATTTCATAATCTGCTTGTTTTCATGAAATACTTTTATTCTCTTTTGAGGGTTCTTTTATCCATTTTCAAGGATGCTCGTGTGAGCGTGAACAACTGTAGAGATGGAAACTCAAGGCATGTGAAGTCTTTTCTCTCAAACAAATGGGTACCCAGGGCAGGTTAATTAAGTAAATTTTCACAGAATCTCAGAATGGTTTGTAAAGAAACTTAAAGCCCACCCAGTGCCACCCCTGCCATGGCAGGGACACCTCCCACTGTCCCAGGCTGCTCCCAGCCCCGTCCAGCCTGGCCTTGGGCACTGCCAGGGATCCAGGGGCAGCCACAGCTGCTCTGGGCACCCTGTGCCAGGGCCTGCCCACCCATACACGGAAGAATTTTTCCTAATATGCAAGCTAAACCTGCCCTTTTTCAGTTTAAAGTCACAAATGAAACTTGCAAATGATATTATCTTCTCTATAAATCAAGGACGTGCGCGTACAAAAATGTCAATGCATTAAGGGAAAATAAAAGAAAAGAAAAAACTCCCCTCTCTGTGCATGAAGCTGAAATTACAACCCATCGAGTCTAACTTCCCCTGGTTCATGAGCTCCTGCTTTCCTGCCTTGTTCACATGGAAGCTGTGCCATGAGACTTGTGATGTGTGAACGTGAGTTTACAGTGCTCCAGCTGCAAGGAAGAAACAAATCACTTTAGCATTTTTATATTTTTAAATCTCCTGCCTGCTGATGTTCTCTTCCCTCTCTGCTCGTTTGGTGCTAGAGCTTCATTGTTGTTCAGCTCCTGCTTTTATTTGCTGATATTACAGTAATCCAATTACAACACAGGAGAAAACAGCACGCAGTTGGGGTGGCTAATCACAGCCTGAGTGTCAGCTTGTAACACTGGAATACCTGGAAAAAGGCAGTTTGGAGAAGATCTGGAGAGAGCTGACATCAACAGAAGCAGCTCCAGTGTCAGGCAAGCCCATGGCGAGCAACCAGAATCCTGGTGATTAAATGGTTTTTATGGGAATGTGGACATCAGACACGTTAATGGGTGTTTCAGTCACTTGCCTGCGCAAAGAGCTGAGTTCAGCTGCAAAAATGCTTGCTGTCCCCTTATGTGAACCAGCAGGTCCCTCTGTGCCTGGCCAAGGAGCCACCTTCTGAGCTGGTGTAAACCCAGGTCCCCCGCAGCTTCCAGAACCCCGGGTTGATATCGGGGCAGAGGTGGGGCTGGGCTCGGTTCGAAGGCTCAGGCTGATGTGCTTGCTCCCCACGTGGGACCACACCTGAGCACTGCTGTGCCTGTGTAAGGGACGGCCCGAAAATCACTCGTTTGCCTCACGGATTGTCGAAAGACCCCAGAAGAAGACTGTACAGGGGGGTTTGGGTGCTGGTGACAGACTGGCTGCGAGTTTCTGCCAAGGCATTGTCTGCAGGTGTGCTGGGCGCAACGCATTCCTGAAGGAATGGAGTACAGCCACGGAACACTGGCTCGCACTGCGAGGCGATTCGAACATGGCATGTACTGTACCTCTACTCCTGCTCCAGCGAGGTTCTTAACAATGATTGTGGTTTCGCAAACCCCTTGGCCAGCTAACCCCCCTGCTTCGAAAAGGACTATAAAATGACTTTCGTTATCCCCCATTCTCTGAGTACTCCCCATCGGCGTCGCTGGATCGACAGATCGTCACGAGCGGGCTCGTCGCGTCCGATTGGTAGCTATAATCCCACTTCCATTCTCTCTCTCTCTATCCTTTATTTCTATTTTCTCCCCTTTCTATCGCATTGAGTTATTGGACACCATAAATAAANCACACGGAGCTGATGGGAGGCCCTAAATCAGGGCTCATTTTAGTACAGCTCTGAGAAGTTACCTGAGAAACCCACACAGAACCCCAGTGTGGCTTAGCACGTCCTTCTCTTTATGCCTCAGCTGTATGAGGCATATTGAGGCATACAGCTGTATGAGGCATACTGTATGAGCTGTATTCTGCATTCCTTCTCTTTATGCCTCAGTGTGGCACTAGGGGCCACAGCAATGACGCGTGGACAGGAGAGATGTCAGAAGAGGAAGAAGAAGAAGTATCTTTATTGTTACTTTACAATATTTATACATTTCTTATAACTACAGATGATTGGAAGCTGAGGTTAACACCTTCTCCATCACATTGGATGGACCAAGAGTCCATCAACTTTATCTATCATGGAAATGGAATGTACAACACAAGAAAGCAGTTACAATAACAACAGGTGTTATTTACATGAAGCTGTGAGAATCTCTGATTCTCTGACTCCAAGATATGGAAACAATTAGAAGGCTGAGAGAACAGTGCGACACCTCAGCTGTTCCAGCCCTGAGACCAGGACAGTCACACCCCAGTTTTCATCCAGCGCTCCTTTGGGCCATTCATATGGCATTTTCCTTGGGACAGCACAACTTGAGCTCCCAGGAAGGCTGTGAAAACACAAATATAACGTAGCAAAACAGAAAACAAAAGGTAGCAGGAAGCCTCATAAGTTGCTCCTATCTTTTTCCTAAGCCTCTTCTCCTGCGTGTTAAAAGAGAAGAGCCAGGGGATGTTATTTAAACTGCAAACAATAAAAGAACAGGTGAAAAATCCAAGAAACCCTAATTGCCCTGCAATTAATTCTTCATAAATAGCTGCAGTGATCTCTCTCTCATCACCTATTGATTGATAGCAGCCAAAGCAGGATGATTTGGTTTGTAAATACTGCTGGCAGAACTGACAGAGCTGCAGGAATAATGAGCATTGCAGTGAAGCAAAGCAGGTCAGTCCTGCCTTTAAGAATGATCAGGAATTTTGAGCCATTTAAATGCTGACACGAGAAGAGATGCTGCACTGGAGACCTGCACAGAAGCCAAGTCCTTCAGGGATTTTCTGGAGAATTTTTGTATTGCTGGAGCTCATCACCAAACAACCAAAAGCACTGTGGAGGCCACTGGATTTAGGGACATCTCTGAGCAAAACTGCAGCATCCAGGGGGATGCACCACAAGCTCTGAAGTGCTTCAGCCCATTTGGAATTTCATTACCAAGTGTAGAAATAGCAAAGATATCATTTTGAAAGTGTTTTAAAACATCATCTATACTTGCTGGACACTCCCAAATGTTTCTATTAGTAAAAACTTCTGATATTTTATGCTCAAGGAAACGATAAAGGTCTTTCAGAACCTGTGCAGGGAAGAAGCACAGAAGCAAAGATTCTCTTTTTAGCCCAGAGACAACCTTCAGAAGAAAATTCACAGTAAGCAAGAGTATAAAGAGGGACCTACATTTAAAGAATGATTATGCAGCTCCCCTCCTTCTTTAAAGGAGAAGAGTTAATCTCACTTTTTCCTCCCTCAGGACTTTTTAATTATTTTTTAAATTAACTACTTACACATCATTCTTCAGCCTCCTCTGAGGGAATGATAACATGGTGTGGGTAGCACCAAAAGTTGTTATTTTGTTTGCCTCAGATTTACTTCATTTTGCATTCCTTACGGCTTCAGACTCCTTTGGAAGATGGGAGGAAGCTGCCTACAGACAGGACAGGCCGGGGGGTGCCAGGGAACCAAAGAGGCAAACACAACTCCAAGCCACTGATCAAAGATCCTTGCTCAAAACTCTCCTTAACGAGCAAACACTTCTCTGACACAAAGTTCTCTCTTTGGTGGTACCCACTTCCACACACACACACAAATCCAGTGGCTGCATTGGGAATTTTTTAAGGAGTTAATGGGGAGAGATAAGGAATTAGTTCCCATTCCAGCTGTCAGTAGCAGTCATACCTCAATCAACACAGCAGCAGCATCCCATATCCAAGCTAAGGACTTGCACACACACATTAGGAAGGTGTTTGGATTCTCCTGGGCTCCAGGAGCATTCTGCAGTGCGTGGAGCTGAGTGATGGATGCCCGAATTTCACCCAGACTCTGTATTTACACGACCCCTGTGCAAAGTCAGCCCCTCCATTCGCCCCACGAGACACACGGGGCACTGCCACAGAGAAAGAGATCACCTTTCACTCGGCAAAGATGCATCTCACAGGGAAAAGAGTTTCTGCCAGCTCTCAGACCAAAACAACATCAATAATTTCCTCTATCTGCTGCAGCCAACAGGGACCATTTCACACCAGCGCTCCAGCCACCCACGCAGGCACTTTACAACTTCCCCTCTCATTCACGCGAAAAGCAGCCCTTAACAGCCTTCCACTGAATCGGGGCTCTGTGCTCTTGGCTGGGTTCTTTTCTTTGTGTTTCTAAGCAATTCCTTGTTGCCAATCAGTTTGTTTGTTCTGCAGCTAAGCTTCACTTTCTCCTGCCTGCTTCAGTCTCTGTTTGATCTCTCAGCGTGATTTCCCCGGTCCGCTCGGGCATCTCGCTTCCATTTCTTCCCATCCATTTGCATTTTGGCTGCCTTCACTGTCACCTTCCTGACACGCTGAGCTCCTCTCCCTGCTCCTATCTATTGTACACAATTTCTACAAAGAACAGAACAGAGGGCCGGTATTTGTGTTCGCCTAAAAAGCAATTCCTTCTGCACCCACAGCCTTCACATCCCGACAGCAAGTAATCTACAGCTTTCCAAAGCCCTGAGACAGATAGCAAAACCTTAGTTTAACAAAAAACCCCCTTCCAGCAGGGATGGGGAGGGAAGAACAGGTGTGATGTTTTAAAAATGCCCAAAATGCAGCAGCAATCTTAATGGTGGCACAGAGATGATTTAACTCCAATTTTCTCACCCATGTCAGCGGATGTATTTTGAATACAGGACAGAGGCACAAAAGGCGGCTCTGCTGTGGACTTATTAATCTGTTTTGTAAAGAAAAAGCACCTAGGAAATAGTCCTGGAGGAAGAAAATAGTGAGCGAATCCCGGGGCCTTTGGGGAAGCACCGCAGCGACCCATTGTCTGCTGCAGCCTTATCTGGAGCTGCATCTTGCAGAAAACGCTGCGCTCTGCGCTGCTCGCCACTGCACATCCTGGTAATTTCAGACACTTTTCCAAGCAGGGGCCATCATTTTTGTCCTAAAGAACCATTTATAAATAAAGCTGATGTTTGTCAAACCCCCGACTCCCGGCGCAGAACTCACAATTCTGGTTTGCTTCCATTAAACACCCCGAGACTTCCTGCTGGATAAAACTTCTCTGCCTATTGGAAAGGCACTTCCATAAATGTGAATGGAATGGGATGCAAGATAAAATTCGATTCACTGGGAGATGCTCAGGCTCAGGTGGGTTTCTGGCTGTGCAATCCCCCTTCCCTCCTGCCACGCATAATTTTCAGTGAATTTGCTCTCTCTGAGAAATAGCCTATATACTTATTTATACTCTTATTTATTATTAAATATTTCCGAGCAGTGCTTTTTTTTCCCCAAAAAGGTACTATATTGTTACCCATGACTTCATTTTCTTTTCTCCATTAAAATTTAATCTTATGATCAGAAAATTACTCTTTTTTCCCTCTAATAACTCTTGTATGACAGACAGCCAATTTTACTGACACCAGATCCTTGCAGCACATACAGGAACCCAAGAGGGGAAAAAAAATTACTGCGAGGCAAACCATGCATTATGGAATCAATATGACATGCTGTATCCAACCATTTTTTTCTCCTGAAGACAAGAAAGCCCTCCCATCAATTTTATTCTGCAAAAAAAGAAATCTGCCATGGGACTGACTGAATAATCACGACCTTAATTACCCTGAGCAAATATAATGAGGGGGGCTGTGATGAATTAAGGAAAAGCCTCAAATTCTTATGCATCTTTCAGACCATCCAGAGTCCCAGCAGCTCTGTCACACCTGTAACCTGCCCTCAGTTCCATGGGCTGGGATTTGAACAGGTAAAATTGAGTGAAATGGATGAGGGATGAAAATTGTTTTGTGTGCCCGAGTTTGGGGAGGAGGGACCCAAAGGCTCCCCCAGCCTCATGGGGATGATCGCCACCAGCAGCCCCCCTGTGTCTGAGGGAAACGAGGTTCAGGGAGATGTTTCCTCTTTTGAAGGAGACAAATCACTGCCTTGGCTCCCTCTCTACTTCATTTGAACAAGGACAAATAAATGATTGGCATCTGTCACATAGCAGCCGAGATGATCCATCCCGAACGCAGCAGTCATTTCCCAATAATGGGAAACATCCAGCTTCATTTTGTGGGAAGTAAATCTTGCTGGAAGAAAAATGATCCCTTAAGAATGTGACCGTGGACCTTTGATGTTGCTTCAGCTCGCTGAGGACTGCAGAGAGGTGTGAGGGGTGGTTATTGTGCCACTGCTCTGCCATCAGGGCTTGGAGCCAGACCTGTGGCTTGCTGTGAGGGGTTGCCATCGTGCAGAGTGACACACGTGCCACCAAACAAAGGATTTGAGTCTGCTTTGGACCCATGGCACAAAGCACAAACTCTTCCTTCGTGTTCAGAGAGTCACAGAATTGTTTGGGTTCAACAAAACCTCTGAGGTCAAGTCCAGCATTAAGCCAGCACTGCCAAGCTTGCACTAAACCAGGTCTAATTCATTCTTGCATCCTAAACTACTGTCCCCATTGCCTCGAGGGACATTCATTGCTCTGTCACATCCCCCCAAAGCAAAGGGCTCTTTGGAGAGCTCAGGGCTGTATCCCCCTCATCCCCAGAGAACCAGCTGCTGGGACAGTGCATTCAGTCCCTGTTTCCAGTGCAATTCCACAGCCCAGGTGCCTGTTCAGAGTTAAACCTCTTCTGGCTTTGTTTCAAGCAATCCAGAGCGTTTGCACTTGCAAACAGCTGTGCAGCCTGAGCTGAAGCATGGCGCATGGGGACTGGCCCAAGATCCTCACAAGGGCTTTCCTGGTCTCTTTTGGACCAGGACAAACTAGAACAGCTGAAAAAGTACCCCTTGGACTCTGCCTGGTTTCCAGGTGGTGATTCCCAGTGTTGCTACAGAGCCAGGCTCCTCACCCACTGCAGAGGTCTGAATTAGGAGCTGCAGAATGAAACCCAGTAAATCAATAGGCAGCCACTGAGAGGGAGCAGAGTGCTAAATCACAGCCAAGCTAATTTAGATCTAATTAGGAGTGTCAGGGAGCTGTGTCCTCAGCACTGGCCAATTCAGCCCTGTCTAGATGGAAGCACTTCCAACACACGCAGAGAAGCTGAGAAGAAAGGCAGGAGATTAAAGATTGGAACCAGAGCACCTGTGAAATTTGGCTGCTCCTGTGCACCGAAGCTCTCCAGATAAATCCCAGTGCTGAGTCTGTGTTCCACCCCCTGCTCCAGACCTGCCCCTTCTGCTGGCCTTGGGGGAAACGCTGAGTTCAAGCCCAGGCTGAGGATCCCATTCACTTCTCAGCACAGCTAATTTGCTTCTTCATGTAAGTTACCATGAGGAAGGTTATGCATGGGGCTTCCCAAAGGTGAAAAACGACCCACACCACCCTCCCTTCCTGCCTGGCTTCCTTGCTGTGAGTGCAGCTCAGTGTCTACCTAATGTCACACTGAGTCAGTCAGAGGGGAGAGTTACCCGAGGAGCAGAGAAACGTTAGGCTCAAACGAACACCTTCCCAGCTGCCTGAAACCCAGATAAAACAGACTGGGTAAAATGTTTCCACAACCCAGAGCTGTCCCTCTGTGCCTAGGTTTCCATGGAAGATGCACCCTCAGCATCAGGGAACAGGGTGGGAGAGATGCTGCTTGCAGCAGCCGTAGAACAGAAGCATCATCCTCACCCCTGGTTTTCCCCATCTCTCAAGTTTCTGCCCTTTTTTTTTTTTTTTTTTTAAGCTGGAGCATCTATCTTATCCAGGAGAACTGGACAAACACTTAGAAACCAAATAAAATTCTGTTTGAAACACCCTCTGAGCTATCGGGTGTTAGATCTTCCTAATCCAGAAGAAAATAACTGAATTCAAAGGATCTCTAAAGGCCTGTGGAGGCTCGGCTGGCAAAAACTGCTGCCACAACTTGCTTTAAAAGAAAGCCAGGTTTGTTAGATTGGTGAACACCATTAAAATGCAGAGCAGCCCCTCTCTAAGAGCACCAAAGAGACTTCAGTGGGATCGTTTGACTGTGAACTCTGCATTTCCTTAAAATCCCCTCTCTAGTCACATCATTAAAATGTTTTTAGAAACTCTGAATAAACAACACAAAGGGCTTTTTTTATTGCATGCAACTGGAATACAGGAAAAACCAAGCAAATATCCAAACTACAACAGGAAAAGCATCTCCAGATTTCCATAACAGATGATACAGGTAATAGAGGCATTCATAACGCTTTTTTTTCCTCCAAGGCTGCAGAAATGGTGGCAGCACCTTGTTTATGGGGTTGATGAGTCAGATGGAGCACTTCCCTGCTTCTGTGTCTCTGCTAAGTGCCCTTTAATGGAAACCACTTACTTTATTGGTGCAAAAAAAAAAAAAAGCCTTGAAGTATGTGTTCTAGGCAAAAAGCCCAGTGCTTTAATTAATACCTTTAAATGATCGCTGATTAATGATACCAGTCTGGGGCTGTTGCACAAAGGTTTTTTGCTCAACTTTTCCCCAAAATCAGGGAGATTAATGATGTTATCATTGGTATAGAAAGTTCCACCCCTGGAAACACCTTGGGATGGAGGACATGCACAACATTTAACAGCTGCAGTGGAGACTGTGCACAAGGAGAGGGGGATGCCACCAGGGCGTCTCCAGGAGGAGCAGCATCATTAATGCTGTGAATCTTTCCCACAGACTTGAAGATCCTCACATTTATTTCCTTCATTTTCTACCAGCTCTACTTTGCAAGAAATTGGCTTTTTTTTTTTCCCCCCTCACTAGAGAGGCTGGAGAACACCTATATTTTAGGTCTCAAACCCCTAATTTATAGTAGTCAATACACTTGTTTCTTGAAGTGTGGAAGGAGGCTAATAAAACTAAAATCTACATTAAACACCAGTTTTTTTCTATGGTTTAGGCTGTAGGAAATCACAAACAGCCAGACCCTTCAGGTATATCAGAATCAGCTTTCTGGAGCACAAATCATTATCTGATTACAAAATTTATGCAAAACCCAGGGTATACGTTTTGTAAAGATGTTACAAGCAGGTCAGGTGATGATCGCTTGTCCATGGAGCTGTTGTCATCACATTTATTATGTAATTCTTGTTATATCTGTTCAGCCCAGACTAATAAAAATGCAGCCATAGAATCTCAGAATGGTTTGGGTTGGAAGGGACTTTAAGGAGCCCGCAGTTCCACCCCTGCCATGGGCAGGGACCCCTCCCACTATCCCAGGCTGCTCCAAGCCCTGTCCAACCTGCCCTTGTGGGAGATCATTCTGGAAACCGCCTCATCTCCCAAAAGCAGCAGGACCAGGAGCGTCCCACGATGAGGATCTCAGCAGGGAGGGCACTGGGGTCTCCTCCCCGCCCTGAGCACACCCACCCAGCTCAGACCCAGTGGTTTGGTAGAAGCTGAGCTGTCTCCCAGCCACAGCTTGCCCTGAACGGTGATTTTCCAAGCACCTGCAGCTGGATCCTACCAGGAGAGCAGTACCAAATACAGCCGTGCTCTCCCCACGCCACCAGGTTCAATGCCAGCTCCAGGAACTTTGGCATTTCACACGATGGCGAGATTTGAAGTGTTTGGAGCTACCATAAAACCTTGTTCATTTATTAACAAACTAAATTAAAACACACGGGAGCAGCTACTCTGCCTTTAGGTGCTGGGGCCAGAGGAACCTGCAGCATTTGCAGCCTCCCCTTGTGCCCAGGCTCCCTGGATGCTGCACTCCCCATCCAGACAAAGCTCCTGCTGGACAAAAACCATTTTGCTTGGGAAGGACCAAGATCAGCATCAGCACCTGTTCCAGCCAAACAGCTCCCTCCCGGTGTTCCATCCCCATGATAACATGTCAGGATTTATTCAGGAGTTTCATGTCCAGCAATGCTATTTGTTAGTGTTGTTGCTCAGTCCTACACTTGGTTTTATTGTTGCACAAAAATATTGTTCATTTTCAACACAACGAGCAGCAAGGAGACGAGCAGATCCTTGGAAAAGGCTGTTGCTAAGTAGTAGGGAGATGCAGGCTGCAGAGAACATCTAACTCAATTTAATGAACGTGCTGAAGATTGCCCTGAGGCCAGTGCCCCTCTGCAGCCCTGCTGAACGCTGAAATGAGGATGAGGGTGCACAACAAACACAGAACCTTCTCCCTTCAGCCTCTCATCCCTGGCAGTGTTCTCTCCATCAGAGCCACAACCACGTGGTTCACAGGGAAGGAGCTCTGGATATCAGTCAACATTTGGATGAAAACATTCTCTGATAGCACCTGCAGTTTTCCTGATAGCTGGAGCAGCTTTGCCTGCCAAAAGCACACATGGTAGCTGCTCTACCAGAAGGAGAACAGCATCAGATAAGGCACTTCTCTAATGCCATTTAGATAAACAAGCGTAAAGAATAAATGTAAAATATTATCAGCCCTTGTTCTTTGTTTGCCTTGAAAAATTAAGAAGGGCCAGGGTGGGTACAACTGAAATCAATCCAGCCCTGAAGGACTTCTCTGCAATTAACAGCTCTACCTGCAAACGAGGCCAGGGCAGGCACGTTTATGCCACAGAGGATTGTTTGCTGCTATGACTCAGGACATTCATCCAAGTGAGATAAGCAACACCAAGGGACTCCTGTGCCAGAATAAACGGGAGCATTACAGGGACTTTGGGGGCCCCTGTGCCAGAAAGCAACTGGACACAGGGCAGATATGACAGCATCAGCACTAAGACACAGGGTAAATTCTCCTGTATGCGAAATGCCACATGCTCCGTGGCTCTCTCCACAATATGTTACTGAGAAATTATCGAGAATTAGCAGTAGCTGCTCATTCTTACCTAAATTTTCATTCCAGTACAAACCCTGGGAGTGGTCTCACCTTGCACCTCAGGCAGGAGAGATCTGCCTGCTTTGCTTGCACAGAGGTCTCACTGCAACGTGCGGGGAGCGCATCCAGACACTTGAATTATGCTCTTGGTAGGTGTAGCACAGCTTTTAGATGGAAAAATAACCGTGAATGCTTCCCTTTCATGCTGGAAAAAGACAGCAACAGATGGCAGTGCGAGGAGGGCAATAACAAATCAGTCCTTTGGCCTTCCTGCAGTTCCTTCCTCCTTGGAGACAGTCTCAGAGGAGAATGAATGAATAGCAGGGTGCTATCAGCAGCCTTCTGTTCCCCCCTTTTCCCAGCTTCTTGTTGAACTGCAAAGAGCTCCCGCACCTGGAACCACAGACATCCCAGCATCTTTTCATCTCCAGCAGGTCTTGGAGCATCAATGCTGTACTGTAAATTTTCAGAAATGCACTTCCCTCATGAAAGAAGAGCTGCAAACCAAAATGCTTAGGTAAGGACTTCATTAGCTCAAAAGCTCAGAATACAGAATCTTTTCTACCCCACTGAGAGCAGAGAAGCTGCATTTGGGTCAGGCACCCTGGTTTGGATGCTGTGACTGGCAGGTTCAATTACCCAGGACACAAGCCAGTAGCTTGCTTCCAGCTAGATCACAATAAAGATCCTTGGAGCTATTTCCTATTCCCACTAAAGTGTAGCAACACATCCGTAGTGTGGGGCTCGACTTTTAGTTATTCTTGAGGTTTTAAATTGCTCCTCATAAGAGCATTAGTTCCCCGTTGGGATATCTCATCAAAAAACATGAATACTCGAAGACAAATGCTGTGAATAAATAATATCACCATTTTCTTAGGCACCAAAATGACCATACTAACATGGAAAGCTGTAAACAGCTACCAATTTTGTTCATTTAAGTCTTTTCTTCTTAGAAATAATCCCAAAAAAAGACACTTTGGACGCTCTCTGTTCAGCTTAACTGCAATGACAATAAAAATATGCAGATCTCTTGTCTCCCACTGTCATTCCATACTCCAGCAAGCATAATAATATCAAAGGTGTTGCATGAGAAATCGATGTCAACATTTTAGCCTCGGACTCTTAAACTTATTTGATTTAAACTTTGAACAACTTGGCCCAGATCCCAAGAATCTGCCGAGCCACTCCAAGTCACACAGAAAACAACACACGGAGACTGGGCAGCACCTCGAGAGCAGATGCTCCCAGTGAAAGGAAATGTCATCATGTTGGCTGGTGCCTCCCAACAGTTGTGTCCTCCCAGTGATGCCCTGCCAAGAGGCACCAGTTCCCTGCAGCCTCCCTTTGTGTCTGTGACACAGCAGCTGCTCGTTCAGGAGGGGAGGCTGCTCAGCTTCGCGTTCCCTGCCTCGGGTTCGTTTCTCTGATCGCTCAGGGAAGTTTCATCACGAGGGGAAGCACTCACAGCCCTTCACAATCGGCCTCTGTGCAGCTGCACTGCTGACAAAACATTTGGACACTCAATTACTTCTGGTGTAGCAGGGAGAAGATGATTCCAAGTTAAGGGAGTTTGCTCTGGGCAAGGTGGGGAATACCATTATTTGCACAAATCACTGCCTGGATGTGATTACAGCTGGGGCTGGCGTTCAGCGAAGTTAAAGCTTTTGCTTTTTCATTTCTGCTATTGGTGCCTAAGTGGATTGATTATGTATGAGATACCAGAGCGTGGAGGAGTATGCTAATGCTGATGTTAAAGCAGACTTTCATCTTGCAGCATTAGGTGAATGGAGGGAAAACGACAGAATTGGCTGCTGTGAGCTTAAAGAGCCCTTTTTTTTTCTTTTGGTCAGAGTGATAAAAGTTTGTAACTCACCACAAACGTTCCCAACAGCCAACTCAAACTCAGAGTCCAGGGGACAGCACCAGGGAGCACTGAGAACTCACAGCAGCTGCACCAAAGACAGACAAAGGCTCCTTATCTTTCTTTGCTTTCTCTTTACAGATGGGACAGTATAAATGAGGCACAGTAAAACTGAAAGTCGAGTCCCACTGCTGAGACTAGGAACGCTCACAAACTCATTTGGTTCCAGCTGAGACACCCATTCTCCATATGCTTCCCCACTTACCTCACCAGCGCTAATGGGACTAATCCTAATACAGAAAGCCAAATAAACACAGGGGGCATTAATGGGTTTTGTCTGCATTGACCTTTCCACAAGACCTGGGCAATATATTCTCAATGAATTCTTGAATATTTTTACAAATCGTTATCCAATCCCTTCAACTGGCTCCAGGAAAAAAGCACTTCTCATACTCTGAAATTATAGCAGCGCTTCTAGTCATAAGTTTTAATTAGAAGGTGCAGTTCCCACCCACAGCAAATAGCTCAATACCACAGGAAAACTGAAGGGCAAGGTCTCGTTTGGACAAGGTCTGCTGGGAATCCTCCCACCACTTTGTTCTCCTCCAGTAATTCAGTCATCATAAAACCAGGTATGAGGCCATTTATCACCAGGATGGACTTGCTTACATCTTTTTTAAAGTTCAAAGCAGTAAGAACTAACGGAGAATGTAGAGGTTTGTTTTTCCAACGAGGAAGTGTTATATGGGGTCTGGCAATTTATCTCCGATGGCAGGGGGAGGAGGGCTTCACCTGGAACACAGGGAACGCCTGGAGTCGCTCCCAGGGCTGTGCAAGCACGGAGCTGGGGCTGCTGCAGGGCTGAGCCTCCCCCACCCCTGGGTTACACTCCAGCAGCAGCTTGGGGCTGTTACCCCAGGATAAATATCATAACAATACTTTGCTAAAATTCAGAAGTGTGAGCAGCATTTGTAGTCACATAGAATATTGATTTGATAAAGCATAATGCAATAGAAACACTTTCTGTCTTAACTAGAGAAATTTTAAGTGCAACCGTAAGAAATAAGTTTTTCTTTCAACCTGATACCCCCAAAAATTAATGATTTTTTTTTAATCTACCTCCCTTCCAAGGAAGAAGTCTGGTTTAAGTTGTAAAGAAACAAAAGCCACTCTCTAAGCACAACATATCTGTGTCCATACAAAGCTTTCATTAAAATACTTCACAGCTGTGAGGCTGCAGAGCTCATGCTGACTGGTATTACTTCATGGGGCCTCTTGTGCACTGTAATCTGTACACTTGTCTGTCTTCCGATAAAAATCTTTAAACTTTCTGAAGCAAGAAGTTCTTTTTTGGTCTCTCTTTGAAGCTCCTTAGAACGCAAGGTCTGTGACTGGATCCGCAAATACCACAGTAATATAAATAAACTCACAACTGTTAGAAGGAAACCTCTTGTCTTCCAGCATCTCCCAGATGCTGTAAATGAGCTGATTCAGCTGAATTTCAACAAGTTCAAGTTGTGCTGGGAGCGAGGTTTAACACAAAAACAGATACAGCCACTCTGCTCATATCTCAGGACCACTTGCAATGCCCAAGCCTTGGCTTTCTGAGAGCATCTTCCAACAAATGTAATATGTATGACAGCAAATGGAATCCCATCCTTGGATTTCAACCCACAAGAAATGCAAAGCACACTCACCCTGATGGAAATGCATGAGTGATATCAGAGCCATGATAGTTATAAGGCTGTAAGACACCTGCCCAAAGCCATTTGATAAAGGATATAAACTAAGCAAACAGTAGGAATATGAAATAGGAATTAAATTTCAGGAAGCAATGCAATTTATTTGGAAAAGCATTCTCCAGTGATGAGATGAATCACTGGAGAATATTTTACCTACAAATAAATAGAGAGGCGATAAATTTGCAAATACTGGTCTCTGCAGACTTATCCCTGACAGTGGAGCTGCTGGCAGGGAATCTAATCAGCTGGTGTAAACAGAGATACTGGAATTCATCCATTAAAATTCAGGAAACTACCATGTAGTGCTCGGTATGGAAAAAAAAACCCCAAAAATAAAAAACCAAAAGCTTAGGGAATAATTTCATTGGCTTCATTTGGGTTTGGATTCATGAACTTGCATATTCAGCTGCAATGAATACTTTGCATTGTGTTATTTAGGTTGTATATCTTTCTAAAGCTGTTCTCAGCCATCACTAGAGGCTTTTTTCCTTTGAGTGCAGAATAAATCGAGTGCAGAATCCCTCACACCCATTTGAAAGCCAAGCAAGTCCTACAAGATGCTGAGACAACCACGAGACCTGAAGGCTCTGTTGCTTCTCTCTGATGTTTTTCCTGTTGAATTTCTCTGCCTTGTTCCACTTCCCCAGTCCAGACACCATTAAAGGAACAAGGTTTAAATTAAGACAAACCCAGAAATTGTCCCCTCACACTAGCCCGCATTCCTGCAGTGATGCCGACTCCTCCTGCACCAACAGTGCTCTGCCCAAGCCCATCTCACCAGGCTGAGTTCCCGCTCCTGGGGCCAGCAAAGGATTATTGTGCATTGCATTGTATTTCTCAACATGGACCACCATGCTCCTGTGGTTCAGGAGCTGAACCTTTGAAATCAGTCAATCAACACGGTAACAAATAAAACTGGCAGGGATTCGTGCTGTTGGCTTGCAGGAGGGGCAGGGAAATCAGCATCAGCTCCTGGCACAGCCCTTCAGCACACCGCAGGCACAAGCTTGAAGACTGAGGTTAATACATTGTCCTTCAGAAGGTTTTATGTTGTTGTGACCCCTGCCTAGCTCTCTGCCGGCTAGTGAAGGCAGGAGTCCTGGGGCAACATTCCCCGTGGGTCCGTGGAAAGAAGGGGGGCTGCAGCAGCTTACCGGGGCTCCCACAGAGTCTCTGGGCTACACCTTTGCAGGCAGCAGCAGCAGCTGTGAGAGAAACACAGTATCTCCTTGATGGTGAAGTCAGGAGGTTTATTTTGGTCCAGCGCTGGCAAGGGGTGGGGAAGGGGGAAGGAGAGGGGAGAGGGAAGAGGAAGGGAGAGAGGAAGATCCAAGCGGAAAGAGAGCCTCGTCCTCTGAGCACTCCCTTATCACAGTTTGGAAGGCCCCGCGGANTTGCATATGACAATTAACCATTAAAAACTGAAATAGTAGTTACACAGTTTGGCAGCATGGAATAAACACAACTGGAAAGATGATGATGCTTTAAATTGAATACAGTCTTATCGTGAACAGTCTTATTTGAGTCAATGTTTGCACTTGCTGATGGACGATGTCTGATTCTTAAAGGATGTAGAATACTGATTGTGACTTCTGTCTGTTGGCTATCTCGACTGTGGAGCTGGCAGGAAACCTCTGACGATGTCTGTGTACACTTAGTAGCTCACGTCTTTCTCCTTGGCTTCCAGTTATACAGCAATTTTTTTCCTATACCTTTTGCTCTTTCATAAACTGAATTAACCTAATACTTAAAGTAACAGTTTTAGGCTTCCAGACATGGGCAGCTCTGCGTGTCCTTCTTCAGGAGGATCTTTGCCCCTCAGTAAGCACCAGGTTTCATGCACAGTCACTCACTGGGTGTCTGTTTCTCTCCAACACCCCTCAGCGAGGGTGTCCCAGCCCCTCACCTACTGACCAGCCCCTGAGATGCCCACAGGAACGGCCAAGCTCAGAAAAAAGCAATGCTCACCAGCGTTTTAATGTGTCAGGAATGAACAAGGCCATGAAAAGAGCTAAAAGCAAAGCAAAGCCCCATGGGAATAGTTAGAGCAGGGCAAAATACCCTGCTCTGTACTGGGGAAAATCACATTAATCTCTCATGTATGAGCCTCTCAGTCCAGGAGAGCAGAGCTGGCTGGGCTCAGGTCATGTCCCACCATCTCGAGGGAGTCCCACCTGCAGTGAGGGTTATTTCTGGAGGGATGGGGCATTTTAAAGACAACTCCTTCCCCTGCATTGCCCCAGGGAGAGAACAAATTTGGGCTTTGGTCAACTCAGCCTGTGCTGACAAGAAACCACCACTGAAAATGCTTTGATTTCTCACCCTGACTGATACAAGTCCCATCAGCTCCTTGGCCCGGGCTCAATATCCCCTATGCAAGCAAACCAGGCTGCAATCTGCAGCTAAGGTGATGTGGGGGCACATCAGACACCCCAGGGCTCTGTTTCCCAGCCCGCAGCACCCCAGAGGCTGCGGGGCCACAGCCCCAACCCCTGGCAAGGGTTTGTTCCCTCCAACCTCTGTTTCTTGCTGCAACTTACTCTGCAAGAATATAAATGGTTTCATTAGCCAAAGCACCACGGGTTCTGCCGCTCCTCCTCTGCATTCATTCCTCCCTCAGCGGGTGCTGCACAGATGAGTTCGTTCTGGCAGGGGCAGCGCCCGAGGCTGCTCCACACCAGATAATGCAATAATAAGGCAACTTTCAGAAATAAATCCCCAAGGGCAACAATTCAGGGAAGTGTAAAACTGTCTGACCAAAAGGAGCCCCACGGATATCTAAAAGAAGGGAGATTTGGATGAGATTTAAACAAGAAATTGCTCAGAATGAGGGTGGGGAGGCCCTGGCACAGGGTGCCCAGAGCAGCTGTGGCTGCCCTATCCCTGGAGGTGTGCGAGGCCAGGCTGGACGGGGCTGGGAGCAGCCTGGGACAGTGGGAGGTGTCCCTGCCCATGGCAGGAGGTGGCACTGGATGATCTTCAATGTCCCTTCCAACCCAAACTGTTCTGGGATTTGACCCAGCCAAATCCTCATCCCTTCTGCCTGCTCCCTCTCATCCTGCTCAGGATCCCACCCTGCATCTCTCCCGTGCTGACATTTCACCTGGCAACCACTCTTAATGCACAGATTTATGATTTTTAATTATAGGGTGATAGCATAAGAGAAGCCATCCTTTGCTAGCCATAAACTTATTTCTCTTCTAAGGTCACTCAGGGTTGTCCTGATATATTTCAGAGAACAGTGCCCCACTGACTGCCAGACAAATGAACATCCTCGGAGCTGAAGCGCGACAGCACAGAAAGC
The DNA here is from genome assembly GCA_013389985.1 of Dryoscopus gambensis. NCBI lineage: Eukaryota > Metazoa > Chordata > Aves > Passeriformes > Malaconotidae > Dryoscopus > Dryoscopus gambensis. The sequence goes on along the minus strand of WEIT01030453.1, from coordinate 83,203 downwards.
TCAGAGAAAACAACAAAAGAAACGTTATTATGTTTGTAAAAACGAGTAAAATTAGATCACGAAAATGTGGAGCAGTAATACTGCATGGAGATCAAGAAAATATACAGAATAAATGAAAAAATAATTCTCTTGTATCCAAACACTGCTACAGCATCAAGGTTGTGTCTGTGGAGAATACAATCTAATTCACCTGCTTTCATTCTTGTGATCTTTCACATTTCAAAAGAAAACAACAGATGAAAAATTCAATACTGCATTTACTCTATAAAAGTGAAGAAAAGGTCATTTATTGGCCTTTTTCATTATTAATATCTGTCTAGGCTTCTATTTTAAATACAAAGAATCTTTGCAACTGCCATTTATGTTCAAGGCCTCGAAGTTGTTTTACAAGTGGTCTCAAAGACATCTGCTAAGTTGAAATAAATCTCATCCTTTCAAATTAATCATGCTTGTTTCAGCTTTTTGAAAGGAAAAAAAAACCAAAAAGACAAAAGAACACTATCATAACACACGGCAGCCTTTCCAGAACTCAGGTTGAACTGAGGCAAATGAGATGGCAAATCAATACTGAATGCAACAGAGAGAGAAATTCAGGCACTGAGCTCCTATTCCAAGGCTTTTAAAAAACTTCATTATCAACAATTTCAATTTGTATTTATTGAGTTAAGGCTTTTAATGTGAATAAAGTGTTACTGAATTTAACAGAAATGGCCCTCACTACCACAAAAGAGTTTGGAGCAAATGATGGGTTAGAATTAAAAAATAAAAAAATAATAAAGTAAAACAAAATAAAACCAAACCACAACGATTTTCAAGCCTAAAACTTTGCTTCCTCTTTTCCTCCAGCCCCAGCCACCGAGTTTAAACCTTTACCCCACCTCTACAGCCCAGGGAGCACAATCCTGTTTTCATCCCTCGGTGTTTCCTTCCTGCTGGGAGGATTGAAGTCAACACCGCAGCTGAGGGAAAGCACTCACAACAGGGAGCTGCCTTGTGTGTCAGCACATTCCACAGCCTCGCCAGCCAGAAAAATCTCATAAAACTGCTCAGAAATCCCTGCGTGTGATGGGAAATCCCTCTGCCCCCAGGGGTGGCTGCTCAGTGCCATGAAGTGTGTCACACAGCTCGGATGGTTGTGGGGAACCCCAGTTTCAGAGGGAATGACCTGACGTGGGGAGCGGGGAGGAGATCACCCTGCTTACAAAGAGTCCTGTTACTGGGGCAAACTCCAGGAGAAAACCACGGAAATGAAAGAGGGAGACCAAGGTGGAGAGGTCAGCAGCACTGGAAATAAAAGTCCCCCTTCCTATATAAATAATTCAGAAGGAAGATTTAGTTTCTAAACTGGCAATTTACACAGATGCATTGAAAGGCACTCGCCCAGCCTCGGATCTGGCTTTTGTTTTAAAGAGACTGCCCAGAAGTTTGCAGGAATGTGATTCATCACAACATTCCCGCTGCTGAAATAATTCCTTGTGTAATTCTGCCAAGCCCAGCCATAAATCTACAAACCATGGAGCTCATGTATCCATATCTTCCAAAATAAAACAGATTTTAAAAGAAACTGTGGATTTCCAGGAGCTGATTCAATAAAACATTCCTTATATTTTTAGATCAGAGAGCAGCCATGCAGCAACCAGTTGAATATTTGTAGGGGTTTATATGGGTTTTTGCACGGGATTCACATTTATATCCAACTGAAATTTTTTTTCAGGATTCCTGAAGACAAAACCAAGGCCCAGCCTTCCATTAGCACCCATTAAAGAGTGGGATCTGAAGGATGTGCCATGTTGCTCTAATTTGAGCTGAATGAAAATTTGTGGGTGTTTTCTTTTACTTTTACAAATTCCAAGTGCAGAGAGTAGTTAATTCTCACTCAGCTCTTCCTTACACTAGTATCTTTTTTGGGTAATGAAGGGCCAGCATGAAAGAAAAAAGTTGATAAAGCTTTGTCAGAGTCAATTTAAAGGAAACAATGCCTGTTTTTCTCTGGCTCTGGAACAAAAGGTTAAAACCAACCAAAAAACAAAACAGGGGAATTTGTGCTTACTCTGTTATGGAGTTGAAGAAAGTGAAAGCTGATCAGTAACGACTCTGTGGTTCACCAACATCCAAATAAATTTTTACATCCACAACATCTGCGTTATGATAATACTCGATGCTTACCTTCACGGAAAATTTCCTGAGGTTGTAAATGAAGGCCAACACCATAAAGAATTACTGTCAGTGAAGATTTTGCCTTTGACTTTCATAAGCATAAGATTGCATTCCAAAAACATTCAATAAAGCCACTGCAAGAGCATTTCCAGAACTGTGACTGACTGGGCCTGTCACGGAGTGTAAGAAATCCCTTTGGCTGGGCACTGAGGGCAGTCAGATACTTCTGAGGACACCGATATTATTTTCCTCTTAAAATAACTTATTCAAAATAAGTGAAGCAATCCACAACATAGAACACAGAGTATTTTGGATAAGGAGTCAAAATCTTGCCCTTTCAGAAATTAAAAGTCTGGTTTGGGTCTGCCTATCTTGTCAGGTAATTTGCTGAGCCAGATAAAATCTGCTGTAGATATGGTTTTTTTGCTCATTGCCTTTCTAGGAAATCAATCCTTGTAATAGTACATAAAACCTAATCATTACCCAGATGAGGCCCTACTTATCAGGTCATTTGATGACATGCTGCCTAAACGAATCTCATTTATAAAGTCTTGTCTTCTCCTCTCAATGCCGAGATTCATGACTAACACACCTCGGTGTGCAGCATCCATAATTAGCACAACTCCCTACACCAAAACAATTCCTAGACAAACCGAGGAGCAGGGAAATGTACCTTGTGCAATTGGAGCACACATCAGGGATGAAATTGGTGTTGTTTTGCTGCTATTATCGACTCAATGGCAATAAACTCAGACATTTTTATGATACAAGGACATTAATGGCAAAAAGTCATCGCCTTTCATCATTGCCTCTTCAGGGCAGGACCTTCCTCCAGGACAATAATATCAAATACCAGTCAGGGATGAACTCACAACCAGTAATTTCCCCTTTCCTGTTCACAAACTGCCCATGCTCAGGTTGCCACGGTCTCAGTGGGACTCATCATTCTAAACATTTCATTATTTCAGCGGCAGCGACTTTTGATCCACTGATAATTTTTAAATTACAAATGCTGATAGTCAAGGTCTGTTCTATGTTTGTAAGAGCTCGAAGACGATAACACACATGCAGATCTTTGAATACAATGGGACAGAATCTTCCAGCCTTCCTACAACCTGAATTGGGTGTGAGCAGAATTCCTTACACACTCCCACTTACACAAACCCTGTTTGCCCACTTTTTCCTGAAACACTTTGGGTACAAATTCCTTTTTACCAAGGAAAAGGCACTCACAGAATTCTAACTTCGAAGTGGTTTATCTAGCAGATGGTGCCACTCCTTCCCCTGTCCAGTTGCGCAGAACTAATCTACAATACATCCTTGCCTTTACAAAAACAGTTATTCTTTATCCTGGGGACAAAAGTCTCACTTTTAGAAAACCAAACCTGCTATTAACAAACTCTTCACATCAACAGATATTGCCATGCATGTCTTGTCTAAGATTTGTCATCAAGATGAAGCACCTCTGATAAATATTCCTGAGGGGAGTCTTCTATCCCTATTTTAATGCCTTTTAGCATTGCCTTTAGAGATGCAGAGAAGATGATATTTACTCAGCCATTTCACCTTTCCCCTCCACTTCTGTGAGTGGCTCTGATAAATACTGGTAATTTCAAGATTTAATTTTGAGCCACTCCTTCCCTAACAAAAATGTTAATGTCATCATCTACCCCAGGGAGAACATTTTTGCAACAATATTATCTCTTTCTTTTCCGAGACAGAAAGGCTGCTCGTGCATTGATAGCAAATTTTGTTTAGTGTTTTATTATGCACAATGGGAAAATATTAAATAGATCAATAGGAAAATGAAGCTGTTGCAAGTTGATCTCCACAGAGTGAGGGAAAAATGCTGGGGAAAAAGAATTATGAGGAAAAAAGAAAATTAAATTTACACATTGGAGATAATAAGGCATGTCGCTTACCCTCAGTGGCTCCTCTAATCTGGCTTTACTTAATTGCATTCTCTGTAAAGACATATTGTTTCATTTCTTCCCCAGATGGATCTTTTTTTTGTTGGGGGAGGATATAGCGTAATTACTAGCTCCCAGCATTATCTCCACTTTTATTATAAAACGTCATGATTCTGAAAAGGAAAATTTCATGCACTATATAATGTCAATCATCTGTCTTTATGAGATGGAACAGCATTCACTTTGTTCAGAATGGGTTTTAAGGGGGGAAACAGCCTTTCATGTGTGGTCATTTTTTAAGAGCTATATTCCAATCTGCTTAGCATAAGACCACAGCCCCAGCGCTGATCACCCACTTGAAAGGAGATTTGTGTGTCAATAACAGCTTTTAAGTCTGGATGTCCAGACAAAGTCACGCCAGTGAAGAAACAGGAGAGCAAATTTTAACATTTCCCTGAAACTTCAAAGCTCTGTTTTCATTCGAGAATCTTTGTGATTCAAATCAAAGCCAGTGTTGCTGTGCAGCATCTGAATTTTACTTTTGAAACTTCCTTCCATCATTATTTCACTTGCCATAGGCATTCCAAACAGGGAGCGAGTGCCCGTTCACAGCTCTGCAGCCTCCAAACACCCAGCCAAGACTTAAAATTCTGGGGGTTGGGCTCTTCTCCCAGTTAAAAACTGACAGGGTGAGGAAGTGTCCTCAAGTTGTGCCAGGGAGGTTTAGGTTGGATAATGGAGAAAATTCCATCACTGAAAGGGTGGTCAAGCATTGGAACAGCTGCCCAGGGAAGCTGTGGAGTCACAGTTCCTGGAAGTGTCCCAAAAATATCAGATATGGCGCATGGGGACGTGGTTTAGTGGTGAGCACGGGGGTGCTGGGGTCATGGTCGCACTCCAACCTTAACTTTGTGATCCTATAATCCCATGTTCATAGGGCATTTTCCATGACATGACACTTTTATTTATCCAAGGGCAGTGCTGACATGCTCACACGGGGCTGGGCTGCACTCCAAGAGTCTCCATTGGTCAGTAAATATTTGTGGGAATGCTGTTTGGCTTCAGACAGCCTGATCCTGTGATCGATACGCAACAAAGTCCCACTGAAGCCATGGCATTTTGTAACAAAAATGCATCAATCACTGGGAATTCCATGTTTTTGCATCGACTGAAATGGGCCCTGAAGTGTCACTGAAAGGCTGAAATATCCCAAGCCAAAAACAGGAGAGCAAAAAAGATCACAGATCTTAACAGTTGATTTTGCAGCAGAAATATTTTAGTCTCAAGTTTACTGCCCTTTAAACTGGATAAAATCACCACCATGTAACGAAGGGAATGGAATAGCCAAAACTTCATTAGAATTTTAGGGATTTTCTTGAATATTTAAAAAAAGAAAAGAAGATAAATATATATTCATAACAGCTTTAATTATTTATCTTACAAACCTATGCTTGCCACACACTTACAACAAACACATATTTTACATAATTTATATTATTTCCTGTAAATTTATTATGCTTGTTAGAATTCATTTACCTGTATTATTTAAATACATTTCTGAATGTATTTGCTGAGGAGCTGTCTGCAGAGCCCACAACACCCGCTGCAAACTGAAGCCAACTGATTTTGACTAAAATTCTGCTGCAGTTACTATTACATTCCTGTAACAAAACTTTAAAAAGTTTTTTTTATAAACGAGTTCTTCCAGGCCTGCACTATCATACACTGAATCAATGAATTTCAATTTTTAACCTTTTTCTTATCAACAAAGTTGTATTAGGGTTATTAAATTATCCCTTATAAGCACACTGTTTGTTTACCAAAGTGTTACTGCTGATCTACAGGAGGAGGAAGTGGAGGAAGGAGGAGGAGGTAGGAGGAGCAAGGAGGAGAAAGAAGGAGAAAGAAAGAGAAAGAAAACGAGAAAGAAAAGAAGGAGAAAGAAGGAGAAAGGAGAAAGAGGGAGAAAGAAGGAAAAAGAAAAGGAGAAAGAAAAGGAGAAAGAAAAGAAGGAGAAAGAAGGAGGAAGAAGGAGGAGAACCCAAGTTAACTCCACAGGATGAGAACAGTATTTTGGTTTTTTTAAGAAAACTCTCATTGCAGATACAAGACACAGACCATGTACCTCAGTGATAAATCAGTCCCAGATCAGTATTAAAGGAGTCTCTGGCCTACTGCAGTGGAGTTCGGCAACTTGCAGCCATCAAATATCAGTTTATTCCTCTGAAAATCCTTCTCTGTCTGGAGAGGGACAGGGCATTTTGCTTGCCAGAGATAATTTAACCGGTGCAGGCTTAATCTTCTGCTATCAGAGCCTCCTTCCAGGGCAGGAAGCAAAACACTTGAATTCATTGTGCCAGGACAGGCCACAGCACACTGATATTTTCCTGTGAGTGCTGCAATTGTCAGCATGAACTAACACAGAACCCACATGTCTTTATGGCCAGGTTTGGATCCTGTTTGTTGGATCCTGATCCAAGTTTAAATCCTGTTTGGATTGAGTTGTTTATCTACATCCAAGAAATCACAGACTGGTGTCTTCTCCAAAAGCATCAGTGCCAAGGGAATTAATTTGGTTTTCCCAAAACATTGGAGAAGTGACATCTGAGGTACACAAGGTGTTAGCCTGATTACATCTTTTCCTTTTTTACTGTTTATGAATATTATCCACCAGACTTTTGACCTCTGAATTTCTGTGCAACGTCTGCAGCTCTGTAAACATCACTGCAATAGTTTATACAGTTCTTGTCATTGGTAAAATCACTTCAAACTAGGTTTTAATCACTTGTGGTTAGGACACTATTTTTTAACGAGATTTTTTTATCACACAAAAAAAGGAGTTCCGTTACTTGAAGCACTCATTCTCTTGCAGATTTATGGCATATTTAATTAGTCATTTGGAGAGCAGATCACTGCATTCACTGAGGATCAATATATAGCAACTGACAGCAAGCTGGTAAGGAAATATGGTTGAGTTTATCAGGAGAGACAAAGCTCCAATCTAAGCTGAGAGGGTGCAGATGGGAGACACGGGAACATGATCTGCCCCCAGGCATCTGCTGCTGCTGCTGGCTCAGGGGGAGGCCACCAGCCCAGCCCAGCAGCAGGAGGGCCGGGGGGGCCGGGGGGTCCAGCCTGGCCGAGCAGGAACCGCACAGTCCCAAGGGGCAGTTTGGCTCTGCTGCCCCTCTCTGTCCCCCCAGAAATGGGGAGCAGCTCTCCCAAAATCTCACCTGTACCAAGAGGATCACGAGCCTCCATTTCTCTTCCTCTACAGCCACCTGCATATTTGGATTTTGGGTGCTGCACTTCTGGTGACACCTGAGCTGAGACCCCACAGAACTCATAGCCACCATTGCCATCATAAAAACAAAGCAGCTGCTCTATAAAACACCTCATATCTTTGAGCATTAGCCTGGATTATCCAAATATAACTAGAAAAAAATATCTCAGCAGAATAGCTTCCTTCCATCTGCCTAGAATTCCTTACACTGCACAAGAAACAAAAGCAAAGTTTAATACCAAATAAACTTGTTTATTAATGCATCTATGGGAAGGGCTTTATTAAGGGGCCAGAAGTTAAATTGCATTCTAATGGGTAATAATAAAGGCAATACACTGCAGTTTCTGGTAATACAGTCCTAGATTCATACACGGAGCTAAGGTAACCTTCCAATTCTCTTCTTTCATTTGGGAGGCTACTGAGAACACTAGAGAATAAAAGACACTGTTGTTCGTTGTCATACTGTGTCTATAATTACTTACTTTGTTCCTGAAGCCATCACCATGATAAATTTGCAGTTTTTCCCCATCTGCCAGGAGTAGTAATGTGCAATACATTTAACAACTGAATTTGCATATAGAAAGTATCATTGACCTTTGGATTTAAAAGGACGAAGATTTACAAGGACACCCTTTTGAAGCAAAGCGCTTAGTTTAGGAAAAATGAACCAGCGCGAGAGGAATAAAACGCCCGATCTGCTGCACGGAGGAGAAGTTGCAGATTTTACAAGGAAGACATTTGAAACCCCTATGAAACAGCTCCCTCGCGAGCAGCCACATAATAAAGGAAACAACTGTCAAGCAGAAGGAAAACACTGGGGCAGGATTTGGAGCGTGTTCAGCATCGGGGAAATCGCCGCTGCGGCGCAGGTGACTTCGCTGGGAGCCACCTCCGGAGCCGTGACAGGGAAATGCAGGGGGACAGGGGAATGCAGGGGGACAGCCCCTGCTCTGCCTCCCAGGGGTTCCTTACCGGGCTGGCGGTGGCACAGCCTGGCTCTGCTCCCACGCAGGGCCTGCGGCCGTGCCGGGAAGCAGGGATTCCCAGCGGCGCTTCCTTCCCCCGGCAGCCGCTCGGGCCTCGGCCAGGCCTGCACCCCCCTGGTTTGCAGCAGGTTTGCACCCAGACGGGGCAGAGGATGGGCAAAGCGAGCCCCTGCCAGCAGGCGCAATAAAAATAACGTGAAATTGTGTTTATACTGAAAAGAGAGAAAACGGACTCATTTTTCCCCCCAACCCTGAGCGGTGCCAGGGCCTGGGGAAGCCCTTTCCCTATTCCACCTCTTGCTGCCTGGATCCACAGGTACAGGCAGCTCTCCCAAGGCCAGGTCAGCCCAGCACAGGCTGCGCATCCCATCCCAATACTTCCAGAGAGCTTTCAGAAAGATTTCAAGTGTCTGTTTTCCTTAGTGTCAATAGCTCTTCCAAAATGACTCTTGTGAAGGAATTGCTACAGTTCAGTTTACCACGTCATGAATGAATTATTCATAAATGCCACTTTGTCCCATAAAAATTTAAGGTATTAGTTCACAACATAATCATAAATATGATTAACACAGACCACACATCCCTTGACTGCCACACTACAATATCTTCACAATAAACTGTGATGATCCAAGATAAAATGACAGCAGCAAGTTAAAAGTCTTAGAGTTGAAGAATGGTTGAATGCTGAATTTCTTGGAGCATGTTTTCTTGGTCATTCTTAAAAGAGTTTGCCCAGACTTGTTACTCCATCCCCTCTCTGCTCTCCCTGGAGCACTGTGGGACTTCAAAGTACCCAGATTTATTTGTTCACCCTGTTTACACCAACAAAGGAAAGAATCAAAGCACAAATTTCTGACAATATATTCCCTTGTGACTCAAACTGCATGTGTGGGGTTTAGCATGTACTTTAATAGCGAGTCAGCAGCCTGGGGAGAAGCATTAGCTGCATTCTAAATCAGTCAGGGATGGAAGATAACGAGAAAAGCAAGGAGCAACTCCCATCAACTCTGAGACAGTTTCTGTAACACTGCAGATAAAGGATATTGCCATGGTTTCATTTCCAGTTGTGACAAACTGGCCGAGAAAGAGCCTTTCCTACAAAAGGGCAAAGAGCTGAATAGGGGGGAAAAAAAGGAGGTGAGGGGAAAAGTTGTTTTTTTAAAAAAGAAAAGAGAACCTGAGAAGAGCAGAGTGAGTAACAAGAAGGACTTGCTGTCTTCTCTGCAGCACTAAGTAAGGTGCTGTGATAAAACAGCTCCTGTAAAGAGAACACGCAGTTGAGAATGATCTGGAGGTACAGAGTTTGGGAAAATTCCATTGCAGTACCTACAATTATTCTAACCCAGTCTACCTGCAAGCATCGATAGATATGGGAGAGGACATGTTACCTGCTACTCATCTCATGCTGTCTTTCACTTGGTTTTCCCATTCTCTTCACAAACTGACCTCGAAAACCACACGATGCCCCATTAAAGTTTCATGAATAGTTTCACCAAAGATTTCCTAGTTTATATACCTTTTCACCCAGTGGAGCACCTACATGTTTCCTCAACTGCCCATCAGGACACTCCTTGCATTTCCTGTGTCAGGTTTGTGGGCAGACTGTGGAGTCCTTCTTTTTCTTACAGGAAATTCACAGTTAATTTTAAATAGACGTGAAGGGTTTCCCAATTCTAGCAACTTCTTTATATAATCCTCGTATTGAATAACTGCATCTGCTGTACATATATTAAAAAAACCATATTGAAATCTACTTTTCACAAGTATTTCTCCAGCGCTTCCTGCATTAGCCAACATCTGCTGTGAAGAGTGTTTTCTGGAAGGGGTACAAGCAACAACAAAAGCCACAGGAGTCTGTGACAAGACAAACAATCAGGGAAACCGGTCAGAGGCACTGGCTTAACTCAGCAAAGCCAAACAGGACCGTGAAGGGATGCAGGGGCTGAGGAACACGGGGAGGTGCAGCTCCATCCTCATCTCTCAGCAGATGCGGGGTTGGTGACTGACTGGGAGACGTGGCTTGGGCTCACACTGAACATATGGTGAGGTTGGTTTCCAAGCAGCCAGAGAAACTCTGTCTCTGCACAGTAACTGTGGTCCATTTTCCCTAAATCTGCCTGCGATTGGCTCGTTAACAAAAACAAAATCAAACACCTGTGCACCGGCTATGGCGTGGTTTAAGTGCCAGCACTGATCCATCTGCAGAGCACATCGTTAGCCAACTTCTTTTCTCTGGGTGAGACACAAGGCAGATTCATCAGAGCAAACCCAGAGCACCACTAAAGGAACATTTTGTGTCCCAGCCTACTGCTCCCCACTTCTTTCTTTGCCTTTTCATGCTGCCATAATGTTGACGAATAGTGATAAAATATTCATTTCTCTCCTCATCAGATAATTCTCCAGGCCTTGGACCAGCACTCTGACCTCATTTCCACTTTTTTATTGGCCCACCTGCCACTTTATTGGCAGATCCTTCCAGCCTGCCATTCCCTCATCTGACTTCTCCTCCTGCACTACAGAGCAGGGAGATTTTTCAGAACTATTCAAGTGCTGCTGGATTGGGTCTGGCTGAGCTGCAGGGGTGGCTCCTGCAAGGAGATGCCAGAAGCATCCTCTCCTTCCCATCCCTCCTCTGACTTTAGGAGCACAATGTCATCCAACTCATAATACCTTACAGTTCACTATGTGATCTTATTAGGCTGGGATTTGTGCAGGACTTTTGACTGAGACTATTGGAAAGCTCGGAAAGACCTCGGAAAGTGCAGGTGCACAGCCCAGCCTGGGCAAGGAGCAGCAGGAGTGAGGCGGCCCGTGTGAGGGTTCCGTGGGGCCCTGCAGGTTTGCACAGCACACCGGGGCCACCAGCTGCTCTCTGAAACAGCAGTCACTGGGCACCTTCCCAGCCCCAGAGCCAGAGAGCTCCTTGATGGACAGCACCACATTTCACTGAGCTTTGGTCAGTCCCCAGACCCCACTAAAAACAAACTCTCCCAAGGCGGGGTCACCCACAACTGATCCAAGCCCACCCAGAGCTGTCGGCAGGGACGGCGCTGCCTGGGAGCTGTGATCCCCACCCAACATCTGTCACAGCTGCAGCTTCTGGCACAAGGCAAGAGAACTCCAGATGAGCTGATCACTGCTCTGCAGGAGCCCAAACACGTCCTGGCCATGCCTTCCCTGCATCCCTTCACACGACAAAGGCTTCCCATCCCATAGAATTGTGTTGGGAAAAGAGTGTGCTCAGGCACCAGTATCCACAGTGCTCCAGCCAGGCATAAACTGGTTTTACCAGCGTTCATTCCCAATGAACAGACCCAAATTCAGGTGTCTTTACTGCACATTTGTTTGTCTTTCCCTTAAACCTGCTGTGATCTTGCAGCTGCTGGCCCTAGATTAGCCTGGGGTTTTCTTTCATCGGTTTCAAATTTCTCTGCACCATCTTTCATTCCGTGAAAGTCCTCTCACCATCCTAGCCAAGACAGTGCAGAAAAGGAAGCCTAAGCAATTTCCCTCGCACTTTTCAAAGTCTTAAATGCTTGTTACCTCTCTGAATGCTAAATCAAGCCAGGCAGCAGAGCTGAGTAAGTTTGCTGCACACCAAGGCCTTTGCCAGGAATTCACTCCACCTCCCAAAGAGAGTTCAGTGACATCCTCACACACCTCAACACAGAATACCTGCATCCCAAAAATACTCTCCAAACTAAAGCAGACATATGGAGTTCATCCTGCATGTATAAGAGAAAGATAAATATCAGTCCAGGTTTGCTAAAACCAAAAAATAAGCAGAGATTCTCCTGAGGGTGTTGTTTGTTTGGGTTTTTGTTAAATTTTAAGGTTACAGTTGAGTTTATCTTCTGTCCCTCACTCCAAACCTTCCAACAGAAAGATCTGCAGTATCAGAGCTATCAGGCTGCAATTACTTTTGTAATAAAATGTGCAGTTCCTTTGACCAGTATCTGAATAAATGGCTGGTAGCTTTCTTACCTGCTTCCTCCTGTTTACAATAATTCAGATGTCATAGCAATTTATAGTGTAAATATCAACAACTCCTACGCGGGGAAGGATGTTGTTATGGAGGTGGGACACTTTCATCTCTGTGATATCGATGGATCCTGAGGCTGAAGAGGGTCACGGTTAAATGTGAAAGGTGGAATTATACAGTCTTATATTTGCTCAATGCACCATGCAATGAAGTCAGCAGAATTTCTTCCCACCGAGGCAGGGACCAGGGCCAAATCCTGACCTAATCACAGGGACATGAAACACTGTCCAGCACGGAAAGACAAGGCAGGGCTTGCAGATACATCACGGAGCAGAGTCATTGACAAAAATGCAAATTCATCATAACAATTTTCTTGGAATAAGCTAAACTAAGATGATGTTACTGCTGAAAAGGGCAGTCCTGACACTCCCACTCCAGGAATCCCCATACTGTCAGACTGTACTTACCACACAACTTCATATCATGCATCTAAAAAACCATGTTATTGCTGCTTTATTACTGTATTTAAAACATTTTCCCCTTTCTGAACGGGAACACAGAAAGTAAACATCATTTTTTGTGCTGCCACATGCATCATGGCATCATGATGACCCTGGGTCTGCTTCAGCTGACTATTAACCTTCCCCCTTATTTGCAGAGATCTTGCACTGCAGCATTCCAGACATGTATGGCATGGAACAGCTGCTTGGAAAGGAGGCAGGAAGAGTAAAGGAATCTACTGCCAGAACTATCCATCCTCGCTGCTTGCCCCAGTCCCCCTGTGCAAACCAGCCACTGTGCACCACCAGCTTCAGCTCCAGAGGAGCCGTCAGGATTCCCTGCTCCACAGCCTCCTTGGAGGATGCTCTGAAAAGGCTTTCCTTGACTCACTCGACTCAGTTGGGAGCAGAGCAAACAGAGCACAGCCTGGGGTTTTGAGATAGCAAAAGACATTTTGTTCAAAAGTGGGATTACTCCATGAGGAATCCATTTGCAAGCAGATAAATGCCAGCAAAGACACTAGAAATGGGAAGTGTCTGTTAAATAAAGCAAGTTATGGGGTGGGGGGGGAAGGATTATTTTGAACAAATAAACCACGGTTAAAGGTTATTTCATTAAAGCAAAGGAAAAGACAGAGCAGACTGTAATCCAATTCAATGTAATAAGCAGTAAATTAAAGAGTTGGTATTCCTACAGCACCTATTGATTATTGTATTCTTGTGTACCATGTTTGGTGCTGGCAAATCTATAAGCATCTTATTACTCTTCACAGGATACAGAGCAGAGCACTCAGATTAATTTCAGGCCTCATATTTAAACTCTTCTGCCAGCCTGAGAGCTCTGGGTATAAAAGAGTAAACTCCCACTAAGCTGCTTTACTCAGAGAAGCAGAGAGACGACACCAATCTGAGCAGAGCTTCACCAGTGTTCTGCCAGGTCACCCAAAGCAAACTGCGAGCAGCTCCAAGGAGCAGGCCCACGGACCAACCCCAGCATTTATAAAATGCAGGTGCTGATTCTGTGGTAAAATCTGGGAAATCAGCATAAACCACCGGGAATTGTTGTTACTAAAAGAACATAACTGTCTCCTGAGGATCACATCTCTACTGTCAGATGTTCAGGGTTTACTCTGGAGATGTTTTTCTCTTCCACAGCCATTCCCACCACTTCTCTACCTTTTCCCTGTGACCACATCTCATCCAGAGAAGTGATCCAACACCTCTTCTTCAAACACAGAGCTCTGCTTTGCTTCAGCCCTGACATTTATTACCTTTATTTTGCCCTGTAGAGATGGAAAGAGATACATAATCAAATATGTATGTGCATTTCTGCTGGGTTTTTCCAGGCAGCAGCCAACTCCTGCATTATGTTTCCCTTCAAAGGGATTACATATGATGCATAGCAAAGAAATAACAGAGGAAGAGAAGAACAGAATCATTCAACTTCCATCCAAAACAAAAACAGGGAGGAAAAAGAAAGCTGTCCGTGAATCAAATTCTGCAAATGGTACAGGGGAAAAAAAGCCATTTTTAACCTTTCTATTCCTAAATGCTTTTCAACAATGAGTATTAATTTCTTCTCAAATAGGGATGGGATAACTGCATGCAGTCTTGAATATTAATTGCCATGTTAGCAGTTCTAAAAAGGTTTGTTATCTCCACTCCCACATAGGTAGGCCTAGTCAAAGCCACCCTGGTGGCCAAGGCAACACTCCCCAGTAAATATGTATTAAATCCTTGGGCCAGCAGTGAGCTCTCTACCTAAAAAGCCTGGCTCAGTGCATGGGGCCAGAGCACAATGAACTAACACTGCTACCTGCAATTGTGGGAGCTTTTAAAAACCCTGGGATAGCACTCGAGTCAATGCATCAGCCACTTGAGTTTCTTTAGCAACCCGATCTGGATAATTCTTCCTAAATTTTAGAAGGCAGAAAAATGTACTACAGGAAAAAAAAATACCGAAACAAAAAACCCAACAATTTTCAAGTTCTGTTTCATAACCAATAAGAACTCAGAAACAATAATTCTGAAACAACAGATTTAGGCAGATTACAGCACATATGTTAAAATATTACATTCTGTAAGATATTAGACCTGTCTAGGACCTAAAGTAGTTGTTAGAATTTTACTCTAAAGGAGTCAGGACATGTATTTATATTTTATCTTGGTTTTTTATCTTAAGTGGCGCTAACTACCACATCATCTTGGTAATTCTCTCTCCCCAAAGCATTGGATAGCACGGCTGGAACTGGAGCCAGAATGCTGGGCATGGAAGGGACGACCTGCAGAGCCTTTCACATGAGAGCAGTGTAAAAGGTTGGCTGCTGCCCCAATTAAATGGAAGCGAACAGATATGCCCTGTAGCAACAGACACACCCTTTGAGACAAGAACTGCAGGACCAAATCGGTGCAAAGATTTTTTTTTACCCGTCAGAGATTCAGAACCGACTCGCGAGGTGGGAGCTGAAGAGACAGCATTGGTGAGACAAGAGGCAAAGGGGATGCAGGAGATAATTTAAAGAGGAGGAATGAGGGAATCAGACCTCACGAGCACCTACAGATGCTGGACGCACAGACAGTTCTCCGTGTGGCTCAGAGATCACCCAGCAGCCCAGCCCTGCATCACCCAGGCCCTCGGGGTGTGGCTCCCTGTGCCTGCTCACCACATGCCCTGCCCTGCCCCAGCTCCCCCATCCCCAGCCCCTGCTCTGATGGGTGTAATCACACCCGACACACACTTCTGCCCTGACGCTGCTCGGGCTGATCTCTAGCTGTGCCCGAAAGGCAGAGGCAGCGCGGCAGTGTCTCCAAGCAAAGCGTCCTCGCGGCACAGCCCTCGCAGCAGACAAGGCTGGCAAGATGCAGCAGAGAATCACAGCGCCAGCTGCTAAATGCGCTTCTTCCCCTGTCAGGGGGCTCGCGCCAGGCAGCCAATGTTAATCCGAGCGACGCCCAAGGGCAAAGGAGGTGAGAGAGGCCACTTTTGTGGGTTCCAAGAGGCTTTTATTCCTTGGAGGGTCCAGGGACAAATGGCGTCGGGACAGGGCGCGCAGGCCCTTTTCAAGGGGGGTGGAAACCGGGGACAACCAGTAGGGAACGGGTAAAGGGGAGGATACAGCAAGGATATAACCAATGGGCAAACAGGAGAGGCGGGAGTTACAACCATAAACCAATCAACAATCGAACTTAACAGAATTCTCTGGAAAACTAGGAGGAACAAACTCAGGGGTGCCACCCAGTGGGCTGCGGCCTAAACCCAGTTGCCACCCTCAGATCCGCCCTCTGACTCATGATCTTCACTATCTCTGGTGGGAAAATCCACCCACTGGATGGCCAATGCCTCATTACGAGCTCTATTAACAGCGCGGGGCCGCAGCTTACGCTGCGCCACCGCCACACTGCCCCAGCAAACAAACGATTGCTGCAAAGCCTTGGTCGGGTGGGAAGATGCTGCAATTTTGAGCCATCCATCTGACCCTAATTTGCCACCAAGAGCCCTGTGGGTTTTTAATTGCAGACTGGCTGTGCTAAAGCTGCCAGATGGGTTACAAACCCACAGGACACAGCTCTCCAGGCGTCCAGGAGGCTTCCAGCACACAGAATGGAAATAGAGGCTGCTCCAAAGTGCATCAGATTGCACAGGATGTTCAACAGGAGGGGGAAGACAACAACCAAAAAGGTAAAACAAAAATTTAAAAAAAAAATCCAAAAAACCCAAGAAAATAAAAAAAAAACAAAAAACCAACCAAACAAAAAACCCCAAAAACCAAAAGAAACAAACAAACAAAAACCAAACAGAAACCCCACCACTTCTTCCCATCCAAAAAAAAAAAAAAAGCCAAATGGCCATGCAGCCAAGTGACAAAGTATTAAATATTTCCTGTGAAGTTACAGAATGGATAAACCTGATTCATATCAGACTGAACTACAGCAGGGAGCTTGACCTGCACAGCCGAGAATGATCAGTCCTGGTGCAGAAAGGACAGAAGAATGGAGATGCAAGAACCTTTCCTCCTGCTCACCTCTGATCCCCGTCCCAGCCCTTCCCGGCCTGCCGAGGCTCCATTTGTACCCCCCAGGACTGCCACATCTGAGGCCATTTCTTGCTCATTTTGCCCAAAGTAACACTTCATGGCGTATTTCAAGAGGTACTCAGAATTTCTGTATTAAATACAGAAAATTGCAAAGTCCGGAGATGTTCTGTCTTTAAGTACTGACCACCAGCTGTCAGTCGTGATGAACAATATCTAAAAATTATCCTAAAAACCCTCCGCCCCCTTGGAAAATTCTTTCCTGGATTGCATCTCCTGTCAGATTTACCCAGCAGTTTTCGATAAATCAATTGCTGCTAAAGAATTGTATCTATCAGCAAAAAGGATTACAAGAACCATTAAGTTTCTGTTAGCACTACTTGAGAAACAAAGAATTTGGAGGCTTTTATGCTAAAACAAGCAGCACTGGAGGTTTTTACTTTTAAATGAATTTTTGGAAAAAGTGCTAAAAACTTGGTAAGAAACAACCTTTGCCGAGAAAAAAAGGCTTTTAAAATGCAATTTAAACTGCATTTCAAATAAGATCTTGGTTAAAATTCTGAAACAGAACCACACAAAGGAGATCCACTATGGTTAAGAACTGCATTAAAATGCCATGTGAGGATATTACTCATGAGGATATTGGGGAGAAAAGCAACATTTTATACTCCCTCTCAAACCAATTTCACAATGGAACATTAACTGTGATAGGACGAGTATCTCTGTAATAATTGAATAAAACAGTCATTAAGAACCTAATTTCTTGTGTAGCCTGTAAGATTTTGAATTTTTAACTAAATGAGGAATCAATGTTGAGCTAAATTGTGAGAAAAATTATTTGATGTTGCTGCACTAAACTCATTAAAAGATAATCTCACAAATTAATTTCAGTTCCTACGCTAACGGGTTCAGAGATGCATCCTCAACCGCAAGGTAAGCAAAAATTTCAATTGAGTCGGTATTTGTGGAGTAAACCAACTGTTCAACACCCGCTGTTTCATTATTTTTTGGGGTGAGTCAGTGACCCTCTCCAGCCCAGTGCTGCCCAGTGCAATCCAGCAGAGCAGTAAAGAGAATCCCAGAACGGCTTGGGTTGGAAGGGACCTCGCAGATCGTCCCATTCCAACTCCCTGCCATGGCCAGGGACACCAAACTGGACAGAATTTGGGAGCCTGCAGCGAGATGTGCTGTGTTTGGGGGAGTTTGAGAAGCTGTAGCAACCCCTGGAGAGCACCCTGGGACTGGGATCAGCAATGACTTCTAATAACCAGGAAAGGCTCCAGGAGAGACAGCAACAGCCTGGTTTTAGGTGGGAAAACACTCATATTCTGGGATTGCAAAACCAAGTCACTTATGAATAATTCAGAGGCACTTGCTGTGACAGACATTATGTGCAGTCACTGGCAGTACCTTCAGAAAACGAGGAACTGTGGCACTGATAAGCTGAGCACAACTTAATTCTCCTGGAACTCCTTCCGCTCAAACCCCCCGGGTCCTCAGTCGCTGGTTTTTTGTAGTCAACAGCTCTTCCCCACCCAGGCCGGATGTGGCTCTCTGAGCTCCCCTTGGCCTGACTGAGGATTTGGGGACCTCGTGGCTACCCCCAGCTCTCTGCCCGCCGTGGCTGCAGCCTCGGGGCAATCGGAGCTGCCAACCCCAACGCACGCTGAATTCTGCTGCTTTTTCCAGTTGCTGCTCATTGTTCTATTAATCCAATTTGGGGTAATGAGCAAGCAGCCAGCCAGCCTGCAATAGGTCAAAGACAGCAGCTAAATAGTCAGGGACACCTCGTCCCCAGAACCCAGCCGTGCTGTTAAATAGATGCAGTCACTAACGAGAGGATTTCTGTGCTCCTGGAGCCAAAAATGCCCAGCGCTGATTCCTTCACTGCATTGCTGTCCAAACTACAGAGCACAACATGATAAAAACATACTTGAAGGAGAGTTTAGCCCTCTCACGCAGTGTGATTTGGCCCTGAAACTCTCCATGGGCCTCCTCTCTTGGTGATAAACCCCACCTGAAAGCAGGGCAGGCTGGAAAATGCACACACCAGGTGCCTGCAGAAACCAATTCATACAAAACCATGGGAAAAGGAGGTGGGAATTGTGCTCCTGCTTCTACACCATCATTAATTTCAGAACTGCACTTCCAGGGCAGGGACAATGAGGTTCGACACCTTCCCTCCACCTCAGTCGCATTCCTGGAGTCACGTCCCAAATCACAGGTGCGGAGTCGGGTGCAGAAATCATCTCTGTAACAAGTCACTTAAATATTTTTGATGTGTGCAGAGAGCTAATTGCATCTAAAATCATTTTATCAGCAAGAGACTGCCCGAGATGATGCAGGAAGCATCTGGCCGTGCAAGAAATACAGTCTGTGGTTTCCAAGGCCAGCAAGCAGCATTTCATTTGTGCTTCCCCCAGCAGCACGTGTGACTGTGGCCACTCACAGCTAAAGACGATGCAGATTATTACCCAAGGAGTTCTGGGGTACAAATGAATAATGGAGCTATTCCAATCTAAAGTCCCAGATGGAGAATTGCTTACAAGCATCTGAGAGTATAAAAGTTTTACTCTCCCATCATAGTCCCTGAGGGAAGCCCCATAAATGTTTCTAACCAGAGGTTCTGCTACCAACAGAAAAGCCATGAATCACAGGGCTTTTAACCAGCAGTTTATATCACATCTTCCTCTAATGGTTCTGGGGGAAAATACCAAATTGTAACAGCAAAACATCAACGGCTGCCAGTGATTAGAGCTACAATTAATTCACTGTGTGGATGAAAAACCCTCATCAGGCCATGAATGGGGCACTCCCAGGGCAAGACGTAAAGAGCCTCAGGGGCTCGGGCAAGGGATGGAAAGATAAAAGAGAGAGCACAGAAAGAGAGAAATGCCCTTTTCCTGAGCTTCTTGTAACTTTAGTGCTGAACAGGGTAAAAATACCAACCTGCTGCCATAAACTTACAAAAGGCTCCTCTCAGCAGAACTTAAAACATTTCCCATGCACGGTCTGCACCAACAAGACAAAAAAGTGCTCGAGATTCTCCTCCCGATTCCGCCATGCACCAGTGATTCCTGAAACAGCAGGCAAAGCAGATGTCGTACTGACTCCCATGCAATGGCATGTGACAGCCACCTTGATTGTCCTTTTCCAGCCATTTAATCCAGTTACTGGGGGAAACAGTGACACTGACACATCTGCACATGCCATGTGTTCCCACAAATCAAGCATTTACATCTCTTTCTTTTTTTTTTTTTTTCCCTAGGAAAACCATAAACCCAATTTGGAAGATACTTAATGGAACATCACAGTACCAGAAGCACCAGCAGATGTGATGTGGCTCCAACACCTCCAGAGGAAAAAAATGCCCAAAAGCACTGAGCATTTGAACATGACTGGATTTGCACCATTGTAGGGTAATTTAGCCCTACCCAGTTCTAACTTGGGAAGACTCCTGAGGGTCACCCAAGAGGAAATTTGTCAGCTGCAATAAGCTGTCAGTGGATCTGTTCAGCTACAAATCTCCTCAGAGAGTATCTTCACGTCCTAAAGCCCAAAATCTGATGCCAGTAACAAAAAAATCTAACTTTATTCAGCAATTGTTTTGTGTTGATATGGGATACCTGCAAGGCAAGAGTTAATATAACATGATTTACTTTTAATCAGAGATCATCTGCATGAATCAGAAAGCTGTACCAGTTCCAAGGACGTGGAATAATCCAAGACAGACAAAGGCTTCAAGGTATTACCGTCACAAAAAGGCAATCACAGACCAAAACAAAACAGTGTTAAGAACAAAAGAAAAGTCAACTTCACAAAGGCAACAGTTTCGCTTTCCAAGGGCCTGAAGAGAGAGCAAAATTTTCACTCCAAGATACTGTTGCTCTTCTCAAAAGCCCTTCAGCCTTCCCCTCTCTATAATTTCCTCAGGGTGAAAGATGCATAAGAAAAAAAAACCTAGTGCTTTTAAGCAGCCAGAAATAAATGTATTGTGCAATGTTGCTGTTGAAGTTCAAGAGTAAGGGAATCCACTTTGTCACAGTCACTTTCAATGAACACTCCATTTTATGATAAGTTTCATAAAAACTGCTTAATTCAACATTTATGAAAGTACTGAAGATAGATGAAAGGTGTAGAAATAGGAATCTTGCCAATCAATCATCCTGAGAACGAGCACCGAAATGATAAGAATGAAGATAGGCTTTTCATGTACATATGGTCTGCGAGATAGAATGATTGAATATTCTTGCATTTTTAATCAAAATGTTCCTACCATTGTACTGTCACACTCAAATTATTTTCTTCCCCCACTGAATATTAGCACTCTCTTCCCCTTGGGATTGAGTTGCTTGCAATGTTCCCAAAGAGAAAAGGAAACATCCTGTGTGAAAAGGTGCTCGGTGAAAGATTGAGAGAGGAAAAACTTTAATTTTAACAGACTTTTTACTAAAAAAAAAAACCTGAGCAGGAGTGAACACGGAGGCACAGCTTTTAAATGACATTACAAAGGAGAACAAAATGGTTTCGTGCCAGATAACACAATTTGCATCTCAAACTACACATGCTAGAAATGTTTTGGGACAGAGACTACCTTTTAATAAGGAATTTTTATAGCTTTTTTGTACAAGGAATCTGTGCTGGAAATTATACTCCTGGGTATAATCATGCTACAAAGACTACTGATAAAAAAACCTGAACATTTGGGTGAATCTGTTCTAAAAATACCCAGCCAGGGCAGACTGTGCCTTCTTCCTTCTAACTGTGAGGTTTTCCAGGGAATAACAGCCCAGCCTGAGATGGAGCTGGAAGCTAAACTTAGCTGGCTCTTCCCTGAGGGCTCCAGCCTATGAGCAATGAAGAGAACAGCCTTATTTATTAGCTCCAAACAAAAAAAGAAAAAATTAAAAATCCCTTTTTCTGTCCTTTCTCTGCAAAAAGACCCACGTGAGATCAGCCCAGCTTGGTGCAGAAAGCAGCTAATAGGATTTCTCTTAATCCTTTTACATTTTTGGAGACTCCAAGAAATAGGCTCAGGATTCTAAAAGAAAAGAAAGGAACGCCAAGCTGTTCTGATTTCCACGTTCACCTAGTTCCCCTTCAATGGAATTGTAAAAGTTACAGTTCAAGTCTTAAGTGATAACATATGGTGCAATAAACACTATTATCAGCTTGATGAGTTATTGTAAGTAACCACCCAAATTACCAAAGTATTTCCGTGGGGTGGAACAAGCTGGAACTGAATACAGATTCCCTGTAATTTCACAAGTGGGAACATTCATCACAGCGAAGTTGTGAATTATTTTTGCCTGTTAATACCCTGTAAGTGCCAATGTTCTCTTTCAGCACTTGGAATATCTGGCGGAAAGATAATGATTCCTGTAAAATTGATTGTTCCCCTCTGACCAATAAGACAAGTTCGTAGTTTGTAAATAGGGTGAGACAAAGGCACAGGCACAGTGCTACCACTTAAATCATCTGCATCAGGTTCTTAAATACTTCTTCCCCCTCTGCTTGTTCAGTTCTGCCCTCAGAGCAGGACAATTAAAACAGTAATGCTGAAATAATCAACCCAAATTGCTACTAGAGATAGCTAAAATCTTCTGTAAACAACTCTACAGAAGGGGATCTGTTCAAACAAACCCCCATGGCCTCATTCCTCATTTGGTGCAACAAAACCATTCATTTCAAAACCTTCCAGCCTCCAACTGGGCCCCTGCTCACAATAGGGCACACTAAAAATTGCATGTACTTTTGTTCTCACCAGCTCCAGCCTCATGTTCCATTGCACAGAACAAGAGGGAGCTGGAAAGAAAGATGCACTTTCATGGGAGTAAATAAAGAAAAAAATATTCTTTTCACGTCTGGCACTTGAAGAACTTTCCAAACCAACAGAGAACAGGCTACCTACTCATGAAATCTGAGTAGTTTTCCATGGATTTCAGAAGGTCTTGCCAAGACAGATGAGGCAGTCCATCACCTCAGAGTCAGCTGCTGTGCTCTGGAATTGATATTACAAAGCAGGGTCATGAATCCCAGAAGCAGCAGTGGGTTTGTGACGTGGTGTTGGGTGCTCCAAGGCCTAACAAGTGTTGTGATCTGGGCTGGGTTTTTCTTTTGGATTGCAGCTCCTGGGACTTTTACAGCATCACCCTCAGCTGCAGATTATCTGTTGTTTAATAGGCTGAGTCGGGGTTCTGCGTGATGGGGATGGGGAAGAGCAGGGAAATCTGAAACATTAACAACTTAAAAATCCCAATTATTAAAAAGCTGTAGGAACTTTTGCTGTCCGAGAGCTCCACGTCCTGCTCCTGCTGGCCAGACGTGACCCGTGGACTCAGAGCTGGTGAGGAGCAGAGCACTCCTCCCAGCACGGGCTCAGGCTGGTCACACACTGTCCGTGTCCCCAGGAGCCAGGGCTGCACCCCCAAACAGCCACGCTGGGCTGCCTGCCCTGACTGACTCCCCGAAAACAGGGGCAGAGGGACAGGGCCACCCCACCAGCACGGTGTCACCTCCACCTCTCCTGGGACACCTCACATCCAGGGGTGTAACACAACAGAGCTAAACGTCACAAAGTCAGCAGCAAGGGCAACTTCTGGGTTCCTATTGCTTTAAGCAAAAGGCTCGCCCATCCTCCTCATCTCCAAAAATACCACAAAAAGACAGACTGCTCCTGCAGCTCGCCACATCTGAAAATCATTTCCATTTCATGGAGGGGGAGAAATAAGTCTGATTATTTTGAAAAGGACAAAGACAGCAGAGGTGACAGAGGTGTAATTGTTAGTCAACCTCACAGCACTTTCCAGTAGAGCTATTTAACATTTGATTCCACTGATAAGAAAAGTAATAAACAAAGTTATTATGAAAGCTCTCTATCTGTCAGGCAAAAGTCCAGTGAATCATTTATGAATGTGTACCTAGAGCTTCTTCCCCTTCTATTCTTTTCCCATCAGAACCTGAAGCTAGTTACTTTTTTTTAAAGTGTTGTTTTTATTTCTTAAATCAACCTGAAAGGAATAAAATATTGCAATGAGCAAAAATACAAAATAAATGTTTGCAGTTCTGTAATTCCTCGAAATGTCAAATAAAAACATAAAAACGTATGCTCTGTAAGTTTTCAGCTGAACTTGGCATGACAGTCCATCTATTATTTAAAAGATGTTGAAGCTCAATTCATGAATTATTAAATTCTTGTTACATTTAGTTTTCAGGGGAAAAAATTATTTCATTCAATAAAGGAAATTCAATTCGCTCTATAATACTTTCCTAAAAAACATGGAATTCAAAGTTGCCCTGAAAAATGGAAGAAATAACTAGTCCAAGCTTCATAACATTACTGCCTCATTAAAGGGATGCTCTGAATATTCAAAACCCATCAACAACCCTTCAGCATTCCCACATCCACTGCACAAACATCCCACATGGGAAACAACCTGCAGCGCAGGAGAGGAGCTGGAGAGAGCTCCTGAACTGATCCAAGCTAGGGATCCCCCAGCCTGCTCCCCTCCCACATTTCTCATGACCGACCTCAAACAACAGCTCACACCATGGGAGAGCACAGGCAGGCCCAACAACCAAAGCTCTCTGCCGTGATGTGGAAAATTTGGGTTACGAGTCACATCCAGGAGCCCTCAGAAGGTGTCTCAGCGGTGAAGAGCCAACCACCAGAGAGACCCCAGGCTGTTCACCTGAGGAAAAGTCGGGTTTTTGAATTTAAAAGGGTATATTCCTCTTCTGAAGGGCACTGCTGGTGATGATCACCTGGATAATTTCAGAAATCTCTTACTGGCCCCCTCGGCCCACCCCAACTTCTGCAGGCAGCAGTGGATGGTCCCTGTGCCAGGAGAGTCAGAGCTGGAGCAGGACCTCCCTGCATCACTCCAGGGCACCAGGCCAGGCTTCACCCACAGGGAACCTACTTATCCCCTAGCGCAGCCAACAGGCCTCTGCTTTGGACCTTTGAAACTTCATCTGTACATTCTTGCTAATCCAAGATTGGTTCTGCTCTAGCATGAGGACTTAATACCTACAGGGATTCAGAAGAAACAGCTAACTGAGCTGATTTAATAAGAGACACAAACCAAACTCAATGGCACTACTTAGACTGCCTAATAAAGTTATTTCACTGTACTCTGGGGGCTGGCTATTCAACTGGCTTCTCAAAATCCATGCTGATATTCCTCAAAGGCTCTGAACAACAAACTGTCACAGGTACAGTGGCTGCTCTGTGTGACAGGTATTTCAAAGACAGCTACTCAAGTATATAAACCCTCAGACAAAAAAAAAGTAATAAAATTATATTATGATGAAGCTGCCATAATCATCAACCAAATTTACAATGCCTAACTGATTAGCTTATACAGATAAATTTTCCAACACCCACTGGGGTATTTTTCCCAGTAAGAAGATAAACTCTGGGTTTGTTTGCTGCATTTATCAAAGAAATTGTTTAAACCACCAACATTTCAGGAACAAGCCAGAAGAAACATTGCTATTCAACAACAACAAATCCTCCTCTAAAAAACAAAAGTGTTAAATGCAAGCCTTGTAAAATATTCATTTGTTTAGCCATGAGTTAATAAGTGTTCAAAGTAGATTTTGACACGGTGTCATCATAAATGCAAACTAGCACTGAACTGTTGGAATTATTTTCTTAAAGTGTTTTATCTGTGTTGGCCTGCTGACATTTCTTCTGTGCTCAAGCCCTAAATGTGACTCCTTTCCACAGCCAGGCACAAGGATGTCAGGTAAAACCCCCTCCATGTCCGGATGCTCTGTCAGAACAGGTTCAGAGAGAAACTTCAAAGAGCTTTGCTTTTTCTACCAATTTCTGCACCTAGACAACACTCCTAAACAAAAAAATATTCACTCAATCCCCTCAGTGCTGCATGCTGACTGTGGGCAGGGAAGTCACTCAGAGCAGAGTTAACTGCTGGGTGAAAGAACCTAGAACATTCCCAAGGAGCCAAGGATCCTTTCAACATGAGAAGAGCAGAGGAGAACTGGCTTATTGTCGTCTCTTTCAACACACAGGTTTGTGACCTGTGTCTGAATGTCTTGTTAACTTCACCCAGCTCAATAACAGGTTCTTCCCTGCAAGAAAAATCCGGCCTCTTGAATGCAATCTGGGGATGAACACGTCCAGTTTCCCAGAACACATCATTAACTGCCTAGAAAGGGACTTCTTGTTGGACTGTTATTCTTTTTATTATGATACATGATACCACTCTCAAAGAACAGTGATTTAGTCTTCTTTGTAAATAGAGTTATTGATTGGAGCTCCGTTAACAGCACTTCTCCCACCCTTGCTGCACTCAGGCTCCATAAAACAAGGAGCCATTCCTGCTCCGAGGCCTTCGCCAAGATTCTTGGTACAGCCCAGCCTTCCAGCTCAGAAACAAGCTGGCAAAGAAATAAAACCACCTGAACACTGAATACCAAGTACAGTTTATTCTCCTTGGACATCCTGCACTCCAGGTCTGTGTCCATGACCAAGCACAGAACGTGCCTGGAGCAGGAGGGATGACCTGTCCCTCTGCATGGTCTGGGCAGAGCAGTGCCCAAATGCCCCGTGCCCAGTGTCCCCTCTGCTGCCCCCACCAGAGCGGGCAAAGCCCGTTTCCTCTGCAGGGACAGTGCTGTGCAGACTCCAAATCAACATTATAACTGTAATAGTGGGCACAGTATCACCGCCTGAATTGCTGTCAGAGCTCTCTGTGCTTTCTAGGGTAGCTTGGGACGTATTTTTGCCCTTTAACTGAAGCATTTTGTCAGTTGCTGATTGAGAGTTACATAAATCAAGGTTCACTGCATCTTCACTCCTCTCTGACTCAAACTACACAGAAGTATTTTTGGTAGCTGTGAAGAACACTGAAACACAAAAATAACTTCCAGGAAAACAGTACTGGCACAAGCAGGAAGCATATTTTAAATAATTGAACCAAAGTAGCTGGTGCTGTTTGAAAGGCAAGATTTGTAAACTAACTGCATGTGTCCCCCCCGGGACAGTTCCAGCTGTCTGGAACTGAACTCCCAAAATAAACAGAAAAGGGTTATTTTCAGTGAATTTTACATTGCAAACTTTCCACACAACTCCCCTACAAAACCTCAGTGTTTATTAAAGAAATCCAACTTTCGCTCTACCTGAGGTAAGTGGAGAGAGCAGCAGCAATCACATTCTCTGCCATCATTAGAGATGCAAAGTCAACCACTTCCAACTGGGAAATGTCAGAACTGCGACTGGCTGTGCAACCTCAATTTGCCCCCTCGTGCCTGTGCATAATGATGTGGTCTTTAATTACCTGGACACGAGCTCCAGTTTTAAGATCCTGCCTCACTCAGTAGTGGGGTGGAGGAGGAGTGAGGTCTGTAGGATTATACAACAGGAAACATTACCAGAGCAGGAAAATGGATTATCTGCTTGCATCAAAGATGCTCCACAACCTGAGAAGGGAATTAAAGGAAGAACTCCAGCCTTTTTCACCTCCACTGCTCTCTCCACAATCATGAGACTCACACAACAGACATTTCCCTGGTGCCCCTGACAAAAAGCATGCACCTGCATTTCCCAAACCCCCACAGCAAAGTTTAATGAAATGCCAAGGTCAAGCTCTAACAAAGCCCCAAGTCTGATGGTTATCCAGCTCCACCACTTGGAAATGATCGCATTTTAATATGGGAGAAGTTCTGGTTGACACTGTTGAAGATTTTACTCTCAGGCCAGTAGTTCTTGAGACCAGAGGAATTTTTCCAATGATACAAACTGTTTCCAAGACTTTTACTCCTCCTGTACCTTGGACAACTGTCTCCAAGCCAGGCCTAAAGGGTCCATCCAACCCATGCCCCACAGCAGCAGCAGGACTGATTGGTCTGTAACCCATCCCAGGACTGGTTGGTCTGGAATCCCAGCTCTAACCATTATTCACCTCTAGGACAGGCAAAACATTTTTGGTTGACATCTGAAATAACCAAATGGAAAGTCATAAGTAAAACAGGTAATTTCATTTAAGCCAGAACAGGCTGGTTTTCCAAGTAGGGCTGCAGTTCAGAGGTGATCTCTGTGGCCCTCTCCTGTACCAGTTCTGGGCTCCTGCAAAGGAGGTTGTGCTCTGAAATTTACTACAATTTAAAACCATTTAATATTTAAAACACTGGCTTTCTCCCACTATTTATAAAATGAAAATAGGTGCTACTGTTCAGTTTTCAATTCAAACTCCAAAAGGAGCAGTGTGAGGAATGCTTTGTATTATCGACTTTCAGCACCACTGCAGTATTTATGAATAAACAGAGAGAGTCCCTTAGCAGGGCACAGCTGCCACATGGACCTCGGCTGGAAAAAGTTTCTTGAAATTCTTCTGATTAAGGGAGAATCAGCATTTCTCTACCCTCTCCTGGCCAGAGCCCAAACTCTCCCGCGTTGCTGCTTTCATCTCAGGCTTTGGAAGGCAGGCAGCCCTCAGCATCCATCCAGCAGGGAGTGAAATCCATCCTGCTGCAAGCCTGCTGAAACTGGGAGCTCTGCCCTCACCTTCCTTCAGCTCCAAAATGGGCTGCAGCTTCAGAGTCATTTTTTCCCCCCTGCAGATCTTATAAGAGCCACAAATCCCTGGTTACTTTTGATTTACAATAGAGGCAAGGTCATCCTTATAATGAAAAAAAACAAGGTCTATATTTTCAGACACCAAGATACAATTTATCATCGAGATCAATGACACTTTTATTCTCTATAGAGATGAAGTATCCATTTTGCAGTAAAATTATCAGAGGGGTTTTCTCCTTTTTCTCTTTTTTAAAAGCCTCTTGCAGGTGCTGCAGCAGTTGAAAACCAACTTGTAACAGCACATTTTAGCATTAGCATCCAGTTCTCCAGGCTGCCTTTCTAAAATAGATTTCACTTTTTTATATTAGAGGCTGGAAGAAAAGGGAATGGTGAAATCTGTGAAACCAGCCCTGTTTGGGTGGTGAGAGGTAATACTAATGGTACCCCCTGAGTCAAGAGCTATTGCTAAGCCCTTTCAATTAAAATAATTGCCCCTTCCCAGCTTTCCCAATGTCCTATGGCTGGACAGTCACACCAGCCTGTGCCAGGCTGAAGCAGCTGGGGTGGATGATCCATGGAGTTACCCAGAATCACCTTTTCTTCCGAACAGGATTTTTAGTTCTTGATTTCTTTCAAGTCCTATTTGTAACATGTTTTTTAGCTCATCTCCAGCAGCGCTTCTGAGCACCCAGAAACCATTTGGGGCATTTTCACGTGCTAAGACTGGCTAACTGTCACCAGCTTTTGAGTTTATTTAGGGACTGAAGAAACAGAAATGTCCTGTAGGTAGGCTATACAGAACTGTCTGTCCCAGATGTGTTTATTGCACTGACCCAAACACCACCCCAGGGATAACTGGGACTGAGCTCTCCAGGCTGCTCCATCCTCTCCCAGCTCCTGGACAAAACCCAGACACCCCGAAGCACCAGCTCGGACACTGCATTGTCACCACCCCTGACACAGACACAGCTGTGTGAAAACACCATTTCTTTATTTCTTTGTCATCTTTTCAAACAGCCTGGCCTGGGCTCTGAAGGCTGTGACAAACAGGTGGCTTCGGTGGCACATGCTGGACGTGCACCAGAAGATGCATCAGCAGAATCTCCCCAGCAGACACAGCCTGGATCTTCTGAAAGGCAATAATGTGCATTCCCACGCTGCCTGAGCTCCGGCCTTCGTCTCCCCTGCCCACTGCATCCCACAGCAAGATAAGCTTATTAAGAGGATTTATTTTTTAAAGTGACTCCTTTAAAGCACATGAAATTCCTGATTCTATTGATGGCTGCCAAGGGTCACAACTTCATTCAGATGAATTTCCCTCAAGCTCTATGCTTGCCCTAAGCTAATCACAGTTTCCAGGAAAGGAAGGCATTTTAGAGTTTCCCTGGTGTTCAGTTCCACTGGAAACTATTTGCCACACATGTTCAATATTTCCACCTTACCTGTAGTCCCCAAATTAACATTTTCTGTTTACTGATTTTTAGAGCTGCTGAAGATAAAGCAGTTTTCTGCACCCACATGTATCTAGCCCTGCACTGCTGCTGCATCCATGTCCGATCAAATGGTTATGGACTGTAGCACGTCTCGAGATATTGACACAGGCAGGACAACACTTGTTCATGGGAATTTCCTTAATTTGATGATTTCCAGTTAATAAGAGCTGAAAGATTAAAGGGAACCTTTTTATTCTCTGCTTAGTCCTGTCAAATAACCATAATTACTTCCAAAACAAAACCAAACAAAGACCACTGGACTTTTTAGTAACTTTTAAGGTCTTGCCCAACTACATTTTTCCAACCACCATCTCCAGGCAGCAAAAAATCCCCAGGTGTTTGTGCTGAGGGGCCATACTTAATCCTCAAGATCCTACTTCACCTCTTCCTGGCACATCAAGTGCAATATTTGAGAGAAAAAATTCTTTTCTCATTTTTTTTTCCCACTACCATTACATTTCATTGATGTTTGCCCTGACTTGTAGGTCAATGCCAGCACGGACCCTCTGGATGCATTTTTATGGGGCATTTTGAGGAGAAAAGATGCCACAGGACAATCACAGGGATGTTTCAAATACCTTGAACCTGCTTGAATAAGTCACTGAGCTGTTCCTTATACGGGCTTTCAGTGATATGATAATACAAAAATATTAGTTTTCATCTAATGCACATTGAAAATAAACTCCTCTAATGAAACATATTTGGAGCCCTGATTCAGCTCTGCTTTGTGTTCATTTGCTGCTGCAAGAAGAGAGCTCAAAATGAGCTCAGACCATCAAAACCACCTGCTTGTTCTATTTTGCAATCACTTCACAATCAGCCCACAAGGTATTAAATGACAGCGAAAGTGCATGAAAATGGAGAAACAAGGAAACAGAGACACAGCAAAATCATCTCCTTGATCCAGCTGTGTCCTGAGCACCGTCATTTTCCATCCACCAGCACTCGTGTAGGAATGAAAGGCTCGGCTTTTAGAAATGAAGAATATTGGTGGGTTTTTTCTGGCCTCATAGATCATCAGAGACATTTTAGGACAGTTGCTGCTCTTGGCTGAAGCATTGCCTGGATTGGAAGCACCAATCTCCCCAGAACACTCCAATCCCAGTGAGAGATATACTGGAGCTGGTCCTCTGCCACGAGCAAAATACTTCAGATTTTTTATTTCATGACTTCAGCCAAACCAAAACCCAAAGCAGAAGCTCCTTAATGATCCAAAGCCAGACTGAGATTGGACTCGTACAGATATCCCATGGAATTATTCCAGATTCTGTAAGACAAAATGAAGAAGGCAATGGGGCTTCTGCAAATTGGGTTGGCTAAGGGAATCAAATCTAACAAATTTAAGGAGGAGAATGAGGAAAAACAAAACAAAACTATTTTAAAGCTCTGTGTTCAAATTAACAACTGATTTTCTTTTTGGGAAGGGGGTGATCACCTTTTTTTCCTGTACCGGGAGACACTGGGCTCACCCTCCACTCCAGGGATTTGCCAGTTCATCCTTCCCTCCTCTCAGCCCGGCACCAGCAGCTGGACCAGACACCCATAAAGCAGCAGAGAGCAGATTTTCCTCATCAGTTGGGTTTTGCAGTTGTAGGCGAAGGCTCTGCAGTGATTTAAAGGCAAACTGAAAAGCCAGGTCTCTCCACTCGGTATAAACTTTATCATCTGCCTATCAGGCTGCTAAAAAATTGCTTTAAAACAAATTCATCTGGGAGAGACATTATTACACAGGCCAGCAGAAAAGGCTTGGGTTGTTGATATGGGTTTGCTTTTTTCAAACTATAAATAAACCACGTTTCCTTCTTTTTGTTTAACTTCACCAAACCTCTTATGGTTTATGTATTTCACCAGGAGCCACCCACAAGAGGGGCAGCCTGTGAGATACATGATCTCCTTGTCCAGCACATGCCAGAACAAAGCATCCCTGTGTTCCAGTGTTCAAGAGCCAGCATTAAATTTGTCAGAGGTAGCAGCAGATGGAAGATCATCACAGAAAGAACACTTTTTAATTCACCAAACATATGTGCTGATGTTGCACTGAGGCAGTGCAGCACAGTTGTGAGGGTTTTGTGCAGCTTAGAAAAAGTTTCTGTACAAAGGTGACTCATTTTTACTCATGTTTCACAGTAAAACACTTGTTACAGATTGTATTTAAAGCTAATTTCAAACTGTGCACCCTGAAGAAGACTGGGTGGAACAGAAGGCTGTGTCTTGTCCACAAGCCTTCGGTGTTCGCCTTTAGACACAACCAAGAGCAAAGCTGGAAAATGGAGTTTAAAAACCTATTGGGAGAAAAAAAGATCCACAAACAAGGAAATAAACCCGAGCAAAACCGAGCTTTTTGCTGTTTCAGGATGCACAGTCCAAGCAGGCAGATGGCATTTCACAGCTCCTTTATCTCAGTGCCTACAGATGAGCCGTTCGTATTCCTAAAACCCTGAAGAGCCCTCTGGAAAGCTCATACTGCCACGGAGTTACATTTCTGGGTGCTGGATACCACCAGCAGCAAGCAGTTGTTAAGGCTACTCCTTTGTTGTGCTCTGAACCCCCAGTTCTGGAACGTGAGGCTCTCTGATGATCGCACCCAGCTCCCAGCAGACAAAGCACCCGCCAGCCCAGGACGCGCTGTGTTCGGCCACGGCCTTCCCCCCTCGGCACCTGCTGGGAGGAACCGAGGCACCAGCTGGTGCAAAGTTACTCACACGGCCCCTCCCGTGCTCCCGCTGGAGCTCCCTCCGGGCCGGGGGGAGCCGGAGAATGAACCAGAACCCACCTCACCTCCACTCTGCACCAGCCTGCAGCAGCCTCTACCTCGGGTGGAGCTGCCAGCCCAGCCCGCCCTGCTCAGGCAGCCAGAGGGGTCTTGGTGCCTTTTCCTGCCTGTGCTTTATCGACTCCCTAAAACCTTCAGCAGAAATTTTGGATTGCACTCTATTGATTCCACCAACGATTCACAGTCTACAGATTAAAAAAGGCTTCTCCCATCGCCAGGCTCAAACAGGAACAGTAAAGCTCCTCAGAGAAGAGATGAGAGGGGGCAATAAACAGGCAGCAAATGAATCAAATCTTGGCTCACAAAGTTGCCCCAGAGGGGAAAATACCTGCTGAGACAACTGCAAAGTAACTATATTTCTAAGGCAGCACATCATATATGGCAGAGGATCCACTAGCACAGATGAATAATCAGCTGGACAAGGTAGAAACATCCAGGACAGCTGAAACTGTGTGTTGGGAATATGCTGAATTAATAAAAGCAAGTGGCAGACCTTCTGTATTTTATTTTTTGTTGTTACTTTTGACGGTCCTACAGGAAGCAGAAAAATAAGGATAGATAACGATGCCTGGAAACTTCCTGGCAGGGAATGCAGTACCATGGGAACAGGGAAAGGCTGACTTGGAGCAGCACCAGGTGAGCCCAGGGCCTGGCAGCAGCCCCAGCCCGGCTCCCAGCGCCGCACTCGCTGCCGCACATCGGATTGTTCCAGAAACCAGGAGCAGGAGCTCCCCCTCTCCCACACCCTCTGCCAAGCATCCTCTTCCCAGCAAACACACAGCCTGGTAACGCCCCACCTGGCAGCTGTGCAGCAGAAACCCCAAACTGCCTTTCCCCTGGGAAATCTGCCCTCTAACAGAGGCCAATTATTTTCTTAAAGTGACCTGCTCCCCCAGGCTCAGCTGCGAGTCACAGTTCTCTTTAGAACATCACATTTTAATTGGTGCTTGGCTCCCTTTCCTGCTGGAAACGGTTGCCACCATTTCCTCACACGTTGTGATGCACAGACCTTTTGTTTTGTGCCTTTATCCTCTTTTACTTCTTTAAATCCTTGTGTTAAGCAAGTAACTCAGTAAAAGAATCAAAGTTCTCATCCTGTGCAGTGAAATTTTTCATTTGTCTTTCTATTCCTCATCATTCATTAATGATGCACAAATTCTTTGCCTTTCTTAATCCTTTACCCTTCTCCATCCCTTATACTCTGCAATGTACGTGGACTTTTGTGTTACAAATTCTTCAAAGACATCATTACTCTTTACATTGATATGCACTGAAATAATCTTTGTAATCTATGATCAAAGACTTGCTCTATCTGGTTGCATTCATTCCCTTTCTTTACCCTTCCCAGTCAGCCATTTTTATTTCTAGTTAGTTTTGCTGCCAAAGAAAAGCCATCAAATCTGAAAGCCAAGGCCACTCCGAGTCATACTGGTGATGTTCTTTATTTGGATTTCCCTCCATGCTGCCTTTAATGCTCGGGCAGAGCTTCCCCCACACAACTCAAATCCCTCCTCAAAACCCTTCTGCCAGGGAAGGTGATGTTCAGATGCTGACATTTCCTCAGCACACCCAGCACTGCACTGGTGTTTCTTCTCCAGATTTCTAATCAGGGAATTTTTTCCATAGGTGTTTTCCTTTTGGTGGCAATCTAAGGAAAGCCAGAGCAGAGATTAACCCTCGGATTAATATATGGAGGATCACCAATTATTCCAGACAAGGACTAGAGAAAATAATGCTCTGTTAGGATTTTTAGCCAGTAAAATATTGAATTTTCTTCGCAACACTTTAACCCATACCCATTCTTTTTCAGTTTTTAATATTTATGTTCTTCTGTCATCCAACTCTGAGCAGTTCCCCTCTCTTCTTTATTTCCTGAGCCTTCTATTTCACAAAGCTGAGGTTTCCACTTCCCCCACAATTGCCTCAACATTCATGAATTAACCTTGGATGCTGAACTTTGTCAAAACTGCTTCCTGAACCCAAGTTTTCACTCTGGAATGTGCATCTGTGCTCAGAAATATTCTTCAGCTCTTCCAGGTTATATTATCCAGCCATTTGATTTCAGGGAGGAGGTTCCTGTAGTACTTAGATGCCTCCTGTATCAATTTATCTCATTTAAACAGGGGCTTTGGGGTTTTTTGGTTGGTTCTGGAGGCTTTTTGTTGGTAGGATGTTTGGGCTGCTGACTGAAATACAGATTTACAGGTAAACAGCACCATAATGGATGTACCAACATAAATAATTCGTTCATAAATAAGGTGAAAGTGCTAAATAAACAATATTAACTTGCAATTTACAACTGTTTTTTAAAGTCCATATAAAAAGGGCACATATTTAATGAATGTCAGGATGCGTTATTAAATATCTCAGGGACACCAGAACGAAATATGCCTGAAGAATGAACAGGAACATCAATGGAAGCCTGTATCCACATGCTTTCAGCCCAAAAACATGAACCACAGAACTTGTCAATCATGTTCACAACACTGTGAGACACAGGTCTTTTGAAGATTTTTCTATCAGTAACCGGCAGGTTGAACTTCTAATTTTAGCAGCATTTATTCTACTTTGTTTACAGTTGTGTTGGGTTTGATGTGCTTTCACACATTCAGCAACCGAGCAGCAGTGAACGGGAGCTACACTGATATATCTATTTATCTGTGTACTACCCCAGTGTATAGATATGATATATACACTGCTCTCAGGCACCTGAACCTGCCCTTGAATGCCAGTGAAACGCTGTTTCATCCCCAAAGACAAGTGAGAAGCAGCCATAGCACCTATTTACACTTAAATACAGCACTTACTCACACATATATAGTCCTTACTCACACATAAATAGAACTTATTTACACACTGACAGTGGAAGCCACTGAGCAGAAGAAGAGGTAAAACGCTTTGATAAATCTAAACTGCCGCAGGTAGCAAGTGTGTAGATTTTACTGGTGTTCCCAGTTCTGCAGGCACCTTGCAAAAAGCAAAATATTAAGTCTGGCAAGATGACTTAGAAGTGCTGGCCTTGCTGTAGAGGGGAAGGAGTGCGTTGGAGACACCACAGAGATGCTTCACACCGGACAGGAGGAGCACTGATCAATTTTGGGTTGCTGCTGTGAGCCAGCACCTTCTACCAAAATAAGTCCCAGGATCAATATCCCTGGGTATTACCCTCGTGCTCATTCAGCTCTTTAAAAACAAAAAGAATCACAAATATGTGGGGCAGAATTCTCTCTGCCTGATACAATGCTCCGTATGATCACAATCTAACCCACCTGAGCAAGGCAGAACATGAACAGCCTCCATAAAGTGCAATACCAGCTTTAAAACTCTAGCATAACACAGAAGTAGTTTTATATCCTCAAGAGCATTAAGGAAAAAAAAGGTAAATAACTCCTGCAGAGGGGTTAGAAACATATACTGTAGGATTAGAGCATTCAAAGGACTGATTATACAATAGACTAATTATAAAGGAGAGAGCAACAGAATTTAAAATATCAATCTTTGGGGTTAGCAGCCCACAAGCCATATCATGCCCTTGGCCAAGCAAGTTAACTGCAGTGAGAGCACTCCACAGGCTTTTATGGCAAAGTTAACTCCCCCCAAAAAAGACAAACTCAAGTAGCTGTCACTGATGTTGAGCCAAAAAAGCTTTCTGGCTTCAGCGCTCCTCTCTGCGAGGTCAGAGGTGGCCACAGGACCTTTATTATTGCTCAGAGTTCATTTGACTTGAGTCATACATGAATGCAATCCAACAGGCTAATTAAAGACATAAAGATTCTCTTGGATTGGATTAAGGGTTGTCATTTTTTTTTCCTTTCCCCTCGGAGGATAATTTTTTACAGCCCAAAGTGAAGTTACATATTTTCACAAGACAATCCAGAATGAAAAAGGGAAACAAAGAAATACATGCTTTACCAAAAGCCAATAAAAAGGAGACAGATTAGCTTTCAATCACACTGAAACAGGTCAGAGAAGTAAATCTAACTTTGCAGAGCTATAAAGAAAAGATCCATCTTTGTCTCTGTGGTTTAAATAAAAGTTTGACAAGAAAGTTAATAATATGAAAGGGAAGGGAGGATTTATAAAAATCTTTTTTGCAGAGGTAAATAATTGAAACAAGGCTCAGAGCTCAGAAATTATTGTAGCTCCAGTTCAGCAGGAAAAAAGCCCTGCTGAATTCAGCACAGTGTGCAGAATGTCAGGGAAAGCCAATGCTGCACAAAGCCAGCTCACGTGAGGATGAAGCAATTGTGGAAGTTCCACTGTTACAAAAATTGGCCAAAATTTTACCAACTTCAGCACCTTCAAAAGGGGAATAAACACCAGACTGAGCCCAAAGTCCCCCTGCAAACTGTCCCCTCCTTGCCTGCTCTGGAGCATCCCAACTGACCAACAGTTTCATAAAAAATCCACTTAAATCCCATTCCCCATTCACAACACGCCCAGGACAGAAGGGCTCTGGCGAGGAAGATCCAAGCAATGCTCAGAGCTAAAACCTCCCCTAAAAGCCCCTGGCATGCATCCTAAAGAACAAAGTTTCTAAGGAAATCACCACGGCTTCAAAAATAAAGCAAGTTTCCCTCTGCTCTAACTCAGATGGTTCCTTTTCTCTTGAAGTTTTGGTGCAGAAAGGTTTCTCCCTGACTCTGTTACAGAAGCAATTTCCATAAAAACCTTTCAAAAGAGGTGTTCTCTCACCTTAAGCCCAAATTGTTCAACACTTCTTTGCAAGACATAAAAAAAATAAAAGAAACCTCTATCAGGAGGTCACTTGGCTCACGCACTCAGGAGTTAAAGGAACTGTTCAGAGAAGGAATTATCCTCCCTGGACAGCCTGGTAGAGCCTTTGAAGTTGGGAAAGCAACTTGTTTCTGAACACCAGCTGGACTTTTTTTAGCTAGCAAATTTGCCACTAATTCAGTAGTTCAAGGCATCAGCGAGGGTTTCCTGTTTCTTGATTTCCCTTTGGCACACCACAATTTTTTCCACTTTTGTGCTGAGAGTCTGGAGTTCACTGTTGAGCCCGCATGGGAACATGGTGAGGCTCACTGGGGGGAGCCGGAGGTCCTGTGGAGCCTTCTGGACTGGTTTAAAGGGATCAAATTGACTCCTTTGATCCCAAATTTTTACCTACATGTTATCACTGCCATCTCTGTCTCTGCACAGCCCGAACTTTGCAGCAGGATGAGGAATAGATGCACCCCTCAGCTGGGAGTGGCTATTAAATCTCTTCAGCTTCTGCTCTTGCAGCTTTATTCCCCCACCTTGATCAGCTGAGTCTTAGTCCCTCAAAGCTGCTTAGGGCAGTATCCAAGTCCCCAGAATCCGAGATTGTTGCTCAGAAATGAGTGCAGATTATTTGGCCTGTCTCCTTCCCAGCTTCGGAATGCTAAACAAAGATGTGAAGCGCTCATCGCCTTCATGTTGCCTCTTAGCCAAGATTGTAATTTCAAATATCTGATTATATTCCTCCCCTGATGAGTTCAAAGGAAACAAAAGGCAGCAACTAAGATGCAGGATTTAATTGCAGGAGGAAAAAAGGCTCTGAAGAAGTTTCATGTGACAGAATCTGCAACAAGTGTCATCTGCTATTAAATAAGTTGTCACATCATGGAACGTGTGCAAATGAGAAGGAGTAACTCCCACAACAAGAGAGATATGGAAAGTGACATAAGGAATGGAAACACACACAAAAGTGAGTGAAACTCTGGGTATTTAGAGCTGAGCAAATGGGTGAAGAGGGGAGGGAAACATCAGTTTGGAAAGGTCAAAGACAGAGGATGTTTGGGTCCAAATCACCAGGAAAAACACTGAGCTTTGCTATTGCTAAAGCCTGCTTTAGAACTCCAATTTCACCTTAAAATGCACATTTCTTTCCAAACTAATATTTAGTATTATGTTTAATTTTACCAGGACTACTGATACTATGGAAGACTGACCCAGTTAGAGGAAATGATACTTAAATAATAGCACTTGTTTACATTAATCTTGGTAGCAAACGTATTCCAAATACCGTTACTGAATCAAAAGTGGGTGATGGAGGCTGTTTTAGACACTTGAGACAGATATTCTAGATCAGGAGAGATACAGCCTGACTGCAGAGCGCACCAGGAGTGCAACGAGACTAATCAGAGATTTGCAAACATGACATGATGGAAGATTAAAAACATTATTGGCTGTGTGCCCTGAAGAGCAGACAACTCATGGGGGACCTCAAAGTCTTCATGCACACAGAGCAGAATATCATCTTTTCCATACCTAGGACAGATAAGACAAGTCACTCAGTTTTCCTGACTAATTACAAGAAGAAACATCCAGGGTAAATGTCAAGAAAACCTCCCTAACAGCAGGGATGAGGAGACAGAATAGATTAGCTGAGCATCTCTCTACCATTGGAGATCTTTCAGAACACATTGAATAAATATCTGTCAGGATTAATATACAGCTGATCCTGCCTTGGGGCTGATGGATGAGTTACATGACCTCTCCAACATCCTTCCAGGTTATTCCACTGAGTTTCTCTTGTAACAGTTGCTCACAAAATCAGGAGCTGGATTTGATAACTGAAAGCAGTTTCCAGGATTCCTCAGAAGCACACGAGTGGTTCAAGATAAATCTCCTTTTCAGGGAGTACAGAGCTGTTTGTTTCCCTGCTGTTGCAATCACCATCTTTGAGCAGCCAGGAACACACACAGAAGTTGGGATAATTTCCATTACCCAGTTCAGAAGTCAGTTCCAAAGGGTGGTAAATTAAGAGCACTGCAATTGTGCTAAGGAACATTTCAGCAAAGGTACATCTGTTAAAAGCACCCTTGAAAGGCAGAGACCTTTAAATCTTTGAAGTTGTCCCTTTGAAAGACTTAATTTTTGCAGAAGTGATAAAGGTTTAACTAACACAGCTTGATATCCAGCCTGGGAGATATTGGGGAAACAAATAAAGAGTTTAAACACCATTTTTGAGAATTAAAATGCAAGATCTCCTCCAAGTCATTCACTGGCAAGGCTCCCAAATCATTCTTGCTTAATATAGAATAGCTCAAGTTGGAAGGGACCCATTAGGATCAATTAACTTACTAGCTAAGTAAGTTAATTCTCACCTTTAATGCAGCCAGATGGTTCCCAGCAACCAGATGACTGAAAAATGGAATCTTTGGCCTTTCTGAGATCAATTTCAGAGCTGTAAGACAACATAATATCTTTTAAATAAAGATGGTCTCCACTTGTAGGAGTCATTTGTCAAAGAAAAATATTTTACAAATTGCTGGTGATGACTTTAAAGAATCCATTCTCTAATGATTCTTGTCCTGTGCATAGAACTGACCACCTGAGTCCTGAACACTCCAACCTGAACTCCCTCAGTAAATCTTTCAGACACTGGAAAGAAATGGGGCTTTACGTTTCCTAAATCAATGGCCTCTGTGACTGTTAATATGCTCCATTTTGTACACCACTGAGATGATTGAGTTTTGTTTGTTAATTGGGGCTAAAATTGACTTAGAGCACAGTAGATGGAAGCAGTGCCCGGGCTCCAGAGGCACGCATGGCACGACAGGAGATTCCTGCGTCCTGCTAGACACCTCTGCAGTGCCTCTGCCCTCAAGCAGAAATCTAACAGAGCTGAGCTGTCTGCAGGCTTTCAGAGCTCCTGATCGACGAGCGGGAGATGAAAAGCTGCCGGCATCACTCCCTGCTCGGGTCAGGACGAGGTCCTGCCTCCGAGCCCACGGACCGCGCCCCCTTCCCTCGGCACCGCTCCGCCGCCCTCTGAACCTGTTTATGGCGCCATCTGTTTCGATCACACAGGCCATTCATCCGGAGCCCATGCAAATTAAATTAAAGCCTCAGCTTTCATCAAAGCCATCCTGGTTTGTGTTGCAGGATGTGCAGTTTGATCCTGAGGTAGCTCCAGCCTCGAATCCCTAATGCCTCTCTGCCACGAGCGGTACCTGGTGTTGCTCACCCGTCTGCAGGCAGCTCCTGAAGCATCACAAAAGACAATTATTGCACTTTTTTTGGTCTTAGTTGCTACTCCTTGAATCATGTGAAAGACAGAGAGAGTGGGAGATCCCCTGTGCCCTGGGAGTTTTGGAGTAAACCTCTGGAAAAGGAGGCTGGGGGATGCACGCAGCAGGAACAGCAGGGAGGCACAGCAGCACAGCAGAGATGGAGAGGTTCTGCTTGTTTGCTCATCACCTCTGCCAAAGACTCTTCTAGAAACCAAGGAAATCTCTGAATATGGAAACAAATTTCCAGAGGAAAACAAACCTAAAGATTTTTACACATGCAAACTTTGTCTGTTGGGAAGCTCACACTGGGACTCCACACCCTCCTCATTTCCTCTCCCCAGGCCAACAGTCTCTGTTGGTGAGGAGTAGCTGCCGTGAAAGAATCAAAACCCTTTTTCATCACAATTACTTGAAATCTTCACAAAAACAACTTTTTCTTCTCCCTGGGTAAAGGTATTACAAAACCCAGCATCAGGAGAAGCAACAGTGGCAAAAGTTCATGCAAAAGCTCAGTTCTTACCTCGTTATGAGAAACAAAGTGAGAAGCATTGGTCAGTGTTGTACGGGGACAGCAACAGCAGCCAGTAAAAATCCTCTCCTAAATCCCAGTTTTACACCATCTTTTAGCCTGCAATCCTCACCAGAACGGTCGCATAAGCTGCTTTCCAGAGCAGCTTGTTGACTAGCAGCTGGCTGAGGATAAGGTGATGCTGGGCAGTGGCTTTATGATTTCACCTTAGGGTGCAGATTTCATCTTGACTACAAATCCCTTTTGGAAAAGTATCAATTTTACCTCCACTACTTCACTTAGTGCACTAAACTGTATTTTTCATCCTTTCTCTCCAAGAGAGGAAAGATAAAAAGTCACGAAATTCAACACATTAAACTATCCAAGTACTTTAGAAGCATAATGCAAACTCAAACATCCCAAGTTTTGTTCTAGTCAGGGTTTTCAGAGTGGCACAGCACTGTTTTATGCAGCTCATGGCCCAAACCGGTGCTTTTGAAGTTGCTCCAGCTTATCAGTTAAATATGCATTGATTTTTTTATTATTTATTCTTTAAAAAGATGTATTATTAATTAGGCAACAGAACAGAGCAGCTTCCGTGGAATTATTCCAGTCTGTGACTGAAAAACATATGCAAGGTGCCATGCAGAATAAAAACCCCCTGGTAGCTCAAGAGAGGATTTCACACAGCACGCTCGACATCCAGCCTTTCAAAAATAATGGACTAGAGCACAACTTCTCTTTCCAGCTTGTGCTGGGCACAGTAGAGCAATTCTGGAGAAAGAGTATGGACAGGGGACTCTCTACTTTGTCTCTACAAGTTCAAAGTAGCACAGGGACTGCTTGTGGGGGTGCCCAAACAAACTCAGTCCCCACCTTCTCACATCCAAAACTCAGATTTCCCTTGATGGACTCATGGGCTGCGGTGAAGGTGCCAAGTCCCAGCTGACATCACACAGCAAAGTAATGATGCTGCTGGGAATGCCAAGTCCATGCTCCAAGACACCTCAAAGAAAGAATGAGTCCACAAAGTCTCAGGTGCCCAGACGCAGGATGAGACTGGTCAAATTATCCCTTAGGCTTCTCTTTAGAGACCTGAGCTCTTAAAACCCATCTGTTGTTATTTCAAGGAATTAGGGATTTTTATCCCCCAATTTTCCCCCAGGTCAGATGCCTGTGGTGCAGAGCAGGGAGGGCTCCACATAAAAACTTCCCTGCACAAACCTCAGACTTGTGTTTCCAGCTGACCAACCCCATGGAGCACCCAGATGTGCTCCACGAGCACTCTTGGATGTCACGTCTCTCTGACAGGTGTTGGAAGTAATTCAGCAAAGCTGCATTAATGCAACTCTAAAGCAAGAGGCCTCCGGGCTAAATAAGAAAAAAAAACAATCCATGGGGAATCACAGAGAAGCTGACACGGCTCTTCTGTTGGGCTGGTCATCTCACCTCCCTTCCTTCCTCTTTGCTTTTCCCTTCCAGAGGGACTCGGGCATCAGGCTGAGTGCTGAACTGTCAGTTCAGATTTTCAGCCTTAAGAGATGAATTCCCCTCCTGACTCGAGCCGTGCCCGCACTCACCTCCTGCAATTGTGTGTGTGTAGTTAATCATATGCAGCTACACTGAACCTGATTGTTAAGAGGCTGAGTAAATATAACTACACCCTCGTTATCTTGTTTAAAGGTAGGAAGATTAATTTGAATTCTAACTGGAAATACTGATTCAATGAATAAGCCTGAAATGTAGCGGTTTTCAATTACACTAAGAAATTGGTCTTTTGAATTTTCAAATTATGCAAGGCAAAGCAAGTTCACTTTAATCTATAAGTGGGGATATATT
Organism: Dryoscopus gambensis; assembly: GCA_013389985.1. NCBI lineage: Eukaryota > Metazoa > Chordata > Aves > Passeriformes > Malaconotidae > Dryoscopus > Dryoscopus gambensis. Next base: position 40,196 of record WEIT01030453.1, on the reverse strand, counting down.
TGCCATCTTCACGGTGCTGCATGTCAGCGGGTAAGAGCTAAAAGGCAGCACAAAATCCTAACGCTGGCTGTTGGTGCCCTCCAGGGGCCTGGCCAGGTATTAATTTCAGCCAAAACATAATTTTTGAGCATTCAACATATACAGTAAATATTGCATATCACTACCCAGCTTTAAAAGGGGGTGAGGGCCAATTTTCATGCTACCCTCACAGACAGTTGCTCTCCACAGTCCCACAGACACTGATCAAACAGGAGCAAGGGAGCTCAAGATTTATATTTGACTATTTCCAGCTTCCCTGCCTGGATTCCTAGGAAAACAAGATTTGTATCCAATAACAAACCTGAGGACAAATAGAGGTGGGGAAACCTCAGTCTTGTAACTTCCATTCACAGAGTGGGTTCTACTCAAGTCCATTTTTGGTTGCAGGCTTACTCCAGCTTTACAAACAGCTGATATCCAGCGGCTTTCCACCCTCTGGAACAAGACAGAAAGCATTCCTCTGCCTCACAGATTGCAGGTGACTTCCTTAGAGCGGGGACTATTCATTCTCATTTTCCCTTGCCATCCCATAACAGCTGCCACAAGACCAGACCACAGGCTGGAAAAGGAAAGCAAACAAACAAAGCAACCACCAGTGTCCAAAAGCAGCGCACACAAGCCCAGAAGAGAATCAGTGTACGACACACCTCCAGCACAGAGCTACCTGATCCAGGGTTTGCTGGAATTAATGGAGCTCTTCCTGCCCCTGCACAGGACTCAGCCACTGCAGAGAGCGTGGCTGGGAGAAGCAGGGCACAGCTGTGTCAGAATTCCTCCTCCTAAACACTCCCATAATTAGGAAAGCACCATGACAAAATAAGGTTGGCATTATTGTCCAGTCTCACCCGCAAGAGTAGCTGCAACTTTACTGATACTTCTTCTGCCAAATTAAAGCTCAAAGTTTTCAGTGTACTAGAGGTGTCCTCTAAATCCACGCCTCCCTTCTTCACCTCACAGCATAAATCATCCAGTTAGTCATAGCTGTGGAAATCTGCTCTTCCACTGGGGTAGGAATGGCATTACTCTGTTTCAGAGGCTGAATTTTCAGTACTTGCTCACAGTTTTCAGCCCACTATGCATAAATATTTAAATGAATATTTAAATTTCCTGCCAGACCTAAGTAAACAGGACTACACTGGATGCCCAGCAGGGCACTACATGCTCAGCTCTGAGCCCTGGGCGTTCTCCTCCACAAAGTCCAGCAGCAAGGAGCTCCAGAAAAGTCCAGACCAGGTGCTGCTGACCAAATGCACCTGCGGGATATTTGAAGATGATGAAAATTCCAGAGCTGAAGCTGCTGAGGGATGATCTATCATGCACAAGGTGCACAAGCCAACGTCTGATGTTGCCTTTCCCTGGGCTTAGAATTAAAAGCCAAACACGGTTAGAGGGGAAGAAAGGGTTTGACCTTGGTATTTATTTAAGGATCCTCAGGTGCACCACATCCCGGTAGAATGCACCAAAATGCACCCCAGAATGCACACCAAAAATGCACACAAAAATGATTCACATATGCAGCTACAGACCTTGCACATGAGCAGATCTATCACAGATTCCCCAGTGAGGGGCTCAAGAGAAGCCCCGTCCTGAGGAACCTTCCCCCTGGATGGGCCTATCTTGGTTTACAGAATGTGTTCTGGAGAGCACCTTGGTGTCTGGGGCATTCTGACCCCCAATTAGAAGGCCTCCAAGATGTTTGGTCTCTTGGCTTAACAGACCTTTGTGTGTAAGCCAGTTATCAGACTTGGGGAGTTAGAAGTGTGTGGGCTAAAAGCACCAGGGATACACAAAAGCTGTATAGAAGGGTATATGAAAGGGTATGTAAGAGGGGTATATGAAAAAGCAAAAAATCATCATGGGATAACTGGCCTGCTCCACGAGTTAGCACCTCCCTTCCCCTCTCCCTGCTCTCTGGTCACGTCAAGAAATGAGACTTTAGAGATGAGAAAAATCCAAAAAGTCTTTGACGTAATTAATATCAGATAATTGTTCTGAGTCCTCTTCCATCTGCCAATTACAAGTAGAAATTGAGTCTGGGGAGCTACTGCAGATCATCTTTATGCAATTACGATTTGTGATGAACTACCCAGCTCCAGCAGCTCTCCCCGAGCTCCAGCAGGATCCTAAATGGAAAAGCGGGAGCAGCAGTGACCCAGCGCCAGCCCCGGTGTCCCACGTGCCCCCAGGGCAGAGCTGCACTCCTGGATCGCTGCTGGGGCGGCCGCGCAGCTCTCGGCTGAAACATCCCTGCCGAAATGGGAATGGCAGCTAATTAGCAACACATGCTCTCTCCCATTACTTGGGTTTGTTCCCCTTAAATCACTCCCCACCCGTGCTCTCTCTCACTATTTTCAGGGGTTGTTTGGAGCCACCTGAACAGCAGCTTGGCTCCCAGCAGTGCTGCTGTTGCAGCCTGGCGCACCTGGAGGTCACACTGAGCCACGCCCCAAACAGCCAGAATTTGACACTGAGCAGTCAGAAACCTGAACGAGCACCAGTTCATCCTCAGCAGCAGCACAGCTCCATCCTGCTAGCCCCCAGACAGACTGTCAGGCTGTCATTAGAGAGCAGCATCAGTTAATAAAGCAGCCCGTACACCAAAGCTTCGGGGTTCTGGCCCATGGGGACCCTCAGACCTCGGGCTGCACGCGCTTCTCCTTGGGAATGCAACAGGGAGGAAAGCTATCCCCGACCAACCCTGCCCCATCCAAGCCCCTTTTCACTCACATTTAGTCAATGTGGGGATTCTGGAACAGCAGTTTCTATTATACTCCATGTTTTCTCATCCAAGCAGTGGGAAGGAAAACGGAGCTTGTTTATTTTGGTCACCTGCAGAGCCGTGCAGGGGCAGCTCAGCCAGCCCTGGACACTGCTGAGAATTGCACCCTCTCCCCAGCACCTGCAGGTGGCACGGCCTTCCTGCACATCTCTAACCCACGCTCCATAATCACATTCCAGGAGCAAAAATAAACCAAAAAACAAAGCACTTTCTAGATGAAGAAAGGTTTCAAAGATCATACACTGATTTATGATTTATTTTGTTCAAAGCCATCAATTTAAACAATTGCTTTATTTTCCTGAGGCTGTGCTGGATTAGATTTGGAAAACATTGACAAGGAAAGATTAATGCTGGAGAACATAAAATGAGTTACAGGAGACTGACAATGAAATACACAACCAGCGCTGTGCTCGGAACAGCAGAATATGAAGACTCATGAAAAGTACAACTCATATTGATCACGATAGCAGCAAACATGTAAAAATAACAAAGCAGTGCCCATCCTGGGAATTTAAGTCCAGCCAGCAATTTTAGCTTGATAGCCTTTCACTGACAAGTTTTTGCAGTGAATAATCTTTTAACTATTTTGAGGGCATTTTACCCAGTCTGCCAGGCTGCCACACAGTGCAGGTATTGTCACTTGTGCCACCCCTCCAGGTGGAACAAACTGAAAATTAGTATTTCAGCGGACTTAAATTGAGTTTGTTCAGCTTGAAACACCTTTTGAACTTACTTACCCACATTGAAAAGATCAGAACTTATATCATGGCCTTCTGCAGGCACCAGACACAAAAAAAATTCAGCCCAGCGTGCAGGGGGCTGTTGTCCCATATCTGTGCTGGCAGCATTACTCACTCTCCCACAGCTGCTTTCAACTTCAAACACTGACACACACTCAGCTGAGCCCCCCTCTGTGCCTTCAGCCTGTGTGCACATACACAAAACCAAACAGAAAGGACAACTTCTCTAAGTCTTGAAAGGCTGCAGCTCGGCCATGAAGGATCTCCACTGGCAATGAAATTCACCAGCAGCTTTCTCAAGGCACGGTACAACCCCTGGAACATCCAAGCCCAGTGGCAAAACCTTTTTGTCCAGAGTTACCCAGGTTTGCTCGAGGGGATTGGCAGAGAATCTGTTCTACTGCACTTCTCCTTGAGACAGAGATGCCCCATAAGCTCCCCCACAAATATTTTACACTCCACAGTGCTCAGCATCCCCAATCCCAGCCCTGCTGTCACTATCCAGTACACAATCTCACTGTCTTTACATTCAAGCTATCAAGACACTGATTCCATCAGGAAAAAATGCATCAATATATTTAGAATTGGTTCAGCTGCCAAAATGCCACAAAATGGGAAAGACTTTTGGGGCCCAACCACTAAAACTGATGGCTTTGGAGCAAGCCTGCGGTACCTCAGCCACAGAACCGAGTGATTCATGGCATGACAGCATTTCAGTAATCACAACTCTTTTGAAAATAAAGCTCCAGCTAATCAGGGTGGTCTTGTTTCCCTTAAATACATTAAAAAGTCATTACCTCAAGTAGTCATTACATCAGTACAGCACTTTTTAAAGGGACAGCATCAGACAACGCTGAAGGGCTTTTGAGATGCTGCTATTCCAGCCTTCTGTCATCTCCATAATGGCCCAATTCTTTCAGTCAACAACTAGAAACACTAAACTTCTATTTTCTCTGCTCAAAGCTCCTTGCTGCCCTTTCCTGGCACAGACTCTTGCTGAGGCTGGGAAGGAAATCAGACTACTCGTACATATCAGCACTTTTTCTCCCCTGGGTCTAAGTTTAAAGCAGACAATATGTTTCAGAAATATTAATTTACATGAAATATTTTAAGTGCAGCATAGGAGTTTCCCAGGGTTTGCCTTCTCATGCTTCAAGCTCCATTAATCAACTCAGCCCTGCCAAAATATATTGTAGGAAGATGTCTGTAGCCTCTGGTCTGAGGCAGAATCATACCTCAGAGTGGAATAGTTACAAGCCAATGTCTCCACTTTAACCAGGACACAAGAACCCAAACCTCCTGGCAGCTGCACAGTGCTGCTGTTAACTCCTCCACACTGGGAGGATTCTCATGCTAAAAAGGGAGCAAAGCAAGAAAAGAGCAGCACAGAAACTGGGGAGAGTCAGCACCTTGGAGTGCCAGGGTAAGGGCAGACCTAGAAAAGGGTGGGAGAAATCTGGAGGCAAAAACATGGCTTGCACGGGAGCTCCGGGGAGCCAGTCTAGCTCAAGCACTCATGAAGGAAGGAAAAAGCTCCTCTCCACCTTTTTAAGCTTTCTATAACTTCCTACCACATGTCACAGGGTGCTTTTGAGGGAGCTCCATCAAAGAGCAAACCCCGCTGAGGCAGCACTGAGCTCATCCCTCCCGCTGCCCTGACGGGGAAAAGGATCCTGCGCTGAAGAGCTGGATGACAAAAGTGCTGTCACGGAGCCACAGGGAGGAAATAACAGAATAACAGCAACAGAGCTGAAAGGCCCTTAAGATCAGCACTGCTGCAGCCAGTGAGAGTTGTCACTGCTCTGTTCTCACGGAGCAGCGCACCCGTGACAGCCCCTCGCAGCAAGCTGGAAACACGAGCCACGAATCCCCTCCCAAACTTCTCCCACGCTGCTCCAGAGCCCTGACTCCCACAGCGTGACTCCCACACACCAAACTGCTCCCATGTGGATGGCACCCACACCAGACACTGCCCTCTGCAAGAGCCTTTCTGCAGCCCTGCTCTGCCTCTGCTGGCCTGGCGAGCCCCTGAGCTCAAACCACCTTGAGATCTCAAGGCCTTGAGATCTTTCAGGCCGAAATCAGGCACAGCTGTCTCCTCCTGAGCTGGACGCAGCCAACCAGCACAAGCCTTGTGCCATTCCAGCTGGAAAAGGTTCCCTCTCGTTTGCCTCCCATATTCACATTGTTGTTGCCCCCAGAAATCCCAGCACAGGGTTTTTCTGTGTTTCTGCACCGGAAGGATTCCAGCTCCACACTCGGTCTTTAAGTGACAGAATAACTTGACTGGTCATGCTAAAGTACATAAAATTTAAACTATCTTAAATAAATCCACCCTTCTTCTGGACCAGTCCTTTCCACTTCCATCACCATCCACCTGCATGAGATGAAGCACTACTATAAAGCCAACCATTATATTTTTACAGAAATTTGATTTTTTAATGCTTTCTGATTTTATTTAGTGCTCAGATACTCCAGTTCCGCCCAGCACAGAAAGGAAATTATTCCTGCTTTCCCCAGAGAAAAATGGTAGTTTATATTGCACAGAAAAGGTATTTCCCCCCCCCAAAAAATGCCTTGGCTTAAGACCAACAACAGCAGCTCTCAGGCCTGTACCAATAAGAAAGTCTCAGCTCTAAACTCAGGAATTTCCCCCTTTAAAAACCTCTGCAGGGAAGAGTTCCTATTAGTATTACCCCTAGAGCTGAGAGACCTTCAGATTTCAAACCCTGGAAATATTCAGTTACTCTGTGCTGAAAGAGCAATTTCATACCACTTGTGGAGGAGGGCATTGAAACACTGATCATCGAGCTTCTCTCTCACTCTCAGATCCACAAAAATTTATTCTGTACAACCAGAATCAAAGCTGGGTTTCCAGAGGAATTAGCACTTGTAGCCCTTTGAGGGCTTTTTTCTCTTGACACAAGACATAACTCAGTCACACCCACACCTACACAGCACCCCAGCCATGTACTCCCCCTGCCAGGATGACAAGAACGACACCAGCATCCAGGGAAAAAGGCAATCCTTCCATACTGGAGATAGAAATAAGTATTAAACTTTCAGAGCACTCTCCAGCAGGACACAGAAACCTCTGAGCAGCTCAGCCCAGGGCCGGCAAGCCCAGAGGAGCCCCAGGTGCTGCCTGGTCAGCTCTTCCTTTTTCCCTGCAGCTGTGGGGTTCCTCATCACCCCCTGCAGCTGCAGGAGCCCCAGCACCAGCCCATCATCCACCCTGTGCCCACTGGGCCCCATCACACCCTTCCCGCTCCCAGGGCATGTCCCTCTCAGCAGACAGACCCAAATCGTGGCATGTCCTGGTAGAGAGCATCTCCTGGAAACCCCAGTGCACCGCAGGAGCCTCATCCATGGGCACAGTGGTCCCACAGCATGGGGGGTTTGGCTCTTCTAAGGCAGCGACAGCTCAGGACTTTCTGTTCTGTGGCAAATTTTAGCATTTAAAGTTTGTTCCCACTTCAGAATCAATTGCTGAAATACTGTACTCTAAACACGTTAGTGTTTAGCAGTTTAAGCACTCCCACTTTTTCCTTTGTAGCAGGAAGAATCTGGAGTGCTTGCACACACCAGCAAAGAGGTTCAAGAATCTTGCAAAGCTTTGCCTACACAGATTTCAAAGTACAAATGTTCCCTGAGATTGGTAAACACGGAAACTTGGTAAGTGCCACTGGTGTCACTTAAACAGTGGGACAGAAGGCTCTGCTGTCCCTCAAATCCATGCACGCCCCAACTTCTAAAGCAAAAAATTCCCAACATCCATTCTCTCTCGTGCTATAGCAGCTTCCCATTCCTGCTGCTGCCACACAGTATTCCCACCTTCAATTGCTGCAGGAGAAGCCATTGTCAAGGCAGGTTGTGATGCTGGTCAGTTATTTCTAAGAATTAGTCTGGGATCTTGGCACTCTCCAACTCCTCCACAGGACAGAAGGCATCTTGTGAATATTATTTATTCCCTCTTAAAATTATTTTAGACTAATTTAAGTTTAAATTCTTCCAGGTTTCCTTCAGAAAATGGGAGACAATAATGCACATGGAAAAAATAAGATAAGAATCTGCGAGAAACAAACCCTTTTAGTGATGCTTGTTCAGAATGAAAACATATAAAGCTCATGATGTAATTCATCTCAGATGGATATTGCGCTGACTTTAAAAAAAATAAAACTCAAATGGCACTGAGTCCCTGCCTGCCATTTCTTTTTACAAGGGACTTCTGACAAGGGCCTGGAGTGACAGGACAGGGGGTAGTGGCTCTAAACTGACACAGAGCAAGTTTAGATTAAATATGAGGATGAAATTGTTCCCTGGGAGGGTGGGCAGGCCCTGGCACAGGGTGCCCAGAGCAGCTGGGGCTGCCCCTGGATCCCTGGCAGTGCCCAAGGCCAGGCTGGACGGGGCTGGGAGCAGCCTGGGACAGTGGGAGGTGCCCCTGCCATGGCAGGGGTGGGATGGGATGAGTTTTAAGGTCCCTTCCTGTTGATGCAAAATGTTGCTGGAAGCAGCTCTTTGTCTCTCATGAGAGAATTTTCGTTCTCATAAAAACTATCAGCAATGTTTTATAAACTAAGAACACCTGTGGCCTTGCTAGAGACTGTTTATTATAGAAGTAGAACAAATATTTTTAAGCATGAATGTTTTTAGAACTCAGCCTATCACACCAAAGAGGTGGCTATCCATTTGACCAATTAGTCTATGAGAATAAAACCTATAAAAGAAGCTGTAATTAATTAAATTAATCACTATTCTGCTGGAAGAATCAAAGACTGCCTGATCTCTCTCCTTCTCCGAGACCATGGGAAGTACAACCCCTTCCAGCCCAAACCATTCTGTCAGTCTACAATTTCCTGATCTGCTTTGTGAGAAACACAAGCACAGTGAGAGTGGCTACAGCATTAATTACTAAAATTATGAAATTTTCAGACAATGTCATAATGAACAGGATTAGTTCTCATCTGAAAAGTAGTGCTGGATGAAGTCCTTAAAAAGACACTTTTTTTTTCAAGGACAAAACTATTAAGCATCAAAAGCTGTTCCTGTTGTCTGGGAATCTCTTCCTTTGGATATTCTGTGTTTTACACTGGTGACAGCTTCCTGACCTAAACTAAGTGCAGCTCCAGGTGAGATCTGAAATATACTCAAGTTATAAAAGCAAAAAGAACAGAGATGTTGAGAGCAGCCCCCGAAACCATTTGCCCACGTCAGCTAAGGGGTCGCTCTGTAGCTTTCAGCAAGAAATGCCATCCCCTCCCTTAATCCAGCTGCAAATCGATGCCGGTTTGTGCTGCTTCAGCAGCACGAGGCGTGCGCTGGGCCCACGGTGCGCGAGCAGGCAGCCACCCCTGCAGGCCTGAGCAGCCTCCACAGCCACAGGAATATGACAAATTCCCTCCGTCATGCTTCAGCTTGTGCTGGTTGTTAACACAAAACAGGTGGAAAGCAAAGGAATAAAAAATACCAGCCGCCAGAGCAGATATTGGAGACGAGGGCAGCGAACAAAGGACTCTCCCTGGAGACCGGCCTTTGGCAGAAAAGCCTGGAACACCCTTCCCCATCCCCAGCAGACAGGCAATCACAGCACAACTCCCTCCAACAGTTTCGCTTTCACTGTCATACACAGAGCTGTGCTTCGTTAGTCAGTAATGAGGTACAAGAAAACTGCCCACGATAAAGTTCTGGTGCCAAGGCAGGATGTGTAATTTTGAAACACTAAGTTTGTGCTTTCATTTTTAGGCTCCTGAGTAGCTTTGGAGAATTTGATCTGCAGAGAGACCTACCAAAATCTTTGTTTCAGGCTCTGTCCCACCAATCCAGCTCATACCAGCTACACAGAGCAGTAAGATGGAGAAAGTATTGTGTCTCCACTGGAGCTGGCAATCAAAACTTGGGAGTTTTAGCTAGCTGTCTCACTGATGCAACCAGAAAATGGCACTGAGGTACCTTTTGCTGACAGCCAGCTCTGAAATTTCCAATATTTGATCACAGAAATTTGATCACAGAATATTTTGAGTTGGAAAAGTCCCACCTTGGAAAGGATCATCGAGTCCAGCTCTCAGGTAAATGGCCCATACCAGGATCAAACCCACAACCTTGCCATTATTAGCACCAAATCTCTCTGAATTAGCAGAATCTGGGAATTATAACCATCTCTCCCATAAATCTTGTTCAGTGCAATCCTGGATTAAAGCTCACCAAGGCTGATAGGAGCCCTTCCTTCATCAAGTTTGTGAACGGATACTCTCTGAATTCTCTGAATTCTCCTGAAATCCATCAGACATCGATCCTGCTTTAGCTTGCCTTTTCATGCCTGATCCCTGATCTCTGCTCTTCTGAACATAAGAGTTTATCTGCAGCCACATCTTTCCTATTCTGACTCTCAAGCATTTGTATAAAATGCTTTCAAATACAGTCCATATGTTTTTTAATATACTGAACTTGAATTTCATTTTATGGACCCCAAGAAACTGTGTTTGGTAATTTCTTTTCCCTTAGATCTATCCACCTAATTTTATTTTTTTTTTTAATACACCAGCCATGTACTTACTGTACTTTAATTTTCTAATGCGGCCTCACTTCACATTTTGACATTTTGCTGAAAAGTTTCAACAGCAATTAGTCAAAACACAGCAACATTTTGGTTTTCTGTTTAATCCGTACCAGAGCAGAGACCAAAGCAGTTTCCTTCCAGTGAACACAGACTTTCTAATTACCCCCACTAATCACAGGAGTGGTGAGAGGTTTTGGGGGGCAGGAGTGCCTCGAGAGCTCTGCTGCAGCCTAATGACCATGATTGGATGCTCCTTCCTGCGCAGTGACAGTCTCCACACCGGCAGCTGGGCGCGAGGCTGGGCTCTGGAGAGCAGCCTTGGCACCGGTTTACAGCCCTCAACAACTCTCCCCCTGCTTTTAGACTCCTCTGCTTCCTCTAGAATCAGCTTTGATGATCTCCCAGCACACTGATTTAGGCTTTTGCTACTCCTAACCAATGTGCCGGCAGTGTCCGATGGAATTAGCGCGCCCAGAGCTGGCAGCGCTGTTCCCAGTGGTTATGGCACGGCACTGGGGGACCAGGGACCGCGGCCAGTGCTGTACGGCTGCATCTCAAATCTCACAGCTGAAATAAAAATAGGATATTGAAGCCTATTCTTAACTGGGTTTGAGTTACCTCTGGGTCCTGAGCCATTCCAGCCCTCCCAGTGCCCCTCTCTGTGCTGGCTCCCAAACTGGAGTGTGAACGATGTTGTACAACTGCTCTTAGTGACCTGAGGGAACCCAGAGCTTCATCCCTCAGCACTTCCACATCCAAAATGTGCCCTATATCCCAAGTTTCCAACAGCCAAACTGACCTGAGTTGCTCCTCACACAACTGCACTGATGCACAGGGTTTGTACGTGCATCCCCAGAGGCTGCTGGGACCTCTGCTGGGTAAAACACCAACCAGGACCCAGCGCAGCATTTTGGATAAAGGGATCTATACGGACAAACAATTTCAACAACAGATTTAGACAAAAAAGGATCTGAATACAGAAAAATAATCCTGAAGTTTCCATAGAGAAAAAGAAACAGTGTGAAGCATATTTGATTATTCTATGATATTATTAGAGTTTTCACAAATATTATCACCGTGGCAGCAAGTAATAACTTGGCATTTCTTAGTTCAGTATGGAATCGTTCGAAATGTAATCAGTAAAACAATGCACTGTAGTTGCTTTACCAGCTGGAATAAACATTTCCAGAGAATGAGTGTTGGTTTTCTTGTCAATCCAGAAGGCTGATACAAATACTAAATATTGGAGAGCACGGAAATTTTTCTCACACATACACACATGAAGCAAGGTGGTTATTTCACACTGATGTACATGGCCCCAAATAGTCCCAGGGACTATCCCAACACCCTTTTGTCTCCTCGGTCACTTAGGAGCTTATTAAAATTCTATGCCAGTTCCAAACTTGTCTGAATCAGTCCTGAGCTAAAATCAAATTGTGCATCCAAAAGCTTTTACAATTTCCTGTCAAAAAACATCTTTCTCACTAAGCAGGGAATGAAGGAGACACAAACATTTAAACCAGCATAAACTGCACTGTGGAGACACACACAGAAACCCTGCCATGACCAAGCAGGTATCCCAGACTGATCTCCAACCCAACACCTTTATCATAAAAGTGCTCTGAGTTTAACAGTCCCTGCAGCTGGAACCCGGCTGCCAAACACAGGGGAGGCCGCTCCTGGAACCCTGCTCATACTCCCCCGTTTGTGAACGCTGCATCTGTGCCGACGCACACAAACACTCCAGCCACAACTGCAGCCAGCCCAGAAACCCTGCGGCAGGCCGGCTTCCCGGGGGCAGCGCCACCAGCCCCGCCAGCTCCCCGCAGGGGGCACTCCTTGGTTTCCCCGTGCTGGGGCACAGCGGGGGCAGCTGGCAGCCCGTGGTGCCAGCTCTGTGTCCCTGGGGTGGGTGACTCTGTGCCCACGCCGGTGCCAGCTCTGTGTCCCTGGGGTGGGTGACTCTGTGCCAACGCCGGTGCCAGCGCCAGTGCCAGCGCCGTGTCGCTGGGGTGGGTGACTCTGTGCCAACGCCGGTGCCACCTCTGTGTCGCTGGGGTGGGTGACCCTGTGCCAACCCCCTGCCCACACGGATCCCAGATGCTCCGTGCTAGCAGCAGCAGCAGGGATGCTGCCCGGGCCAGGAATGGGATCCAAGTGTGCGGCATGACAGCAGCAAGGCAAGGCGATGGCAGACAGCGAGCTGGCTCGCTCAGCAAGCAGTGATCAAATCAAGGGTAATTCCATGAAATTACAGAACTTCTCTCTCCTCTCCATTCATGCACGAAGGGTAACTAACTTCCTGTAAAACCAGCAGGATGATATGGCTTGTACTCCCCAGACTGCAGCAAATTTATCCATGCCAACATTGTCCTGAAAGCATCACAGGAAAGGATAGAAAATCATAGAATGGATCAGGCTGGAAGTCTGTGAATGATGGATAATGAGGCGTCCTGAAGTTCCTGTCTTTCAAAAAGATTGAAAGCAGGAAAGGATGGGCTCTGTAACGCAATCATCCATCTGAAAAAGAGGATGCAGATATGCCTATAGACACGCACACCTTTTAACCAACAAGATCTGCTCAGCTCTCCCTGAAGCCAAGAATTACCCTAAGGTGACTACAAGAGGATGTAGGGATAACATGATGCAGCAGCAAAACTCCTGAGGGCATGGCAGGGACTGGAGAATCCTCTAGAGAAACTTTCACCCATGAAATGCAATTCCTGATGCCCTTTATACCCAAAAAATCATGTTCTGCTGGCTCTGATTAGCTGGCAGGGAAGAGCTGAATTAAAACTAAAAAAAAGGCAGGATAAATCCATGTTTTCAGAAAAGCTCATTGCATCTCAGTGCCAGGATTTTACTCACCATTTAGCTGCTCAAATATTCCAGAGTCTCTGGGTATCACTGACATAACTTTGTGCAACCACTAAAAAGCTTTGGAACAAGGTAAGAGCTGCCTGCAGTCGAGGGGCCAAGCTTTAAAGCACCGGATTTAAGTAGAAGTGATACATGAATTACAAGCCATAACCAAATCTCTCAATCATAATACTGACCAAGAGGCTCCCTTCATGTACTTAACTCTGCTACATAGAGTCAGCAGCTGCTTAATAGTTAAATATTTCACATTATTTCATAAATCCCAATTTTTATGCTTTCACAGTATGCTTCAAAAAAACTGAATTACTCCCAAACCAGCAGAGTAAGGGAAATGGTCCTGAAAATGTAAAATAAAAGGAGAAAAATCCATTACTTCAAATCCTGCTCCTTACTTAATGAAATTATTTTTAATTGATTTTCATACTTGCCATAAAATTATATCTCCTGCAATTTATACACGGCTTTAAATTTAAAAAAAACAAACAAACCTAGGCTATATTTGCGTTACTAGACAACACTTGGTGCAGATCACTGTGAACTTGGCCACCCCTAAGAAAATGAGAGGTCTGGGCATCGTCTCAGTGGTGTCCTGATTCCAGACTTGCAGGTGGGCATGGCAGGATGTTTCACAGATGCAGCTGTGAGTGTAGTGCAACTTTACTGTACATGTCCATGTGGATGAAGCACATAAAAGCAGATTTAAAGAACTTATTAATAATTTTTTTTTTTGACTTTTGATGTGGCCAAAAGGCTGAAGGTTTCCGGTTTCTTAACCTTTTCCTAAAAAGAAAAAACTCTTTGTAAAAGATAAATAATTGGTTAAAACTTTCTTTGATGGAAAAGACCTTCTTCTTCAAAAGGCATGCCAGTAGAGAAATTTCGTTCAAGCTGTATTTTGATTCCACTCCACAGCTTTGGATTTTGCTGTATCCTGAGTGCCTCAGTTACTTGCTTATGTAAGCACAGCAAATTATCCGCTATCATCGAGCTGGAGCTCTTAGGCTGTAGTTAATAATTTACTGCTCAACTCGTCTGCATTCTGAACATGCAAATCATTAATTGATTACAGGTTTTCTGTAGTCATCAGTGCAAATGGCTGCTCTCGCCGTTCACTGCTGCCTCCTCTCCCGCCTGTCTGTCAGCTCTGCCGGGTGATGCCGAGCTCACATTTCAGGGCTGTGCTGCCCGGGGAGTGATGCGGCTCCAATGGCAGCAGAGTAACCCCGCAAGGGCCCTGTGGCTCCTCAGGGTGGGGATGCTGACTTTTGGCATGTGAGATCGTCCCTGAGCTGTGGCAATTTTGGGAGATGTTATGAGGAAAGTGTAATACAACCTGCAGCTGCTGTGCGGGACTAATGGGGACTGCCAGAAACAAGAATAAAGCCCACCACAGAAAGGACCCAGAGCTGCTGGAGCCAGTCCAGAGGAGGCACCAGGATGATCAGAGGGATGGAGCACCTCTGCTGGGAGGGAAGGCTGGGAGAGCTGGGATTGTCCAGCTTAGGGAAGAGAAGCTTTGGCGTGGCTCATTGTGGCTTTTCAGTGCCTGAAGGAGCTACAAGAAGGATGGAGAGAGAATATTTCCACAAGGAGGAGTGACAGGACACAGGGAATGGCTTCAAACTGATGTAGAATGGGTTTAGACTGGATATTAGGAAAAAATGCACTCCTGTGAGGGTGGGCAGGCCCTGGCACAGGGTGCCCAGAGAAGCTGTGGCTGCCCCTGGATCCCTGGCAGTGCCCAAGGCCAGGCTGGATGGTAGTGGAAGGTGTCCCTGCCCCTGGCAGGGAGTGGAACAAGATGATCTTTAAAAGGTCACATAAAATAAACCTGTTTGCATATAAAACCCCCTTATTGCTGATGGAGGAAAAAACAAAGAAGAAAAAGAAAATATTGATAAAATACAGTACAACCCTGAAGATTTGGAAGGAAATGGAGCGGTAGCAGGTGCCTCCTCTGGCAAGGCCTAGATGAGTCCAGATGAGGTTTTAGGAGTCAGATCTACGGCAGCTTTACCCCTACTTCCACCAGGCTCTGAGAACGACTTCCTAAAAATTTCCTGCTATCTGCTAAAACAACTGCTTAGGTCATGGTAAAAAGCCAAGATATCTGCTGTATTATTCTGCTAGAAGCTCTGTTTTTAATCTTGTAAGAAATCATGTGATGGTTTTATCTTTAGCTTTAGAAAGATCTACTTCCAGGTCCCTGCCTTGGAGTGACTGTGCTAGAGGAGGTGAGGCAGGAAAAGCCCGGCTCATGTCAGAGCTGGGCTGACAGGACAGCACCAACACATCCCAGCCAACAGCATTTGCACTCTGTTCCGAAATCACTAATCAACCACCCAAAGAGAATGACCAGAAATCAGAAAACTTTGTTTGGTTGGTTGTTTGTTTGGCTGGTTTGATGTTTGTTTGTTTGGTTGGTTTGTTGTTTGGTTGGTTGTTTGGTTGGTTTGATGTTTGTTTGGTTGGTTGGTTTGTTGTTTGTTTGGTTGGTTGGTTGGTTGTTTGGTTGTTTTAAGGTAATGAACTTGGGCTTTTTCTGGTTTGTTTTGTTTTTTCATGACTTCTTCAATATTTCTCCTTCCACTCTGAAGTCTACAAAAACAAAATTTTCCCTTGATGAGCCTCATGTAATATCTTCATCTAAGAAACAGAGACTTTAGGAAAGCTGTAGCAAGGCTCAGACATCCAAAAGTTATTTGAACGACTAATTCCCCCCAGTTTCAAAGTCTGTGAAAGGCCTAAATAGGTTTGAGAGCTGGGGACCAAGTATGAGACTCACCAAAAATACGCACCCATTTTCAAAACTGTCTGTGAGTTGCTCTTCTTCCCAGCTCTCCTTGGCACTTGCTGCAGCTCCCAAACCTCAGTTTAAGGTAGCAATGTATCATCTCTTTTTTCAGAGTGCTCTTTACCTCTGCCAAGAAGAAAAGAGGTTGTTCTTTATGCTGGTTTTCATCCTACCTCCCTGATTTCAGGAAGGATAAGAGATGGGGAGAAAGAAATGCTCACATCTGTGCAGAGGCACATCTGTAGCCAGCCCTCCTGTATTAAATCCTCTGATTTGGCTGTAGGGAAGAAGCAGGTCTTGATTGCACAGAGCTTTGAAGTTTGATGGTGATTGGAACATGTGCTGAAAGACAGTGTCACTACCACATTTATATGAAAAGCTGATTATCTATTGAGGGAAGTCTGTTTATGTTTACTTCCACTTGTGTTAATACACAGGGAAAGGAGAGGGAAATTAGCATATGAAAATGCCAGATGTGACTAACAGCTCTGGAAGTGAGATAGGGCTGGGCTCAGATCAAAGGGCTCTGCTGATTTGGAGTAAGTCTCATACTGTCTCTTCTCTCTCGGAGTTACTTCAGGCCCTCGCGGTTAAAAGATTTATTGGGAACCACAAAAACACATCTGAGTTTCTCATTTTACAGACTTTACCTTCTTATTACACAGTTGCAGGATAGCACCAAAAGAACAACATCAATTCCCTCCGGTACCTTCCAGGCCGCGTTCAAAGACGTGGAGGCTTTGGCAGAGAAGATTTATGCACCAAGGTGATACTCTAACAAATTATGTCCAGCCATCTGAAAGTCATCATTTCCATGCACATGCGTGCATTTTAAAAGAAAATCTACAAGAGGATCAAAAACAAGATTAAACCACATCTGTTTGGGTTTAAACTACATTGTCTGCAGAGTTCAAAGTTGTTTCCTTTCGTCTAAAAAAACTCACCCAGCTGTTTTTTATCTTAAATTCCTGCCACTATCAAAGAAGTGTTTTCACTGGCCAACCGATGTTATTTCTAGAAGTTGAGCTAGTTAGGAATGGAGCTAAGTAAGAAAATATGCTTTATTCATCAAAGGTCTACCCTCTGTGACTCAACTTGGCACACTGAGAAAATTAATAGAGAGGTTTCATCAGGTTCTAATGGGAACAGTGCATCTACTGTGTGTCATCATGCCATAAATTAGGTCCTCAATCTTTTCACGCAAAGTAATTGACTACAACTGACACCGATAAGGAAAACACGAGGCAGAATGAATCGGAAGAGGCACAAATGAAACAATAACTAAATAAATGCAGCACAAATTCAATACATGGGAAAGGGAAACGTTTTGAAAACCGCCATCAATCAATAAGCGTCCTGCATGAAGGCAGGTGCTGGGCAGCGTGTAAACAGCAGGGCTTGTTCAGCTACCCCTGACAAATGCACACACCCACGGACACGCGTGTGGGTAAATATCCACCCGCATGCACACCCAGTAACACCACACCACAGACTCTTCATGCTCAGTGCTAAACAAAGAGAGTAAAAAGACTGCCCCCGGCATAGTGACAGCGTTTGCTGTTAAAATACAAAAGGAACATGAGCTTAAACCAAAAGGGTGTGACATGATGGCCATATGCCAAGCAATGCATCTCACTTTTCTAGAAGTCTTTTTTGGGTAGTTTTAAGTAGTGTGTGAAGGTCTCTTTTATACACCAGAGCCCCAGTTTCACTCTGGTGAGAACTGGCTGAGGCCTCTCATAAAATCACAGAATGTTTTGGGTAGGAAGGGACCTTAAAGAACATCTAGTTCCACATGGGCAGGGACAATGAACTCATGAACTAGGCCACATCCTGACTCCTGGAAGCAAAGTTCCCTACATCCTACGGCCAGTCTGGATTCACAAACCAAGCAGCAAAAAGCTTATCTTGGTCAAGCAGTTCTCAAAGCTGCTCCCTCAGCCCTCCCCAGCACACACAGAGTGGGGCGGGAACTGGCATTGCTCACCCTGTTAACCAGGAGCTCAGGGCATGAGAAGCTGCCAGGTGAGCACGAGGGTCTGCAGGTGGACACTTGTGGGTCCCACTCTGGATTTTGGTGCCTAAACCTCAGAAGTTTTCTTTCCTTGGTCCACCTTGCTCTGCTTTTCCTGCACTCAGGAATACAGCTTGGTTTTGTGATGCAGGAAACGCAAAAAACGAGCGGTTGGGCGCCCTGCAGCTGGTCCAGTAACGTCACAATGTTTTCAATATGTTCATTATTCAGCTGTCCCAGAGTGATACATTTGATAGCTCCCAGTGTGCAGATCTCTCCCACCATGGCTTGGCAGCTGGCAGCCCGTGCCAGAGCTCTGTATCCGTGTCCCTGGAATGCACAGAGCACATGGGGCTGGCTTTGCTCACCAACTGCGTACACGTTGTGCTCTCCACAGTCAAATGTCATTTTACACATTTCCAATTCTCATTTAACGTTGGGTGGGATAAACCAGTAAACCATTTGCCCTGGGAAGAAGAACAATACCAGCTAATTCATGTAGCTAATCAGAAGCACATTATTTTTGTTGTGTTTGTTTTCACTGGAATCTTGAGCTTGAAAAATAGTTTGGGTGGTCTTTGTTCTGAATTTGCTCCCCTTCTCTTTCCAAACTCTACTGTTTCAGAGTAACCTCTATTTGTCTTATCCGCTCCACACAAATGGAAAAAACCAGTGATTCAATCTCTTGACATATGTTCAGAGACTGCTCATAGAAGGCTGTCTCTGTGTCCAGCTCGGGAGGAAAACCTATAACTGGATTCTCCAAAGGGAGAAAGTTCAAAAATGGAAATAAATCAAGATAAAGAACAAAAAGAAAATGCACTGTCAATTTATTCAAACACCTTCTGGCATACAGCAAGAAAAATAGCCCCAGTGCCCCCATCATTATTTAATGCAATTCTCTTTTTCCAGGTCACGGTAATACATGTTCCAACAACCATCAGAAAATTAAATACAAAGCTGGCCAGAAACAGGATTCATACAGGTCCAAGGGAATGTCTTCAACAATTCCCAAGTGCCTTAGAAATTTAAGTCAAATTTTCAAAGTCCCAAAGCAACATTTAGGCCTGATTTCAGCACTTAAGTCTCATTCCTTTAAATATCTTTTTGCATTTGGCTTAGGCCAGCAAATGCATTGGGCCGTAGCTACACAAACTTCTTAAATTTTTTATAGGAGAGCTGTGCCTCTCCACAGCAGCTCATCTGATGAGCAACAGGAACCAGGCCTAGGAAATGCAATGCAGCAAAACCCAATAATTTCAAAAATATGCTGCCTCTGCCTGTGAGTGATGGTCCAGAGCCCTGGGTGGGAGGTGAGCTGAGGACAGAGAGCGAGCAGCAAAAATCCTGGCTCTGCCCGCTGCACGTAGCAGCTCCCTTCAGTGCTATTTCAGGGTGTTCCTGCCCCCTTCCCAGACCCAGAGACCCTTCATCATTTCAAGATGGATAGATGCGGACTGGGGGTTTTGAGGTTTGGGGATGAATAACAGCAGTAAGGGCCGTCCAAGAGATTTGAATTTCAAATCTGTGGAGGAGCTGGAGGGCAGCCCTTGGCGGGTGGTTGGGCAGAAGTGCCTGTGCTGCAAACATTGTGGTGTGTTCTCTGCTAACTGCACGCACTGGGCATCAGAGCAGTCCTGCTTAGCAAAGCAGAATAGAGCAGTCTGCACCTTCGCTGAGTCCTCAAAAGTTCCACGTGAAGAGAACAAATGTTTTGCTTAGGAAAAAAAATATACGTGTAGTGCAAATATGGAATGATTATTCATAAGGATTATGTGCATCTGAGCCCCATAAACATCCTCAGAGACCTGGAACTTCCTGGGAGCTTTTCAGAGCACTGATGCCAGGAGAAAAAGACACACACACTACACCAGTGATGCTCTCCCAGTAACCCGTTCCCTGTGATACGGCTGAACCTCGACAGCCGAAAGCAACAGGCCCCTCCAGCTGCAGGCAGACAGGATTCCTGAGACCAGAGCACTCCCTTGTGCTTGGGCAATCCATGGCAGAGAAACCATCAAGTAGTCAGCTTAGAATAAACATTTCATCCTCTTGCTGCCACAGCCCTCCTAACACACCCACAGAGTCATTAAGTGCCTATTTCCGAGCATCAGAACACCAGAAACAGGAAAAACTAAACCCTGACAAGATTATAGTGTTGACATCACATTGGCTTTGCTAATATTGCCTCACGTTGTGCAAACTTTGCAGGCTGTATTTATGGGAAGGCGCTGCAGCCAGGCTTTGTAGGGTGGGGGAAATGCAGCTGAGCCCTTTCTGAACTACAGGGGTGAAGCATTGGTTGTTTTTTAAAACTCAGAGACAAGAGCAGCTCTACAGCTTCAAGCTCACCTGCAGAGCAGCTCAGGGAGGAGGTGTCATGGGTAAGGGCTCTGCTGGGCTAACTGGGCTTGGCACTGCCTTCCTCTGTGGCAAAGCCTGGCCTTAATAGCACAGACTTCAACAAAATCCTTTTCTCTTAATCGCTCCCAAACACAGTAAATATTTCCAAAGGATTGAATGATATAAAAGCAAACATGACAGACAAAATCCTGCTGCTCTGAAGACAATTTTAAAGATGTTTTGTGTCCAAAGAGACCCTTTTGAATACTGTCAGACCTCCAGAATGTTCTCATTAATCCTGCTACTGTAGGACCTGTGAGCTCTGGTCAAGTGCTTTGATCTACTGTGCAAAGACGTGAAGACACAACCCAGCCTGAGGCAGGCTGCAATTAAACCAAGATGAGAGACAATTTAGGGACACAGGCAAGCCAGCAGGGCAGGCAAGGTAACTCTGATCATCCAGCCAAGCTGTGCCTCAGTATAATCTTTGGATATTAGACTCAACAACAACAGTGGAAAAGACTGGACCAATTCCTTGTGCAATCAGAGCAGGTCTGGAGCTGACACAGAGCAGGGAGGGAGGGGAGGAATCAAAGAGAGACCTCCATGGAAGAGGACTATCCTCAGGAAGAAAGGAAGCATCATCCTTTGAGTTACGGCAAGGAGAAATCTCAAAAGATATCAGTGCAACGCAGAGATAACCACTCCCCTTCTCCCCCGTGTCACACACTGATCCGATCTTGCTTGTAATCTTAAGGACTAATTAATGCTGCACTGGCTCTGCTCGTCCCAGAAGCCTGATGGTAACAGAAGGTATCAAACAAACTGCTGCTCTTCAAATGGAAAAGAAATGTTTTAATGGTTTGAGTTTCCATTGTGTGAGCATGAAGTAAATATGCTTATTTTCTTTTGTATGTAGCAGGAAACATATGGAAGTCGAATTACATTTGTCCCAGCTTGCCAGTATTTTAAATTTATAGAACTCAAATCCTTTGAGGAAAGCCATAAATTTACACACACTCTGGAGTGCTAACGCTTGCACTGGGACCTTCAGGGCAGTGCATCCATGTGAAAAGCACGTTTGTGCAAGCAGGCCTCACACGCATGGAAGGCGGTGCAGGTTAACGCTTCTGAGGCCAGCGTCACCCAGGCCACGCTCAAATCAGAAACTCCTACTCCACTCCATCAGGGAAATCTCCTCCAAGGCCCTGTCAGCACTGAGTACAAAATTCTTCACTTTATCAGGGTGCATCACCTTGGATGCAGCAGGAACACTTTCCAGGCTGTATTATCTATTAGGGCACAAATATTTTTCAGCTGGTCTTTTTATCTGATGCTAGAATTTAGCCCTAAGAAGTATCAGCCACTGCTGAGTGTGTCCTGGGACAACAGAGCAGTTCATCTCAAGAGTGTTTTTAAACGGATGAAAATTTCCCACTTCAAATTATTTTACATTTTCTTAAGAGTTGTTTTGCTTTATTCAGTGCCTTCGCCATGCAAAACAAACTGATTTGTATGTGGAACAATTTTTTTTTAATCAGCAATATCTCCTGATATAATTCATCAACAGCAACATTAAAAGTTGTGCCTATTCCCATCACATTAGAGCTTAAATCTGGTATTTTTCCTCACGAGTTAACTCCAAACGCCCGCACATCCCGACGTCCTACAGGATTTGGAAGGGTGGCGTCTGAGCTGGGGAGCTGCAGGAGGACTGAAGTTCTCCCCTAATGTGTGCGGCGTAGGAGGGTGACCTTGCGTGTCCGGGGATGGATCTGCAGGGTCTGGCACGGCAGGAGGACCCGGACCCGTCCTCACCTTCCCTCCTTCTGCTGGTTTATCAGAAGGTGGCAGTGTTGGATCCACCATCGCCTCCAGCCCCGGCCCAGCCTCCCCAAACAGCAGCTGCCAGCACAAGCGCAGCCTTAATAATGACAAATTACACATCCGCCGCTCAATTAGCCATCATTCATGTCGGGAGCCGGCCCCCGTCAGGTGGCTGCGGCCAAAATCCTTCACTGAAATAGCTGCTTTGTTAGAAACACCTAAATCACTGAGGCGGCGCTGGGGACACGGGGACGCACGGGCTCCTGACAAAGCCCATGCCCTGGGCAAAGCCCTGGGTGCTCTGCTGCTCTGCGTGGAGGTTTTCCAGCATAAATCTGATGAATTACAGGACAACACCTCCAGCCCGTGTCCGGTGGGACATTTTCAGCCCTTGGACACGCGATGGGAAATGGGAGATGCCGTGCTGGGCGGGCGCTGGCCCTGTGAGTGCCGAGCGCCGGAGGGTGAAGGGCTGATGTGCTCCGAGTTGTGAACAATTTCAGTCACAGCTGAAGTGCTGCAGCCTCCCAGGGGCTCAGAGCCAGCTCAGGTAAGTTTTGGCTGCGCTGCAGGGTGCAGCCAGGCGTGTGTGTGCTCTGCCCACGCTCCAGCTCGAGCCTGGGAAGTTTGTGACTACATGAAAAGTGCCTCACCATGGGGAATTAGCCCCGCAGAGGGGAAAATGCATCATTTTGGCCACACCCTACAATTTACCTGCCCCAGTCTCTTCAGACACCTTTGCACGAGGTGAAGGGTGCAATGCCTACGGCAGCAGATTCAGGAACACCTGTAGAAAATGAGATCCTGAGCGACTTAAGCCTTGTAACTGCAAACGGAGCCGTGTTCAGGTATCCCCAAACCCCTGGGCCCAGAGATCTCACCACCCGGCACGATCAGTCCCAAAATCCACACAGGACCCCGGGTTTGCACGGATCCCTGCGGATTTTCCCTTCCAGCCCAGGACACCCGGTGCAGGTGGGGACTTGTGCCTCGCCCCAGCGCCGGGGAGAGGAGCAGCTTCCCAGCGCCCGCTCGCCCACGGCTCTGCAGCCCCGCGGAGACCCTGCAGGAAATAGCTGCTCCTGGGCCACAGGCAAGCAATCTGGCTCGGAAAGGAAACACAACACCAGCTGATTCAGGGCTTTTTAGCATATGAATGCGTAAATTTGCTGTGACAGGTGGGGCGTTTCAATGACTTTCAATAGAGAGCCAACTGCTCCTCGGTTATCATTAGAAATTTCTCACTGAAATGCCAATGACTGGTGCCCCATGCTGGGTAATGGGGCTCTGAATTAGTTTTTTTAAAAGGGAGAGTGAGAGCAACTAAAGGCAATATCCCTGCTGGGGGATTGCCTGATCTGAGCTTCAACTAGCAAAATATTTGTTCATGCAAATGTTTCCTGCCATGAGCAGCTTAACAATTTCATGCGGGAAAATAAACAACAAATAATGGAAAGCACATGAGGCAAACAGAAATATTTGGAATCATCCTAATTACAGAAATCTTCACTGTATGGGAAGAGCCAGCGAGTCCAGCAGCCCAGCAATGACCTCAGTGTGCACCAGAGCCAGGGCAGGAAGTCTTAGGAGGAGATTTCCAAAGCAGCTTAGCTCTTACACCTCTCTGCCAGAGATTCGGGCTGTTCAAACTGAGCAGCTCTTTCAGCAGCAGCTGCTGGGGGCTGAGCCTCGGTAGCAGAGCTTGGGGAACTCTTCCCATGCACTGTGATCCATGCTGTCTCCCCACCTGGACAGCAGCACAGCAGCTCCTCTTCGGCCTCAGGGGGGACCAGGCACCCAGCTCTGTGGGCAGGGCAGCTCAGGATGCTGCCCAGCACCCCAGAGGGACATTCCTGGCTTTAGCAAGCTTCCAAACCACTGCCCAGCTCCCAAAGCCCACGTGTAGACTGATTTCAGCATCATCAGGCTGATTTCAGCATCATCAGACTGATTGCAGCATCACCCACTGCATGGTTTGACAGGAGGAGAGGAAATGGTTGCACCAGGGGAGGTTTAGATCAGATATTAGGGGGAAAAAAACCACAAAGAGGGTTGTAAAGGAATAGAACAGGCTGCCCAAGCAAGTGGTGGATTCACCATCTCTGGAAGTGTTCAAAAAACGTGTGGATGTGGCACTTGGGGACATGGTTTAGCGGCGAACACCGTGGTGGTGCTGGGTTATGGTTGGACCTGATCATCTTTGAGGTCTTTTCCAACCTTAAGGATTCTGTGATTTGCAAGGATGAGTGGCAGAGGATAATTTCACTTGATGGGCATCCTGGAAAACATCAGCAAGACAGGAAACACATTTTAAGGACATTTTTGGTGGCTCCTGCCCGGCAGCTAGCACACAGAGCCTGTATATTCTTACTCTCCTGGAATAATACAGAGAAAAGTTCCCATCTGTCTCCTCCAGCTCTGTTCCCCTTCCAAGATGAGTAACAACCCATCACCACCTGATTTTGCCCAGCCACAAGAGACAGAACGGTCTCTTGTGCAGTCTGAGCAGCAGTTCAGGCTGATTTACATCCTCAGTGGGTCACGTACATCTCCTGCAACATCCCCCTCCACCTCAGTCCCCTCCACTGCCTGCTTCGGTCAGTGTTTTCATTTGTTTTATTAAAATAAACACAGAGGTGCTCAGAAACTGCAATAAAAAATGACTCAACTGCAGACACACGTACTGATGTAGGAGCCCTGCAACACAAGCTGGAAGAAAGGGGATTTTTTCCTTCTCTACCAGGCAGAACCTGTATTCCACAGACCGATGGGAATGTTCTTAAAACTAGGAAAACACTGTTTGCTCTGACCCACCAGTCATGCTCACTGAACCACTGTCATGCTCTACATACACTAAGTGCTTCCCCAAGGGAAACCAAACAAATGAATTCAAAAAGATTAACAACTCCAAAGCTGAAAGACATGGAGCCTTTCATGTTTTTCTCTCCAGGATATCTGGGACATTTGTTGTGAACATGAGTACACTGCACATGATTACAATTTATTGAATTAAAGCCAGAGTAGTTTCTGTTGTATAAAGTAGCACTTTCCTCCCTTATCTAATGCAGATGAAATTTTGAACTTCAATGCCAATCTGCAATACCGTGTTCCATTGCAAATATATTGAGCAAATTAAACTAAGTTCATCTGGATATTTTTTTGAGTTTGGTTTCTGAGGTTATGAGCAGGGCTTCAGGCAGCTGCTGCAATCAGTCTGTGACTGAAATGTTGGTTTCATGGTGGCTGATGACCTAAGAGAAACAGCAAATGCTGAACATAGGGGAACAGAGAGGAATCCTGTTTAATCATCTTACATTTCCTCTTTCTTTGTTTGTTTATACGGTCTGGAAAAGTTACTTTTCTAAGAAGGGATTAAAACCTGCAGCCATTTTGCTGCAAGAGCCTTTGGTTTCAACTCACAAAAAGCCATAATGGGGAGATTAATTTTGCTTAACAATCAACTTGAAAAGTTTCCTTGAGACAAGACCCAGCGCATTTAGCTTTGAAGTCAGATGTTTGCTCCAGCTGGAATCTAAAGAGAGTTTTGGGGAGCACATCCCCATCTCAGCTTTGCCTGTGGAGGAGGATTTACAGCAGAGACCCTTCAGCCACAAATCCCCGTGTGTACCACGGCCCATACAGAAAATCCCAGGGAGTGAGCACAAGTTCCTGACACGCCCCAAAGCTGCTCTGGGGGTTTGCAGACTCCCAGTGTGGCATTTGCTGCTCATGGCTCAGCACGGAGGGCAGAGCTCATTAACGTGGGCAGGGCTGTGGGGCATTCGGGAGGATGCTGCTGCCCGTCTGCCCCAGAGCTGCTCATCCAAACCCCTCAGGGCTCACATCGCTCATTGGAGAGGCTATTTTATACCCAGTGGTTTACAGAGGCCTTGCAAGGTCTGTTCTCCTCGCTTGGTCCTGCTCACCCAAAGACCCCCAAAATGTACCAGCTATCAAAACCACGACTTCAAAGCTGAAGAAAAAAGAGTAAGCAAACATCTAAAAGCCCAAATGGAGGCAGACAACTTCCCCCAGTGCTGCAGGAAGTGTCACTTTACAATACCAAAGTCTGTGGAGGTGATGACATTAACACTCACAGCGGAATTTCACTTCCAGCCCAGCTAAGAGGCAGCTGAGAAGCTCACAGCTCTGCTCCGAGGTGTCTCTTGAAGTCTCCTGCATTTCTTTGCACTTCCCTGACAACAGCTCTCTGTGCCTCTCTCACAACCCCGTGCATTGTGAAATCAGAGTTATTAGCTATGTTACCCGAGGCAGGGTGCAAAATAACCCTGAGCCCTCTGTCTTAGCTCTTGCAAAACTATTTGACTCAGCTTTATTTCCTTACCAAAAATATATATAGATATAAAAAGAAAATAGCCACTGGAAGAGTTTACAAACCCTTTTCATGAGCAGAGGAGGAGCTGAGTGCCCTTTAATCTCTCACAGCCTGTGTGTGTTAGCAGCGAGCTTGAAGCGTGCCAGCTGATTTGATTTTTGCAAGGCCCAGGCAGGGAGCACTGAAATCAAAGAAGACCTGTCCTTGTGAAGAGAGCGGCTGCAGCAGGGCAGGGGTGACCAGGGGGATGAAGATGGTCCTGAGACCATCACCTGAGTGGGATGATCTCTTCTGCAGGCCGAGTCCACACGCACAAGCTGGGTTAGCCCCAGAGCAGGGAGAGGCTTCCCTGGTCACCTCTGCTCACTCCAAATCTGCAGCGTGCCAGGAGTGGGGAGAGGGGACTCCTGGATAAAGCCTGGGTGTCTGTGCAGGGGTGGGGATCAGCCTCAGCCCCTGCTGGTGCCTGACAGGGGAGGCAGAAGGGGAATGGGAGAAACCCCCAGGTGAAGGGAGCACCCAACACCCTGCTGCTGTTGCAGGGTGACCACATCCAAATTTTAGCCCCTGCTTTACCCCCCTCCCGGAGTTGAAGTATCCGTATTAATAAAACGTTTTCTAAGTGCTTTCCAGAGTTTAATGCCATTCTAAATGTCCTGTAAAAGTCCTTGCACACACAAATGGGAAAGAACTACTTGCCCAATGAGCAGTCCCCCAAATAAAGTGGGGCACACGCTGCTGTGCCAGGAGCACACACCTTGGGTGGATGCAGAGGGCCCTCTGCCTTCGGCTCCCTCCATACAGGGCTCCAATCTTTCAGCTGTGCCTCGCCACAGGCAAACTGACTGCAGTCAGGAGGGTTTTATTGATGTGAATTTCCTCACATATTAAGGTTCCCCACATTTGGGTTGAAAAATTGGCAATACTTCCAAGAAAAGTATTAAATAAGGCTAAGGAAACAAGCAATGCCTAATGTGAAGTCTGCCAAGTAATATGAGAGGGAGATGGTGAGAAGTTTTCCAGCAGGACATTCTTCCAGGAGGAAATTTGGTTTCCTTGAATCCAAAATGTTTGCAGAAATGTGTCAGTTTCAGTGACACCGTGTTTTGAAAAATGCTGGAATAGGGCTTAGGTTGAGATTGAACACTCAGACTTCCTTCGAGTGGAACTTTTCTGTTTTGAAATGTGCTTTTTAATCCTTTTAATCTCATGTTACACAATATAAAACAGAAAAATTCATTTCAGACCAAAATGATATTAAACTGAAAAGTTGCTGTTGTATTAAAATACCACCTACCCCCAAAAGCTCATGCCACAAGAATCCAAAACTGTGTTACACTCTCAGTTTGGAATAGAAAGTGATCTGAAAGCACAGTGCACTCCTGTGAAATGGAACCCTTTGTTCCAACAAGGCTGTGTGGCTTTGCTTAAATTCACAACTGGAGAAAAAAATACAGTGGGGAAGAGTCCAGCTGGTCTGAAATCCCTACAAAACTGTAGGTTTGTGGACATGATATCTACATGACAATGCTGGAGGGGTAATTATAGGAGATATTCCAATGCTGCGTTAAGATCCTGGAGGTCTGGAAGGATCTTGGAGATGTTTCTACCCCATTTCTGCTCCTTGTGCTCTGCTGGCTCTGACCTGGGAGAACTGGTGAGCACCAGGCATCCCAACAAAAAAATGGCTGTGTCCTTGAACTTACCCAGATATTCCATAGGAATATGGGGAACTGAGGGAGTGGAGAAAGGAGAGAGAACATAACTGATTTTAACAAAGAACACTCAAAAAAGGATGATTTGGGATAAAAGGTACCCACCTAAACAGACCAAATAACTTTTTTTGATAAATCTGAGAGATACTCACACTGCAAAGGGAAGGAACACAGGGAAGAAGACTTTTTAAAGCTATCCAGAAAACAGACCCCCAAACTTTCCCTTTAAACTTGGCATAATTGAAGGTGGAAAAGGGAAGTGTAAAATCTCTCCCATTTTCAAGCCAGTCAGGTTACAACTGCCCCCAAACCGACACCAAAAGTGGTTTGCACAGGAGGAATCAGAGCCAGCAGCGTGGCTGGCTGTCCACAGAGCCCCTCCCGGGAATGAGATGGTCAGACAAGAGAAATACAGGAAATACCCCCCATCTGCAGCTCCTGTTGAGCAGCTCTGCCTGAAAAGCTGAGCCTGAGCAAAGCCCCAGGCTGGAATAGAACTGCTTTAATGAACCAGTTCCTACCAGCAAGCCAGAGAGCTTTTCCAGGATTCGGCCTCAGCATCCATTCCTGACAAGAACCTGGGAGGCTCCAGGTTAAACAATGGAATCCAAGCTGCAAGACCTTTTCCAAGGTGTCTCAGGGCTGATGAAACTTTCTGCAGGTAACAGCAAAAGAAACATGTAGTTTCCTAATGTGAGCAACCAGGATGAAAAATCACAAGGGCAAGCTGCAAAGCTGCCAGGCTGCTGAAGGGCCTTTAGATTTTGGAAGGTGAGCAAGACTTCTATGAAATAACAGCAGCAACTGAGCTGAAATGGCTATCAGAGCTAATCACATCCGTTCTTCCTCCCTAATAATTCACAGCTGAATAGAGGGCTCTGTGGAAGTATTGGATAAGCAAGTATTTCGTGCAGTGCCACTTTTAACAGCTGCCTGGGAGTGATTATTTACGTGCGAGTGCCAAAGAATTTGACATGACAGATTAGAAAGTAAAAACTCTGCTCTCAAGGAAATCACCCGAAATGTGAAGGAATGTATTGGATTTCAATGGAGCAACTGTGCACTGACATTATTGTTCCACAGGCACCGACCTTTCACATTTGTTTCTTTTAAAAGAGCTCAAGGTAAGAAAATGAGGTGGGGGAATCGACTGAAATCATAAATGATCAACAAAGGAAGGAGCAGAAATGTTCGTGTTCTGCTCTCCAACCTCCTTCATGTTTGTTGGAAGATTCTTCCCCCACCAAACCCAACTTCTACTAATTTGGAGATCCTGATGTTCATCCAGGCCCAGTTTAGCTATCAAGAAATGAGCTTCAAAGAAAGTCAGCCCTTTTAAGTGGTTTGGGGCTTTTTTTCTCCCAGCATCTTTTATGACATTTTCACTTCCTTCAGCTTTTCAGCTTTTGAATTTAAACAAGCATGAAATCTTTGCTCTGTTGGAGCCAATGGCAACATTCCCACTTATTTGGATCATCCCATAATTTCATGCTATATATTTTGCTCAAGCTTCACTGCAATCAAAGCTCCTTTGTTGCTCCAGTTAGCAGTAGACTGTTTCCAGATTTTGGCACTCCTAAAATCACAGTAAAGAGCAGCAAAATTGGAGCAATCCTGGGAAGGAAGGTACTGCTTGAGCAGAGGGAGTCTCTTTGGAGGCTTTGGAGAAGGAGAAGTGGTACAGGTGTGAGAACACTGCGTGGAGTGAGCAGTGGAACTGAGGAGCAGAGGATGTGTAGGGCTGTAAAGCAGCAGGCTTTGAGGAGGCATGGCCTGGTATTTAAAAAGCAAAATGCACCAAGGGATGGGAAAGGGAAGAGTGTGTGCTACCCACTCCCAGACCTGCAGATGCACCCTCCAACAAGGGAAAACTGGACAAAACTTGTGATTGAGGGCCACGGGCCATCCCCAGTTTGCTCACGGGGTAGCAGAGTCCCCCTGCAATGAGCTCGTAGCAAAGCACGGAGGAAGTCCTGTGAGAACATCACATCACCTGCACTGAGTAGGTCACGTCCGGACACGCCTGCTTATATTCCACATAATCAACTAATTGTTAACAAGAAGTTGTCTAAGTAACAGACCCAGCTCTGGCACTTCAATTCAGGTGAAATAATCCTGGGTTCTTCCAGCAGTCACCTCTTGGTTTCAGCTGGAATAAGACACAGCCCAACAGCACAAGCTGGCAGGGTCCAGTCTGAAATGGTTTCAATTACATTTTCAAGTCAAGCACATTCCCATGACCAAAGTACATTTTAATAAATATATTCCCTTAAATGTCCAGTAAGGCTCATGGTAATCTACTTAAGCATTATTTTCTGGAGGGTTTAAGATTCCTAAAAGCTGAATTACATGTGGAAAGTTACATTAATGTGTCTTCACATAAACTCGAAGTTTATTGTTTTATTATTATAGAAAAACCATAAAAAGATTTGTCTGAAGCCATTGGCTGTTGTTCTACACATCTGGTGGAATGTTAGTTATTACAATAACTCCTTCAGCGCCCTCAAATGAAGCCCTGGGCTAAAAATGAAAATAAGTAATACGATAATACTGTAAAAAGATGTTATGGAATCATACAGAAACACTGAGCCAAATCCAGCTGTCAAGGGGGAAAAGAAATCCTGGCTGAGTTTTAAAAATAGCATTAAGTCAGGCAGGAAAGAAGGTCAAAAGCCTCATGACCAAGCCACAGCCTCAGCCAAATCCGGGGTGCTGCTGCAGCACCCTGGCAGTGGGAGCACAAGGATCCTTGGCTGCTCCCAGACTGACACCAGAGCTTCTGCTCCCAGAGCTAATTCAAGGCTGCCCAGAAACACAGGCTAAGCTAAATTTAGTGCTGGTCCCAGATCGGGTGTGGGGACAGTAAAGAGGCAGCAGGAGCTGGGAGGGGTGAAGGTGGGCGGGAGCAGCTGGGCACTGGGAGGTGCCAGGAGGCTGGGAGAGGAGCGGTGCTGATTCTGCCCAGCAGCACAGGCAGAATTCAGCCCAAATTCTGGGGTGGGAGATGAGTAGAGAGGGCTTGAGGGGCCAGTCTGGCTGGCACTGTGGTTTTCATGGCAAAGCTAAACAGGCCAAGAAAGACTGGGAGAGGGCAGTGAGATTTGAAGCAGGTAGAGGCACTGGGGATGGAATGAGGAATTGAGGAGGAAGGCCTGGGAAGGCCATGAAGGGACTGAGGTGTTTCAGGAGGCTGGGGTGTGAGCACAGGGGACTCTCTGTCCTGTTTGCTCTTCCTTTCCATGCTCCACTTCACTCCCCACGCCATCCCTTGAGAGCAGCAGCCCTTCCCACCGCCCAGGAGCCCCCCCAGGGCAGCGCCCGGCACAGGGAAAGCCTGGGAAGCAGAACAGCACAGGCAGGGACACAGATTTAAGTCTGCAACAACTGATCCTCGCCTCCTCAAGCAAAGGCAAAGTCTGCAGCCTGTCATCCCTCCGCCTGCTGCCTTATTCCCCTGTAACCTCTGTCAGAGGCAACATCCATTTTCTGGTGGAAAAGGAACGTAGACAGGACCGTCCCAGCTGCCTAAAATGTGGTGGCATAACTGGAAGCAGCCTTGAGTGCTTTTGCTTCTGCAAATGGGCCAGACTGGTTGCAGAAACCAATCTCTAGATTTATATTTATTGCTATCCTGATACGGAGCATATTTACCATGAGAGCTAATGGAGCAATATTTCTTCTCTGATCAGCACGGGGTGCTGTGGATCTCAGTGCTGCTGCACAGCTTTCCTCGCCCTCATCTGAAGCAACTTCCAATCCTGAGTTTGGCTCCTCGGAGGGGCTAATCTGGGTACAATATATTTGAGGTTATGGCAGGGAATGAACTGGAAATAATTCACTGAGGCAACATTCTTCATATATATTAATCTTGTTGCTTTATCTAAATCTTAAAGCTCTTTTATACCACTCACCTAAACATCCATCTTCTCCAGACGTTTGATTTTTCAGACCAGTGGCACATTTCATCTGTCTCTAATAACACTGCTGAGACTTCTTTTTTCCTGGCTAAAGCTCAGTAATATTGTTGGCTTATCAAAATGTCACCCACTAATTAATAATAAAACCTGGCAGAGGAAATAAAGTTGATAGTCTTATTTTGAAAATCACTGAGTAACCAACTAATCAATTAAAAAGTGAACTTCAGAAATGTGCTTTGTCTAGTCTAGACTTATCTCTCAAAAAACAAAATCAGGAAAAGTGGTTAGGGATAAATAGGCTAACCAGGAACATCTGCCTTTAATATTCCATTTTGACGTCAGTGAATCTTTATTGGCCTCTCAAAATAGTCTAAAGTTTTGTGAAACAAGCAGCAAACAAAACATACTGTTTTCCAGCTTTCACCAGATTTTTCCACCAATGATAGAAGTAGGAATCCTCACTAATTCATTTTTTAAGATGTCTTTTTACTGCATTCATAGCAAAACTCAGGCCAGGGTTATCCTGGTTCATGTAACCTGAATGCTGCTTGTAGCTGTCATTAAAGCTACTCACAGCCTTCCAGGGGAAATAAAAATCACTTTAGCTTTGGCTGTTTGGGAGCATCCAGTGGAGCACCAGCTCCTACTCACACCTGCCAGGTCACCTACAAGCCAGAACCTCTTCTAAGTGGAGAAACAGCGTTGTAAAGTGGTTTTTGGGGAAGAAACGAGCAGAATGCAGCAGTGCTGCTGCTGTGAAGCTTGGACAGAACAAGCACCAGGCAGTCCCACCCCAACCTGGCCTTCGGAACTCATTGCCCAGGGCACAGCCTGATCCAAAGCCTTCTGCCCCCAGCAGAGCCGGGGGAAGGAGAGTCCCACATGCCACGGCCGGGACTCCGGGCTGGCTGCAGAACAGGCTGGCACGACCTGATGGGGAGGGAGAAGCCGCAGGCAGGCCGGAGGCTGTGGCTGTGCAGATCCAGCCCCTCCAAGCCCCTGGGAGCTGCACTCCAGTGCCGTGAGTGACGGGCTGGAGCTGGGGCAGAGGAGGGGCACACCGGGAGTGTTCCCTCCAGGATCCCTCTGGCACCTCTGCGAGGAAGGCGTTTGCACATCCCTGGGCTGGGATGGATCTCACCCTGCGGGATCACTGGCCCTGTCTCAGGGGGACGTGAGGCTCCTGACGCCTCAGACACAGAGCAGCCACTCTGCTTTCCACCTCTGCGTGAACATTCCAGCTTGAAAACCTCTTCACATCATTTCGGGCACGTTGAGTATGGGTTCAGAAAAACACCCCCTCCCTTGTGCACTGAGCAGAAAGCAGAATGCATTTTTGCAAGCCACAACAGAAAGTTTAATGGCATTCCAAGGCTGATGCACTTCTAGGAGTGATGATGTGGCAACAACAGCCCTGCAACAACTGGAAGTGATGTGAAGAAATGTAACTGCTCTCTAAACAAACCCCTTCTGATCCATTTCCCCTTGGACAGAAGCGTGATGTTGTTGTTCTCCTTGGGAATTACGAAATCACTTTCTAAAACTTCAGTTTTCCGTAAACATGGAAAGTGTATTTTCAAGCAAAGGAAAGCTCACTTGAAAATACAGGGATTTTCATAACTCTTTCACTCTGCAAATATTAATAACTGTGGCAGTCAATCAAGTCAGTTTTTTAAGGAGTTTGACCACCTCAATCTTCTGTTATAAATATTTTGCATAAATCAATTCCATAAATGTAAATGATAAATAAACAGGTTAAGATCATGGAATTTGAAAGAATTCCAGCAGCCAGCATGGGTTGGTTACAGCAGACTTAGCTGTGGTTCACTCTGCTGGAACAAGGAGAACTCCACTGCTGGAGTTCTCCACTTCTCCTGCACTGAGCTGCCCATCAGTTTTGAACTCACACGCACCACCACACTGAGAGTGGGCACTAATATCAGTCTTTAATTTAATATCAATATTTAAATAGTCACTTCTACATCACCTCATAGTTTCTCTCTTCCTTTATCCTGACACTAACCCTTCTCTGTGAAATCTCTTTAAACCGCAGTTATTTTTGTGCTTTCTAACAATGATGCTGTTGAGCATTCAGGGATCAGAGCTCTCTGCCTTCCCCATGGAGTTTTGATTTGGTTGCTCAGCTTGAGAAATGACAGCCACTCGCATGTGCCTCAGCCTCGGCTCAGACCGAGAAAAGGACAAAAACAGTAACACAGATTTTTGGGGTGGGCCTGGCGTGTCTGCCCAGCAGACCTTGTGCGTGGGTGAAGGACAACCTGTGACAGCTGTGCCAGTCCCAGCCCGCCCATCCTCAGCACACAGAGTGAGAACAAACTCCGCGGGTGATTGCTGGGGTACTTACAGCTCCCGTGCGTGTCCTGCTGCTTATCCCATGCTCCTGGAGCAGCCTGGAGCCTCCTGCCCCTCCCGCCCAGCTGTGTGAGCCCTGCCCATCCATTCAAAGTCCTTGGGCCACCATGCAGGAACGACCTTCCTCGCTGTGCAGTCTAATTTATGTGTTATTTACTGCAGCTTATGCAGTGCCTTCTCCTCGGAGCCACCCCATAAATACAGGCCAGAGCTGCCAGCCAGCTCCTGCTCTGTTAATAACCCATCTGTGCCCATGATATATGGCAGAGCACGTCATGAAACCCAACAGCACGTTAAAATTACTGGCAGCCACGTATACCCTAATCTTTCACCTTCTAATAGTGAAAACCTTCCCATTTCACACATCCCACACTTCCAGGGCCCAGCACTTCCTCTGCCCTAACCACAGGTTTATTGCTCTGTCCAGAAAGCAAAAAGATATTCCCTTAACAAATCAGTTCCTTGTTTGTTTAAAGTCTACAAGGCCCGTGAATCTCCTTTATCTCACTGAGTCTTTATCTGCCTCAGTCCTTCCTAATGAAAACCATAATAGTCAGTGCCTTCCAGATGACCTAGCTTGGAAAGTCTTGGAATACATCACTTATTTTGTGAACCTGAAGATTAAAGGGCCACTGTATCTTAGGTTACATTCTCCAGTTGGGAGTGCATTCCCATCTCCAATTCCTTAGGAGTTAATTCCATACTTCAACTCTTCCCATTGATGAAAAACATTTATAATAATTCCACACGCAAACAGTGGAGTCAGACAATATAAATCCTCTGCTTTGGAGTTTCTCCTTTCCTTTGGAATAGTCCAAATCTCTTCTGTCATCCTGGGTCTTCCTAATGTTTTTTTAACTTAAATTCTTCCCAAGGAAATGCTGATCCTTTTGAAGTGACAGAATGTTTAGGTTTGGTGATTGCTGAGGATCCTGTGCAGGAGTTGCAATAGCTCAGTTCTCACCAAGAGCACAAGGCACGGGGCAGATTGCACCACAAGGAGCAGAATTTATCCCTCAAAATCTCTGTAGATTTTTCAGACGAGCAGAGGCTGTAAGACAGCAAGAGGGGATGATGAAAGAAAATTTAAAATGCATATGAAAAAGCAGTAGAATAAGTGCCCAAAATTAATTTCTGAGAGTTGTCTGTGACAATACAAGGATCAAAGCACAGATGGCCAAAGTGGTGAGAAGTGAAATTTTGGCTACACCACACTCCTGTGCCTTTATATTCTGGGGAAAACAGCGTCTGCAATTGTCAACACTGTGGGAGAGGTACACAGGAATTCACATTCAGAGTATAACTATTCCTGATAGCAAATCATTTTATGGCACTGGATTTAATCAGTTGATTCTGTAACTGGCCCAGATTTCACCAGTTCAAAGAAGCTTCTCTTGTTTAAAAAAGACACTGATCAGCTACTCTAATTATCAAATTGTCTTTAAATCATAAGTGCATATATATATATTTATATATATACACCTACAAACAGACACTGTAATTAAAACCAAGTTGCCAGGGTTTTCTTCCTCTGAGGTTTTTTTCCCCATTCATTTCATGGATATGATTTTGTCTTAATTTTAAAAACGTCCAAAACCACAGACCAATTCAGTTGCTGGGCCTGCCTGTAGCTGGAGAAGAAAGGGACACTTTTTGGTGGGTGTAACACACCTGTGCAGATCCAAAGGGGATGCAGAAACAGCTTCTTCAGTATGGTCTGGCTGAACCTTCATCTGGAGAGATGAGGGGAAAGAGCAGTAATGGAAGAGAGGAGGAGAAGAAAGAAAAAAGGAAGAAATTTGTATTTTCACATCTCAGCAGGTGGTTTTTTACAGGTTGCATTCCCTGGATTTGCTGCATTCCCTTCATGGCAGCATTTCTGCAGTCTGTAACTCAGACCGGGAAATGTATTAATGCAGTTGTTGGTGTTCAAACGAAGTTCTTGGTGTTTTAACTTCTAGCTAAGCTCTGCCTGCCTCTTCACCCCATGAACCTGAGAGCAGCTCCTGGCATCTTCTGTCCTGGCACAGACAAACTTGATCCAGAGATCCCAGTTATGGCCCCAATCTTCCCGGATTTCCTGTCTTTTAGCCCCAGTCATGGAAGTGCTGTGATGGTGCCAGGACTCATCATTTTTAGGAAAATCTATTCCTGGCCCTCCTGGTGGTGGGAAAAAGTTTGAAAACATTGAAAAAAAAAAAAAGAACTGAAAACAAGAAGATGAAGAGAAGCAAAAGAGCAAGAGGACAGAAAGAATTTCAGTCCAGGAAATAACTCAAATAAACCTTTTCTCCCTGCCTTTGTTATTTTAATTTTTTTTAGGTTGGGATTATTTTAGACTATGCACTGTTCGTCATATATAAATGGAGATACCTACAATCTCTTTGCACTCAGGATGTCCAGAAGCTCCTCTAACAAAAATAGTCAATACTTATTATTATTATTGCAGAAAATACTAAGGCAAATGTTTGTGCTTCACAGGCTCTGGAAATAAAAATATGCTTCTTCTGCATGAGTGGCCAAGCAACTCATTCCAGTGCAATGCTGCCGAGAACTTGCAAAGTGGTGTGGATTTTGTGCTAGCAGTGAACTGTGGTTAAATCAAAATCATCTTTTACTATTATTTAGTCTCAAAAGAGTGAATAAATAGCAATGAGAACTCCAAACCAAAAGACTTCAGGTTAGGCAGGACACTCATGGTTAGAATTTCGATATGTGCTGTTCCAGAAATAAATAAGCAATTTTTTTAGTCATGTTAAATCCTTAATTATGACATCTAGCAATTTTAAACCATGAAGCTTAAAAGCTGGGCTTTGAAAACTTAGAGAAACTGAATCTTCTGAAACATTGTCTGGCACCACAGGTAACCCTTTCATCCTCCCCTTTTTTTTCTTTCTTTTTTTTTCCTTGAAGTAGGTGGTACCTTCCATCATTAAACTAAAGAATTTCTCGCTGGAACATCTAAAGCATGACATTGATGAGACACAGTTAACCTGCACTCCTGTCTGCTGCAGAGCAGGGAATAAAAGCTTTCTGGTATGTAAGTTCAAAGAAATGGACCTTTTACCAGATTTGAACAGTTGTCTTGGGAATGCAGATTTATGAAAATTGATCCCCTGTCTTTGTCCAGGGGAACAATGTGCCTTTCTTCCCCACATTTGCCCCCTGTCTATTCCACTGAGTCAGAACTTCTTCAGAAAACTTATTTTAATTAATAGAGGATACCCTTGCAGCCACAAGGTTATAAGATGTCTCTGACAAACCTCTCTTTGGCTACAGTCAAAGGGGGAGATATTTAGACTTCACATTCAATTTAAAGCAGAGGTCAGAGTTCAAAAGTGTAGTTTGCCCTTGTCATGTTCCATTTGGAATTCAAATAGTCAGAAAAACAAAAGGCAAAATGACACATTGCCATCACTGGGATTCTCCAGCCTGCTCCAAAACAGGCACAAGGGGGAAAGGAAGGACATTTCTAAAGGTATTTATTGGGACATATTCCATATAATCTCTGCATTCTAAAGTACCCAAACCAATCACACCAACAAAGTAGGTGTACACTGACTGGGACTTCAAACCTGCTTGCTCTGGGGAGTAACTTAAATAAGTTTATTTCTATTCTTCCTTAAACCATCTTAATAGAAACAAATAACTCCAGATCAGATTTTAGGGAAGACAGATTGTTTTAGATGCCCTTACACTGACTGCTGCTGCATATGAAATTTTCTTGCCATTGCCATTTAGTCTGATTATTCTGTGGGAGGAATTAGTAACCACTGATTTCTGCCATTTTCCTGAAATAGAACAATGAAAATGAGAGAAGAGCAGGTTATGTACATTACCAAAATGTGAAATATTTTAGAATTTTTTCCAGATATTTGATCATACAATTTTGGCTCAAAATAATTGCACTCTTGGGGAGCACTCCAGACTGTCCTCCTCAGGATGCCCCAGTTGTCTCTAAACACAGTCAGAAAAGAAGACAAGCTACAGAATGCATTAGCAGCAGCTACAGAAGCCAAAAAAGCAGCTGAGATAATAAAAAATAGACAAACGTCACTCTTTTTCAAGCATTCTTACCATGTGGAAGCTTCTATTTACACAAGTGCACAACTCTTTTGACCATAAATACTTTTCTATAAAAATTTAAGGACTACACAGAACCTGTAGGACTCCTCATTCATCCATTTATTGTTCTTCACAGAGTCCTGTACCTTCAGATCTATTTCTGATTACACTCCTACCCAGAGTTCCTGGAGGTAACATTTATTTTTTCTCTAACCCTGCCAACTTCTGCTGAGCATTCTCCTGAATTCCGCAACTCTGGGCACAGCAGCTCCTTGTAAGCTCTCCTGCTGCACAGTTTGAAGGCTAAACTCCAAACCACGTTGGGTTCTGTGTGTTTGTTCATTCCCACATCTGCCTCAAGCCCCACTCTGGCTGCCCTGCAAAGCCCCACCTGCGTGTGCAGACCTCACCCAGCTCCAGCTCTGTGCACGGAGCTCTGCCCCCAAATTAGTGTTCTTTGATGACTGATGAGGTTTGTTTGGGTAAATCCATGCAACCAAAAGGGCATTCCATGCAAATATTGAGAAGAATGGCAGGAGAGCACACTTTTCACTGAGCTGGGATGTTTGGGACGAAACAAGGAGACAAAGCCAGGTTACTTCTCTCTGTTTCTTCTGAGTTGTGTCTGTGCTTGAGCCTGGAAAGGAGCTTGAAGAATTCACAGACCGAACCTACTTAATCCCACTGGTCAATCAGCATCTGAAGTGGCAAATATATCCAAGTCCTGGGGCCAAGGCTTATTTTGCCAGGGCCACTAGCCCCTACCATAAGCAGAGGATTTGCCTGGTCAGCACCCTTTGAGCAGGAAAAGATGATTTTCATTACAGACTTCTGCACAACACATGGGCTGTGGATGGACATGGCCATGCACCAAGTATCCCACAGTGCAAAAAGAACCAGAAAAATGGTCACATCTTTTCTCCATTTATCTTCATTAGATGTTTAATTATAACTGGCCTCTGGGGGGGTCCCAGTTTGCTTGCACCATAGGACGGCTCCACCCCAGCTGAAGGTTTGAGAGCAGGCAAGTGCAGGCAAACTCGTGGTGGTGCTGATACACAGCTGGGCCACGTGGTAGGAATTCATGAGAGAGGGGCCTTTGATGCAATCAGCTCTCTGAGCCTGCCCGCAGACCCCCAGCACGTGTGCACTGGAGTCCTCTCCATCCTGCCTTCGACGCTGCTGCCACCCACAGAAATTATACTGATTTTACCTATGAAATCCCATCTTTGGTACCTTAAAGAGAGACCCCAAGGTATGAATTACATAGCAGACGTGCTAGAAATCCTGTCAGATTGTTGCACCTGTTCCTTCATATCTCTCTTTCCTAGATTCATTTAGAACAACTTTAATATGCGAATACTATTCTCAATAATAGCCTCTCTATCATTCTCAGGACTATTTTGTGCTTCAGTGCTTAGAAAATGACAAAAT
This sequence comes from Dryoscopus gambensis, assembly GCA_013389985.1. NCBI lineage: Eukaryota > Metazoa > Chordata > Aves > Passeriformes > Malaconotidae > Dryoscopus > Dryoscopus gambensis. The sequence goes on along the minus strand of WEIT01030453.1, from coordinate 381 downwards.
GTAAAAGCTTTTGGCTCTGCAAAACTAATTGTGATGTCTTCCTGATAACTTATTCAAGTTCTTAAACTGCATTTAATTTCAGACATTTATATGCCTTGTCATCTTCACTGCCCAGTGCTGCGTTATTGAGCATCTCCTCAAAAACCCCCCAGAACAGTATTTTTTTATAGTACAATATGCTGCTGGCTTATGCTGAAAAAGCTCTACTGACAAAACACCAGCCTGTCTCCAGGCCAGTCTGTGAGACAAGTAATGATTTATTGGATAAATACAAGATTTTTAACACAAAGAAGCCTGAGAAGAGCTTGCTGGCTGGCTGCTGGAATCAGATTCCAGGCAGGGATCCCGCTCGGAGCCGTGTTGTACCCTCGGTGTCGGGAA